>CAWUFW010011885.1:0-582375 GCA_963921515.1 Calotriton arnoldi
CTTTACTGAAACAGCGCTACTGGTGGCCAGGGTTAACAAAGCAGACCAAAGACTATGGGGCCGATTCCGATTCGGGCCGGAAAACGTACCGACCGACTCGGTACGGGAATTTAGTCCGACCGACACGTACCGGCGCTGCCCGATCCGCGTAGTACGATGCAATGCATGTGAATCACGAACGACTCGTACGGAACACAAGCTGAACGACCGAACCGCACGGAAACCAGCTATCTGGCTGCAAAACCACGCGAATCGAACCGACCGACACGCACCAGGAATGAACCCGACAGAAACGTACCCGCGAACTCCGACCCGCGCAGTACGATGCAATGCGTGGAAAACCAGACCGAGTCGCACGGAGCTCAAGCCGTACGACCGACACGCATACAAAACCGAGCCGAAGCAACCCAATACTCCACGACCGACGCGTACGATGCACATAAAACACAGCAGAAATACAGCTTGAAAGACTCGGAGAAGCTCGCACGAGCCAACTGCAGCGTCCTACTCGGTCAGAAGAACGTCTCCTACATGCCCCAAAACTACAAAGGAAAAAATACAAAAAAAAGGGCCAAACAAGCAATGACAAAGTCAATAAATACTGGGGGGGGGAATGGAACAAAGACACACCCACAACTCCACCCATATAAAGGCCACAACTCCCTACCATGATCCTTTGCAAATTCAAATGACCTGCCAGCACAGAACACCATCAGACAGCAACCACAGACACACTCACAACTCATCCATCACACAAGCCACACACCTTTAGCACCTCCCAAATAGCACCCTCACATACACCCAGCAAAACCTACACTCACCTACCCTCACTTGCACACTCACACACACATCAATCCCCACCACCACCCATCACCATGCCCCCAAAGAAGAATCCAAAGTTCCTAGACAGTGAATTGGAAGTGCTGGTAGATGAAATCCTCAGGATAGAGCCACACTTGTTTGGTACACTGGTCCAACAGACCCCCATGTCGCAGAAAACCAAGATGTGGGAGAGGATCGTCGACAGGGTGAACGCACAATCACCATGTTTGCACACAAAGGAAGACATGCAGAACAGGTGGTATGATGTGCACAGGAGGGTCAAGGCACTACTCAAGAAGGATTACACCTTGAGCCATCGCACCGGCAGTGGCCCTCCTGCCAAACCAGTATACCTCAGGCCCTGGGAGGAGAAGGTGCGGGCCATCCTACCACCAGAGAGCGTACATGAACTATCAAACATCCCAGAGCCTGGTGAGTACACAACCAATATACCCAATATCGTGTGACAATGCACACACATCACTGTCAAGGGGATAGTGAAACCATGCACCGTTAGCAAAGCCACAGTAACCAAAACATAATCATCCCAAGATGTGTATGTTAGTTAGACAAACACAATACCTGCCATCCCATAGTGATATGTAACTGTGTCATGACATGTACAAAGCCAACAACAAATAGAGCAAGGCAGCGGCACAAATCTAACCAACAAACACTGTCAGACATTTTGCCACCACTAGCACACCACCTCGCAGGGAAGCTCACTGAAAGGAAGGAATTCTGGGTATGCTGGTGAAGTCAGTGTAGCCAATAGCATGTGAGTTGTAGTCACAGATATTTCTCACCCTCACAATTGGCCCATCAACACCACTCTGAACCATGCTCACATCACAGGGAGTGGAAAAGAACTGACAAGATGGCTGACACTAGGTACTGCTGTGGTGAGCACAAGGCCCTGCTGGGAACTGTGCACCAACCAACAGCAGGACACCACTGTCAGCCATCTTGCCATTGCTGCCACACTCACACACAGTGAAGTCGACTCAAAAGGAAGGTAGTATGGGCATGCTGGGAAGGGGGGTGTAGGCAATAGCATGATGGGAGTTGTAGTCACAGATATTGGTCACCCTCACAATTGGCCCATCAACACCACTCTGAACCATGCTCACATCACAGGGAGTGGAAAAGAACTGACAAGATGGCTGACACTGGGTACTGCTGGGAACTGTGCACCAACCAACAGCAGGACACCACTGACTGACATCCTGAAAGCCAACTTGCACTCCCTGCAATGGAAGCACGTTCCATGGTGGGATATCTGGCTGGGTGGGAAGGAGGACTGACAGCTCTGACCATAGTCACCAGCAGTTTTTCTCACACACCCCCTTAACACAAACTCCACACAACTCACCTGGGAGAATGCATTGCCTCACACTCTAATTAAATATCCCACAAACAACAACCACACTGGGTTATGCTGTGTGAAGCACAGGGACACTTTTGTGACTTGTAGCCAAACAAACGCCAGGACAACACTGTCAGCCATCCTGTCAGCACAGGCACACTACCCCACAGGGAAGCAGAGTCAAAAGGAAGGAAGTATGGGCATGCTGGGAAGGGGGTGTAGGCAATAGCATGATGGGAGTGGTAGTCACAGCTCAACATCCCCCACCCGCGTGGCCCAGCAAGCTCACACTGAAGCATGCACACCTCACAGGGAGTGAAAAGCCACTTCAAAGATGTCTGACACTGGTGCTCTGTTGTGGGGAGCACAAGGCCCTGCTGGGAACTGGGCACCAACAAACAACAGGACACCACAGTCAGCCATCTTGCCATTGCTGTTACACTCACACACAGTGAAGTCCACTCAAAAGGAAGGAAGTATGGGCATGCTGGGAAGGGGGTGTAGGCAATAGCATGATGGGAGTGGTAGTCACAGCTCAACATCCCCCACCCGCATGGCCCAGCAAGCTCACACTGAAGCATGCACACCTCACAGGGAGTGAAAAGCCACTTCAAAGATGTCTGACACTGGTGCTCTGTTGTGGGGAGCACAAGGCCCTGCTGGGACCTGGGCACCAACAAACAACAGGACACCACTGTCAGCCATCTTGCCATTGCTGTCACACTCACACACAGTGAAGTCCACTCAAAAGGAAGGAAGTATGGGCATGCTGGGAAGGGGGGTGTAGGCAATAGCATGATGGGGTGGTAGTCACAGCTCAACATCCCCCACCCGCATGGCCCAGCAAGCTCACACTGAAGCATGCACACCTCACAGGGAGTGAAAAGCCACTTCAAAGATGTCTGACACTGGTGCTCTGTTGTGGGGAGCACAAGGCCCTGCTGGGAACTGGGCACCAACAAACAACAGGACACCACTGTCAGCCATCTTGCCATTGCTGTACAACTCACACACAGTGAAGTCCACTCAAAAGGAAGGAAGTATGGGCATGCTGGGAAGGGGGTGTAGGCAATAGCATGATGGGAGTGGTAGTCACAGCTCAACATCCCCCACCCGCATGGCCCAGCAAGCTCACACTGAAGCATGCACACCTCACAGGGAGTGAAAAGCCACTTCAAAGATGTCTGACACTGGTGCTCTGTTGTGGGGAGCACAAGGCCCTGCTGGGAACTGGGCACCAACAAACAACAGGACACCACTGTCAGCCATCTTGCCATTGCTGTCACACTCACACACAGTGAAGTCCACTCAAAAGGAAGGAAGTATGGGCATGCTGGGAAGGGGGTGTAGGCAATAGCATGATGGGAGTGGTAGTCACAGCTCAACATCCCCTACCCGCATGGCCCAGCAAGCTCACACTGAAGCATGCACACCTCACAGGGAGTGAAAAGCCACTTCAAAGATGTCTGACACTGGTGCTCTGTTGTGGGGAGCACAAGGCCCTGCTGGGAACTGGGCACCAACAAACAACAGGACACCACTGTCAGCCATCTTGCCATTGCTGTCACACTCACACACAGTGAAGTCCACTCAAAAGGAAGGAAGTATGGGCATGCTGGGAAGGGGGTGTAGGCAATAGCATGATGGGAGTGGTAGTCACAGCTCAACATCCCCCACCCGCATGGCCCAGCAAGCTCACACTGAAGCATGCACACCTCACAGGGAGTGAAAAGCCACCTCAAAGATGTCTGACAATGGTGCTCTGTTGTGGGGAGCACAAGGCCCTGCTGGGAACTGGGCACTAACCAACAGCAGGACACCACTGACTGACATCCTGAGAGTCAACCTGCACCCACTGCAAGGGTGGCATGCTTCATGGTGGGATAACTGGGCTGGGGGGAGAAGGAGTGCTGGATGTCAACCAAATACCACCAATGCTGGCCATGCACACACCTCAACATTCACATTGAAATGCTTCAGGTTGGCAGGACAATGTGCTACACCAATATCAACCTCTGACTGTGACAACTTAGGACAATGCAATGTACAGGCCCGCATCCAGAGGTACAGTCACAACTGTCAGGTGTTTGAACCATTGATGCCTGTAGAAACATAACATACATTGTGTGTCTCTTCCAAAAACAGGTGATGATGGGGACACAGCAGCAGACGATGAGGAGTCCATGTCCCAGGCTCCGGGGGCCCCTGTGCTCTCTGGTGTGGAACAGCCTCTGCCCTCCTCGGATGGCTAAGACCTACCTGGCCCCTCCGGTGTGAGTCATCATGCAGCACCAGCAGGACCACCATCTGTACCCCCTGCACCCACTCCTCCAACATCTGCCAACACACAGACCACCCCCGCCGACATTGACAGACCAAGGACCACCAATGACAACAGCACAGGGACCCCGGCCCACCGTGAAGCAACGGACAACAACCCCAGTACCAACCCCCAAGGGGGCCTAGGGTCACCTGTGCGTGCCACCGCAGGTCCTGGATGTGTGGCCAGGGGTGGTGGGAGGGGTGGTAGGCAGAGGTCGCTGTTTGCAGAGGGGTCTGGACTGCATGATGACCCACAACTGGTACGCATTGCTGATGCGTACCAGAATAGCACCGGAGAGGTCAGCCAGGTAGTGGGGATCCTCAAGGACATTCAACAGCAGCAGACTGCCCATCATGCCCGCTTGGACTCCCACATGTCCCGTGTGGAGACACACATGTCTCGCATGGAGTCCAAGTGGGACACATTGCAAGAACTGACAGCGGTGCATAGGGACATATTGACATGCCTCCGCCAGATTAGCACCAACATGGCCACACCTTCCTGTGTGCCCACAACATCTGGTGCTGCAACAACTGCAACTGCCACAGGGAGGGAGGATGACTCTGGTGGAGAGTCCTCTGCACCGCAGCAGCCTGCACATGAGGGTCCCCCCCGAAAGAAGAGGGGTCGTCCGAGGAAGGAGAACTGAGAGGCCGATGGCCATGTACATCCCCCAGGAACCCAACACCTGTTCTGGAAATCCACCTTTGTGTGCAAACTGTTCACCCTGTCGAATGCAACCCAACTCTCTCACATGACATGCGGAGTTTACGTTGGACCAATGTATCAGATGACTGTGGACTTTACTCAGGACATTTCTGCTACCAACACTTCCAACTCATCTGGGAACTTTGGATTCCAATCCCAATGTACAGCACCCACCATCCTGTGCACTATCCTCACATATGTATGTAAATAAACTCACTAATACACCATACTTGCCTCTGTTGTGATTACAACGTTGTTTTTGTCATGGAGATGATGATCTGCTAAATGACACTGTGCATGCTAACTGCTACAGCAAGTTCAACACCGTCATGTGAGTCATGGCGACGTGACACATATGAGGGAGACACACCACTAGGGCTACACAACACATACACACCAGGGCCATCTGACTCATCGCCTACACTGATGTTGCCAGGAAATACAGTGGAATGCACAGGCACCACACCTATTCAGAGTCTGTGTTAACTAGCCCACAGGTGAAGTAAGCTAATGTCAGTCAGATGTGTGACCACAGACAACGCACATCCCAAAGTGAAGCACAGGTTTATTACACATTTGCAACATGTTGTTTCCACTACAGATGCAAGGTAATCCCACGTGGCAGTGGCCACACAGTCACCAAGTGTAGAGGAAACAAAGTCCAGGGGTGTGTGGCACATCACCTGCAGGGAAACGACTGCTCCCACCCTGGAAGTTGAATCAAGGTGTCGGGGGATCACAGTTGACCAAACAACTCTGAAAGTACCCTGTGAAGGACAGACATGACACACAGTCAAAAGCACTGAAGAACAGGACAGAACTGCAATACTTATGCCCAATACATGTCACAAGATACCTACACAAAACCAAGTTAGCATGTCAACACTGTTGGGGAGTACAGACTACCTGTAAGGACACATCGCTGCACGCATACAGTCAAGTAGCACATGGCCACACTCAAACAGCAACAGAGCACCACCAACACATATCATGCAAACTCAAATCATTGACATACCAACTCTGTATACTCACATTCAGCTGAAGAAGTTGGTGATGAGCTGTGTGCGGACATCCCCCTCATCATCATCATCACTGGCATCGTGGCCCAGGCCAGGATCCTCCACAGGTGGCGGATGTTGGTCATCGTCATCCAGGATGAGAGGCAACTCCTTCCGCACTGCCAGGTTGTGTAGCATGCAGCAGACGATGACAATCTTGCACACCTTTGCAGGGGAATATGGGAGGGCTCCTCCTGTCTCGTCCAGGCAGCGAAAGCGGCTCTTCAGGAGACCAAATGTCCGCTCGATCACTCTCCTGGTCCGACCATGTGCCTCATTTTAGCGCATCTGGGCTGGTGTCACAGGGTTCCTGAGGGGTGTCAGCAACCACGGCATGTTGGGGTATCCGGAGTCACCTACATACAGACAATTGCACATTAGCTGAGTTGGAAAAGAGGGTGGAATACAACATTGCAGAACACACACAATGGTACAAAGTCAGTACACACCAACAAGCCAGGCATGCTGGTTCTGCATCTGTGACATCATCCTCGGGATGCGACTACTCCTCATCACGTAGGCATCGTGTGCAGAACTGGGGAAATGTGCACACACATGTGAGATGATCATATCTGCAAGACATACCACCAGAGCATTGATAGAATGGTAATGTTTCCTGTTCCTGTATGCCTGCTCATGTGCCTGTGGTGGTACCAAAGCCACATGTGTCCCATCAATGTAGCCAATGACATGTGGCATCCTCCCCAGGGCATAGAAGTCACTCTTGACGTCAGTGAGTTGTTGACGTTTAGGGAAATAGATATACTGGTTCAGGTATCTCAACATTGCCTCCAAAATATCGCGTAGCACACGGCTGAACATGGTCTGTGACATCCCACCAGCAGACGCCACAGTGTGTTGAAAGGTACCGGTGGCAAAGAAGTGTAGGGCTGCCATCACCTTCACCTTGGGGGTCAGCGCTGTAGGGTATGTCCGGCCAGGTTGCAAATGTGGGGCCAACCGCACCGTCAATTCCTCAATCAGCGGCCTGTTGAAGCGGTACCGTCGGATGCAGTCACGTGCAACCATGGTTGCAAGGTCAGGGAATGGTCTATGGACAGCTGGTGCCCTGCAGTGCATAGGTGAACAAAGAAAGATTGTCAGTCACCCCACATATGTGGCATTGACCATACTCAATATCACATGATACATCATTACAAGACACAAGTACTTGATGTGTGTGCCGTTCTGTATGGACATATATGGCACCTACATGGCCAACATCTAACATCACAGTTCAACATGTGTTGACAACAAGTTCCAGGTCGTGCTATGGGAAATCATTAGGCTGTGTCACAGTACCCATGTACTGCTGTTACGTTCCAAACACACACCACAGTGACAAGTGAGGACAGATGTGCCACAGGCATCACAGCTCATTGACAGGTAGATTCCCAGGGACCCTGTATTGCCACATGGACATTGGCATGACATGGCGTATCATGTACACGTCAGCAAAACAACCATGACTCCCACAGGTAGTGGCCCCTGTTGCCTCTGCAGGACAGACATGGACGTCTGTGACACACACACGCACAACATCAAAGTAGATGCACAAACAACATTTTGATCAGAGACATCTGAAACACAACATGCACACAGACTGTGGAGGGCCATCACTATTGTGGCAATGGGTCACCCTGTGACGTACATACCTTCCCACATGGGACTCAGGGTGTATGCGACATAACATACATACACAACCTGGAAATGTGACCATGCCACATGCCCTGAACTGAACAGTTGCACATCACAGTGGTCATGTGCACAACACACAAAGGATTCTGTCCCCATGAACACGTGCACAGCCTGGGAGTGGCTGCCCCCAAGTGCCACAAAAAAAAACACATGTTGACCCCCATACACACAGGTAATGCAGCCTTACATGTCTTAGGATACAGTGTGGACAGGCTGTGGTGTTGTAGGTGTGCCCCTGAGTCCCTGTAATTGTGGCTGGCATACGTTCACCAGTGACAACCATGGTGACATATGCGAGTGATTTGTACAGGGACGCGTTGTACAGCAATGGACCGATCGGTGTGCATGCATTGGCCATTGCATTTGATGTGGACGGATGCGTGTTGTCATCCGATGTACGCGTTGTACAGCAATGGACCGATCGGTGTGCACGCATTGGCCATTGTATTTGATGTGGACGGATGCGTGTTGTCATCGATGTACGCGTTGTACAGCAATGGACCGATCAGTGTGCACGCATTGGCCACTGCATATGATGTGGACGAATGCGTGTTGTCATCCGATGTGCGGGTTGTACAGCAATGGACCGATCGGTGTGCACGCATTGGCCATTGCATATGATGTGGACGGATGCGTGTTGTCATCCGATGTGCGCGTTGTACAGCAATGGACCGATCGGTGCGCACGCATTGGCCATTGCATATGATGTGGAGGGAAATATGCGTTGTACAGCAATGGACCGATCAGTGCGCACGCATTGGCCATTGCATATGATGTGGACGGAAATACGCGTTGTACAGCAATGGACCGATCGGTGTGCACGCATTGGCCATTGCATATGATGTGGAGGGAAATACGCGTTGTACAGCAATGGACCGATCGGTGTGCACGCATTGGCCATTGCATATGATGTGGAGGGAAATACGCGTTGTACAGCAATGAACCGATCGGTGTGCACGCATTGGCCATTGCATATGATGTGGAGGGAAATACGCGTTGTACAGCAATGGACCGATCGGTGTGCATGCATTGGCCATTGCATATGATGTGGACGGATGCGTGTTGTCATCCGATGTGCGCGTTGTACAGCAATGGACCGATCGGTGTGCACGCATTGGCCATTGCATATGATGTGGACGGATGCGTGTTGTCATCCGATGTGCGCGTTGTACAGCAATGGACCGATCGGTGCACACGCATTGGCCATTGCATATAATGTGGAGGGAAATACGCGTTGTACAGCAATGAACCGATCGGTGTGCACGCATTGGCCATTGCATATGATGTGGACGGAAATACGCGTTGTACAGCAATGGACCGATCGGTGTGCACGCATTGGCCATTGCATATGATGTGGAGGGAAATACGCGTTGTTCAGCAATGGACCGATCGGTGTGCACGCATTGGCCATTGCATATGATGTGGAGTGAAATACGCGTTGTACAGCAATGGACCGATCGGTGTGCACGCATTGGCCATTGCATATGATGTGGAGGAAATACGCGTTGTACAGCAATGGACCGATCGGTGTGCACGCATTGGCCATTGCATATGATGTGGAGGGAAATACGCGTTGTACAGCAATGGACCGATCGGTGCGCACGCATTGGCCATTGCATTTGATGTGGACGGATGCGTGTTGTTTTTCGAAATACGCGTTGTACAGCAATGGACCGATCGGTGTGCACGCATTGGCTATGGCCTGACATGGCAACGGATGCGTTTTCGAAGCTTTAACGAGTCTGATGCAGTGAATTCAGTTGGCCACCCACAACAATGTTGCAAATTCATGGGTGTCATGAAGTTGAACTTTTGAAGGATGCTGTGGGCGTTTATAAGTGGTGCAATTCCATGGATTGGCCAGATTCAGAAGATGCAAACGACTTGGACCTATCACTTTGGACACATGGGACAGTATCTGCCTCTGCAGCACACATATAATGCTGGCTGTTCCCCTGAGAGCTCACTTGCCTGCACTACATGCTCCAGGACGACATCTGCCACCACCACTGCTGCTGTATCTGCATCCTCTGGCTACTGCAATGGCACGTACTGTGGAGAGAGCCCCAGCCTTCAGCGCTGAGGAGAACCAGGCCCTGCTGGACAGCCTCCTTCCACAGTACAGCAAGCTGTGTGGGAAACCAGGGGAGCAGGTGAGTGTGCGGTCCACTGCCTTACTAAATGTGGATGTTGTCCGACTAGCAAGACTTACAGTGTGCACACCACTGGCTAGCATGCTCACTGAGTAGTTGTCACCCCCCAAAGTGTGTAGTTACATGCACTGAACAGGTATAGTGCAGTAACAGTGCATTCCAACAAGGTTTTACTTCCCAGGCAATGATACCATTTGGTAACTGCTGGCAAACTGTTCATAGCCATAGTTGCACTGCCTGTGTACATCATATGCCCCTGTGATTGAGACATGTATATCCAACTGTGTGATGCACGGAAATGTTGCATGTGTAGTAATGGCCTTTTCACTTTGTCATCCTCACAGGTTGATGCCCACCAGAAGCAGGATATCTGGCTGACCATCGCCCGGGCAGTAAGATCTGTGGGGATCTACAAGCGCCGGATCCGCAACTGCCAGAAGAGGTGGCAGGACCTTCGGGGCTGGACCCGGTGGATCGCAAGGGTCCAGCTGAAGCTGTCGCCTCCTCGCAGGAGGGGCGGACACCGGACCCTGACCCCCCACATGCTCAGGATTCTGGCGGTGGTCTTCCCGGACCTGGATGGGCAGCTGAAGGCCAGACATCAGCAAGGAGGGGGTGAGTCCATGACTGCACTGTGAACTTTGTCTAACATGCTATGTGCCCTCCTCTGGCCTGGTTAAACTTCCACAGTACATCAGTCTTGTGGTCCAGGACCCATGTCCCTCAATTGTGACATGGCCACTCCTCATCTGATACCCAGGTGTGGCCCTTACAGTCAGGAAATTGTGTCACTTGGGTACTGTGTCCTTGCATTTTGCTTAGCTCAAGGTGGGGGACAGCATTTGTTCCCGTAACTTTGTGGTGGGCTTCATGGGTGGGTCAATTGCTTACACAATGCCTGAGTTCTGACATGTAATCTGCGTGTAACTTTGATATGTGATCCAATTGCTGATCTGACTCACCACATGTGCCTGGGGTATTTGGCACACACCCATGCTGCGGGTGGGAACAATGTTTGGGCCTCAGGAGTATGTATATCAAGTGTGTCACATATGCTTAGCCACCTGCCTACTGTCCAGGGCTCATCCCTCTTTCACATGGAGCAGGACAGTCATGCCTACTCCAGGGCATAGAATACACTCTGTACTTCCACTCCCGTGTATCAGCTGACACGTTGTGCTCAGTGAAATGTTCCCTCAGGTGTCTGCCTCAGTGTCATTGTGCTGTGGCTTCGTTGTCAGGCCTACTGGGGTGTTTATCGGTTAGGGCTCAGCATGCCATCTGAGATGTGACCATAGGAGACGATACTTGTGTGACATATAGGTGTTTGATCACTTGACTGTGCAGACTGGTGTATGCGACTGTGAAGTTCAGGCAGCTGTTATTCATTCACAGCAGACTGTGAGGTGCTCAGGTTCAGAGAGTTGTGTTTCATGTCTCCCATATGTCCAATTGGTATGACGTGGACACATAAGAGTTCAGATGATGTGGTTTGTGGGGGATGGACATGTGCACTTGTCAGCTACAGAACTTGCATTCCCCATGACCTAGGGTTGTGACACAGTGCAGACTGTTGTTGGCTGGCTGCCCTGCCCATGTGACTGGAGACAGTGATGTATGACTTTGCAGGCATGCCTGTGCCATGGCATTAAACTTCCTAAGAGTGATCCTGCAGGGGAGTGAGATGTGCTACATGCACCCCATTGTGGCATTGACTATCAGGACATGGGTGCATCATGGTGTCTGGTGCTGGTATGCATCACATGCATTTCAAATTGGACTCTGGCCATCCCTTTATCCGGACACCTGTACTGACTCAGTGGCAAGAGATGTGATGTGTGCATGTTCACATACTTCACCGTGTTCTCTGCAATGTCCAACAACTGTGTAGGTGGTGCATGTGTCCACACTGGGGTATTACCATCCGACAGGCACCAGACAGATGGGTGCAAGGCCAGGAGGGATGTGAGTGCCATGGTTGACCATCAGACTGACAATTGGCTTCTCCTAATCTGTGTGAGCACTTTTGGCAATGTTCAACTAAGGATGCCAGGGCTTGCTCTGTAATGTGCTGTACTTACTGTGGTGTGTGCGGTCAGTGCAGGTGACTGATGTTTGTCTGTTTCCCTAATTGTTTGCAGATACATCCACGGCCACAGGAGGGGACAGCTCCACGGCCCAGGAGGAGCTGCAGAGCCAGACTGGGTCAGCAGCCGATGAGTGGTCGGAGGGACCCAGTGGCACGGAGGGCGAGGGTAGCCACACCGAGGAGTCCTCAGCACCATCCACCTCAGCTGAGGACCACAGCAGCTCGGAGGATGACTCCCTTGTGGAGGCGGGTGTCAGCAGCCACCACACCCCAGCTAGTATGGCTGGCCCCGCCACCACCACCACCACCACCGCCCTCCCATCGGCTCCCATTCCAGAGGTCCGTGGAGGCTCCCGTGTTCGGGAGCGTGTCTCCTTCGTGCCAGGCACCGCACCCCCTACCCCTGTGTCCCCTGCTGCCCTGAGTGAGGAGTCTGTGTACTTACTTCGCCAGCTCCATGTAGGGCAGACATCAATGCTGAGTGTCCTCCATGCACACACCACTCTGTTGACACAGCTGGTGTTGTTCATGGAGGGCATCTCATCGGGCATGTCTGCCCTACAGAGGAGCAATAAGTCCATGGCCTCCTCCCTGACGGCAGCAGTGTCCCTCCTCCAACAGTCCCTCACCCCTCCTACCTCTGCCCCATCCACACTTCCTAGCACCCTACCTGTCCCAAGCACATGCACACCTGCACAATCACCCAAACACACAGACACGAGCAGCACATAAACACCCAAAACAAAGTCAATACGTGCACGCAAGCATCCGCAGGGGACTGATACCACACCCACAGGGGATGGGGAACAGACACACACACAGGCATCCACAGTCACTCCGCAGTCCTCCGATACCTCTCCCTCCAAGACCCCTTCCCTTGCCTCACCTGCAACCCCACCTACAAAGCAGCTCTTCCTCTGTGACCTCGGCCTCTTCCCCTCCGATCCAGCTGATCCAGCATACAGGGGGAAGAGGAAGTCCACCCACACAGAGGGGAGTGCCCCTCACCCCCGGACACCCTCCCCCAGGCACAGACAAACTGAGGCCCCCACCCACAAGTCCCCCCAGACCCGGAAGGGCAAGACCCCGCCACGGCCCTGCAGCTCAACCACACAGTCTCCTTCCTCCATCCCTCAGGCCCCCACTACACAGGTTCCCCCACCACACCCTGCCCCAGGTTCCCCCACCAACAGATACACCATCTCCAAAATGATCCGGCCTTCTCCCCCTACCACTTGCTCTTCCAGCCCCACACCCCCGCTGCACATGTTTGTGCCACTGGTGTGGAGACCGTGTCCTCCCCCTCTGTTCTGCCCACCTTACCTGAACCCCATTCTACTCCCCTGGAGATAGGCACTGCAGTGGAGTCCACTACCACCCCGTCTGACTTGGGCACTGCAGTGGGGAACCTGTCCACTCCATCTGCCCTGCCCACTGCAGTCGTGCCGGCACCCACACCATCTGACTCATGCCCCCCAGTTGTGCCGGCACACACCATGTCAGACACCTCCACTGCAGTTGTCAGTGACTCTCCAGCACCCACCACCCCTTCCCTGCCTCCTTCTGGTGAGCCCTGATCCTGTCCCTGCGGTGCCTGGCCTGCCCCCCCGTATGCCCATCCGAGAGGAATGTCGATGGTCCGTAGCAGTGCAGGCAAGCAAAGGGTGACGTCTGCCACTGTCACCCTGTTCGGACTTTACTGATGGACTGGCCATTGGCCTTTGTGTTTTTTCAGGACTTTCAATTTTACACCCACATATGCTGAATAAAGCTACTTTCTGTTCTCTAGTGGTTTTGCTTCAGATGTACATGATGTTGATGATGCTAACCATGCCCTTGCTGCAGTGATGGTGATTTTTGATATCAGGAAAATGAAGTGTTACTGTGCAGGACCCCATGTGGTCCAGGGGGAATGTGTCCTATCCTGGTGTGTAACCAAGTCATCCTTTGCAGCAATATGAGGGTGTCATGTTTTCAATATTTGGCAATGGGATTTCCTACTTTTATTTGCAATATCACATCTGTGGCTTACACCCCTGCACATCTGTTGTGCTTGCCATTGTTCAATTTGTCTATTTCCCTGACCGTGTGACCATCTCCACTGGACATGCATGTTTGGGCATCAATGGTGAAGGACTCATCTGTGTTATCAGTACAACTTGCTATACATGTGTGTTGGATCTGTGCAGATGATTTCGGTGACACTCCCATGACCAGGCTGATGTGACGAGAGTCTTCATTTGGTGCTAATTGTTGACTGAGTGACCAAGTGTTCTGCTGACATGATAGAGCCCTGCAGAGACAACGTATGGCACAGCTTTCCTTACACAGGAGTGGAGTCCCCTCGTGGCAGTGTGTAATTCTGTGACATTGCCTGAGCCCAAGGTGTGTGTTGTGTGAGCATGTCTGTGTGTGTTCACTTCCATTTTGCTACGCAGGCTGGGATCCCTAGTGATGTTCCTGTTTGTGATGCTTGCTGAGTTGACCTATGTTCCCCCAAAATCTTCGCCCTGGGTTCTCTGGGATGTGGGTGCATGGCACATTACTGGTCATCAGGGTGTCATCCATAGGTGTGTTTGATGTCAGGGCTAGGTTTGTGGGCAAACGCAGATGAGACACAGTCAGGATTCCCCTTGGCACTTGTTGGTTACACAAGTCATGTAATTTACAGTTTGTGGTAGCTTTCAGTGATTGTGACAAGTTGTGTGTGTGACTGCTGCCACTCCTCAGGGTCAGAGCTGCAATGTTGGAAGTTATCTACGTGTGTTCTTTGTGGGTGACCTTGGCTTCTTCATTGGTGTGTGACTGTGGCCGGGATCCCATTGATTGGGGTGGATTTGACGTCATGCCCATGTACGGTGTACTGTGCAGTGTGTCAGACATTCACGAGTCTTGTTGACTGGCCATGTGTGATGGGTGTCTGCACCTTAGTTCCCACCACCACCCCTGGGATTGTCATGGGTGCATGTGCAATGTCACCAGTCCATGTGAGCTTCACTGCTGCACATTGGTGGAGATCAAGGTGTGTGGTGTTGAGTGTGTGCAAATGAGAGTTGTTGCACGGCTAGACCCCTACCTCCATATTGGCCTTGGCTGACAGGCCGTGCTGATTGATTTGTGCTTGTGTAGGTGTGATGGTAGTTTGTTGCTCAGGACACATGACTGTGGGTCACAGTGTGAACGACATCTAGCTTTGTCATCACAGTGGGATTATCATGCAGGCCAGTGTCACCACAATGTGGGGTCCCTGGGGGTAGTGCTGTGGTGGGTCTGTGTCTTGCTGTGTTAGTTGCTGTTCCTACAAGCTTGTGTGACATGTGTAATTTGGGCTCCCTCTCATCTAACAATGCCTGATTGCCCACATAGGGGAATCCGATCCATGAGTTACTTTTGTGTGACACTGTATACACATCTGTGTAATTGGGATTCAGACCTCCTCATGTGTTGTGTGGTTGCCTGGGGACACTGGCACACCCCCCCATCACCTGTTGTGTTTGATATGCAGTGTGAGGCTGCCTGTTTGTGTTTGTGCATCTGCACCACTGCATTGGCATATCTTTAGTGTGCCATTGGCTGTATGTTGTTTGGTGGGTTTCCCCTGCTGTCCCTGGGACTCCTAGGTCATTAGTCAGCACAATGATCATGGTTTGTATGTCCCATTGCTGCCATGGTATGGTATTTGTTCACCTCACATCTACAGTCTCCACAGGATATCTACATTTGTGTGTCCATTGGTGCAGATATGTGGTTCTGCATTATGATGGTCACTTCTGTCATTGTGTTATTGATGAATGTTGACAATGTCAGCCCCCATGGGTGATGTTTGTCTGCACATGGCCAAAGGTATGTCTTATTTGCACTGCACTGTTTGCCTCACCCAATCTATGTTGCTATGGGACACAAGCACTACTATGCCACTGATGTGTTTATTGTTCTGTGACCAGGAATCATCCATGCTGTTTGGCATTTGCAGCTTTTTCCATGACAACACTTACATTTTGGTCACTGTGATGATGGGGGTTTGGACCCCATTGCCACAATGTTCAAAATGTGCTTCAGCTATGGACCCCACACTTACCTTTTGGTCACTGTGATGATGGGGGGTTAGACCCCATTGCCACAATGTTCAAAATGTGCTTTATCTATGGACCCCACACTTACCTTTTGGTCACTGTGATGACGGGGTTTGGACCCCATTGCCACAATGTTCAAAATGTGCTTCAGCTATGGACCCCACACTTACCTTTTGGTCACTGTGATGATGGGGGGTTAGACCCCATTCCCACAATGTTCAAAATGTGCTTCAGCTATGGACCCCACACTTACCTTTTGGTCACTGTGATGATGGGGGTTAGACCCCATTGCCACAATGTTCAAAATGTGCTTTAGCTATGGACCCCACACTTACCTTTTGGTCACTGTGATGACAGGGGTTTGGACCCCATTGCCACAATGTTCAAAATGTGCTTCAGCTATGGACCCCACACTTACCTTTTGGTCACTGTGATGATGGGGGGTTAGACCCCATTCCCACAATGTTCAAAATGTGCTTCAGCTATGGACCCCACACTTACCTTTTGGTCACTGTGATGATGGGGGGTTAGACCACATTGCCACAATGTTCAAAATGTGCTTCAGCTATGGACCCCACACTTACCTTTTGGTCACTGTGATGATGGGGGTTTGGACCCCATTGCCACAATGTTCAAAATATGCTTCAGCTATGGACCCCACACTTACCTTTTGGTCACTGTGATGATGGGGGGTTAGACCCCATTGCCACAATGTTCAAAATGTGCTTCAGCTATGGACCCCACACTTACCTTTTGGTCACTGTGATGATGGGGGTTAGACCCCATTGCCACAGTGGTCATGGTCTGCTTGCATTGTGGAGGCCACACACATTTATGTGTGACACATGTGATAGGGGTCACATTGTATGTTCAATGTCATGTTCAGTGTTGTAGGCATTTGACACAGACTACACACGCTTGTCATGGTGTTGGGGGGATGTGTTTTTCTGACATTCCTTATGTTGGAGTATGCTGGTTGTGTCATGCATTACCCATCCTATGAGTTGGGGTGGTGTTGGTGGTAGGCATCCAGCCCCCCTGAGTAGGGGTGGTGGTAGTGGTAGGCATCCAGCCCCCCATGTGTAGGGGTGGTGGTAGTGGTAGGCATCCAGCCCCCCCTGAGTAGGGGTAGTGGTAGGCATCCAGCCCCCCATGGGTAGGGGTGGTGGTAGTGGTAGGCATCCAGCCCCCCATGGGTAGGGGTGGTGGTAGTGGTAGGCATCCAGCCCCCCCCTGAGTAGGGGTGGTGGTAGTGGTAGGCATCCAGCCCCCCATGGGTAGGGGTGGTGGTAGTGGTAGGCATCCAGCCCCCCCTGAGTAGGGGTGGTGGTAGTTGTAGGCATCCAGCCGCCCATGAGTAGGGGTGGTGTTGGTGGTAGGCATCCAGCCCCCCCTGAGTAGGGGTGGTGGTAGTGGTAGGCATCCAGCCCCCCATGGGTAGGGGTGGTGGTAGTGGTAGGCATCCAGCCCCCCTGAGTAGGGGTGGTGGTAGTGGTAGGCATCCAGCCCCCATGAGTAGGGGTAGTGGTAGGCATCCAGCCCCCCCTGAGTAGGGGTGGTGGTAGTGGTAGGCATCCAGCCCCCCATGGGTAGGGGTGGTGGTAGTGGTAGGCATCCAGCCCCCCCTGAGTAGGGGTAGTGGTAGGCATCCAGCCCCCCCTGAGTAGGGGTGGTGGTAGTGGTAGGCATCCAGCCCCCCATGAGTAGGGGTGGTGTTGGTGGTAGGCATCCAGCCCCCCCTGAGTAGGGGTGGTGGTAGTGGTAGGCATCCAGCCCCCCCTGAGTAGGGGTAGTGGTAGTGGTAGGCATCCAGCCCCCATGAGTAGGGTTAGTGGTAGGCATCCAGCCCCCCCTGAGTAGGGGTGGTGGTAGTGGTAGGCATCCAGCCCCCCATGGGTAGGGGTGGTGGTAGTGGTAGGCATCCATCCCCCCCTGAGTAGGGGTAGTGGTAGGCATCCAGCCCCCCAGGGGTAGGGGTGGTGGTAGTGGTAGGCATCCAGCCCCCTGAGTAGGGGTGGTGGTAGTGGTAGGCATCCAGCCCCCATGGGTAGGGGTGGTGGTAGTGGTAGGCATCCAGCCCCCTGAGTAGGGGTAGTGGTAGGCATCCAGCCCCCCATGGGTAGGGGTGGTGGTAGCGGTAGGCATCCAGCCCCCCCTGAGTAGGGGTTGTGGTAGTGGTAGGCATCCAGCCCCCCATGAGTAGGGTAGTGGTAGGCATCCAGCCCCCCGTGGGTAGGGGTGGTGGTAGTGGTAGGCATCCAGCCCCCCCTGAGTAGGGGTGGTGGTAGTGGTAGGCATCCAGCCCCCTGAGTAGGGGTGGTGGTAGTGGTAGGCATCCAGCCCCCCATGAGTAGGGGTGGTGTTGGTGGTAGGCATCCAGCCCCCTGAGTGGGGGTGGTGGTAGTGACAGGCATCCAGCCCCCCTGAGTAGGGGTGGTGGTAGTGGTAGGCATCCAGCCCCTATTAGTGGGGATGGTAGTAGTGACAGGCATCCAGGCCCCCTGAGTAGGGGTGGTGGTAGTGGTAGGCATCCAGCCCCCCTGAGTAGGGGTGGTGGTAGTGGTAGGCATCCAGCCCCCTTGGGTTGGGGTGGTGGTAGTGGTAGGCATCCAGCCCCCCAGAGTAGGGGTGGTGGTAGTGACAGGCATCCAGCCCCCCCTGAGTAGGGGTGGTGGTAGGCATCCAGCCCCCCTGAGTAGGGGTGGTGGTAGTGGTAGGCATCCAGCCCCCCCTGAGTAGGGGTGGTGTTAGTGGTAGGCATCCAGGCCCCTATGGGTGTGTATGGCATTGGTGATAGCCATCCCGCCCTTATGGTTCTGCTGTTGCTGGTGTACGTCATTTCTGCATCCCTATGTGTGTGTGATATATGTCGGGTACGTGTCGTTTGTTTGTGTAGTGGGTGTTTGACTTACCGTCTGCACCGTACGCGTCCGTACCTGTTCCGGTAATAGATGTAGAGTATTGGTAGGACCTGCACGATGGGATTCATGGTTGGTTCGTCTCGTTCGGGTTTCTCGTTGCTTCGACTCGTACTCGTCGCTGGCTTGTTCGTCTCGTAGCCGTGGATCGTCTTGTGGCACGAATCGGAGCTTATGTGCGGCTCTCCCGGATGCTCTGACGTGCCGGACGTAGCGACGTGTTCGGCGCGTACGGAAGGCGCATCGTACTAGTCCGGCCGGAAGGTGCTGTATTTTTGCTTCCGTGCGACTCGATTTTGCGTTTACGGATCCGGCTCGGGTGGGGAACAGGAGCTGGAATGGGTACGTACGGCTGGGTCGGGATCTGGGCAGTTATGCGCATCGTACTTGCTCGTTCGTACGAATGTTCGAATCGGTCGGGAAACACGCGTTCGGCTTGGTTTTTTTCCGGACGAATACTGTTAGGTGCGCTTCCGCCCGAGATCGGAATCGACCCCTAAGTCTTAAAATGCGACATCTGCCAGCAGATGAAAGGCTCCACCGTAACACGCCCAGCGCAGACACCATTACTAAAATCAGACAAACCTCTCGCATGTGTGTATTTGGACCACTGCGGACCCCTATAATCTGATGGGGCCAAGAAATATATCATGGTTGCAGTGGATTCCTGCTCTAGATTCTTATGGGTTTGGCCTCAGCGCTGTGCTGAGGCTCGAACTGTTATAAAAGATTTGCGAGTCTTTATCGGCACATACTCAGTTGGCACATTACATTCTGACCGTGGCCCGGCATTTAGCTCTTGGGCTTACAAAGAGGCCATGGAAGGAATGGGCGTAGCATTGCGGTACTCCTCTCCGTACCATCCTGAGGGAAATTCTGTTGTGGAGAGGAAAAACCGGGACTTAAAGCAATCTTTAACAGCTAGGGTATTAGGCAAAGGCGGTAGATGGGTCGATCACCTGTCCAACGAGCAATAAACAATCGGCCAAGAAGCTCACTAGGGGGTGTCACTCCTTACGAGGTCCTATTTGGGACAAGAATGTGGGTACCTGATCTTGATTGTGAAGGCACAGTGGCGGATGAGAAAACATTTGAAATCCATGATCGTTTGGCTGTTTTACAGGATCTAAATGAATCCAGGGCACAACAAAGCAACGTCCACTTAAAACAGACCGCCACTGAGGAAGTCAAGGCAGTAACCGCAAGACCTGTCTGGATCCCAAAAGTCGGGGATCTGGTCAGAGAAAAGATTGCAGACAAGAAAGAATTTGGGCCATCCTACAGGAAGCCTGTACCGGTCCTAGCAATCCAAGGCCCAAGAACTGTACTTCTGCCGCCTCTTACCGGAAAAAAGGAGAAAAGATTTGCCTCAATCGACTTAATCAAACCACACTATGTGGCTGATACTAAACAGTAGGCCACGTGGACTCCACAGTAGCAGACGCCCTCCTCTCGCTACAATCCAAAAGGTCCAAACAGAAAGACTCATCACGTTTGAAGAGCCACCTGTACGGAATGAAGGACTAAGCAAAAAGGCTATGGAACTCGTTCCACTTCAACAAGAAGAAACTCAACTTAACAACCAAGTTGCAATCAGACCGACTACAGACATCTACGTCAACATGCCTCGTCAAGAGCAAAATCCGATTTCAACAAATCCCGATGCAATTCCAACAATTGATCGAACTGCTTCTGGCTATTTCATGAACTTTGATACGTTTTCACTGGATCCAAGCGAGCCGGAAACGACGCCAGCCCAAAAATCACACAAACAGAAACTAATTGACTTTTTGAACTTTTTTAGAAAGTCTTACCTGGTGTCACCTTGGATAGAACTATGGTATATCACTGGGATTTTATTTTTTATTTTCTGGCTAGGTTTAATTATTACTTTTAGTATGCTTATTAATGGACGATATCTCCAGCGGAGCTCTACAGCCCAAAGAGTCAATTTGATTTTAAAACCACACCAGTCTTCACATCGTGAACCAAGAGACTTGTCTTCAGTGAACATCACAACAGTTCCTATACCGGACGGTATAGTATGGGACAAGATTGATTTTGATATATTCGGTCCGACTAGACTTTTAAAGCTTAAACATGTATTTAAAATTTCTTTAAGTGATATCATTACCTCCAGTACATTATCTGATGATTGGGACACTGAAACTGTAAATGCTATGATGTCTGATTTTGAAAAAACTGCTGCATTTCCGAACAATGAAATGTTAGAAGGCACTTCAGACTATGATACATTGTACTGTTACCAACATTATGGTCATCATTTCTTACATAAATCTATAACACCTAGAAATATATTTGAATACCACCAGTGGGAACACTGCCCAATACCTCCAAAAGGTAGTTCACAAACCTTTGCACAGAAATTCACATACTTTTCAGGGTACAACACATCTGACCCGAAGTCATTTTATTACAAAGTGGCAAAAACATCAGCACAGAAAATTATGTTGACTAACACCAAACAGATTTACTCTGCTTCCTTTATGGCCCAGTTGTCTACACAGGGTTTCGACCTATGGAAAGACACTATAAATTTAAAATCAATCTGGGGTTCTAGGGACTGACAAGTCCAGGGAACAGAAGCGCTTTTTAGAGCATGTCTCATTCCACAGCAGATGATATTTCTAAATGAAACTGTGCAACAGACATCCTGTCTTGGACTAGCCAAGAACAAGGAAATGAACACACTGGGGTTTCCAGCACCATCACAGATGGGTGGGGGGTAGAATTCTACCACACAGGGGGTAGGATTAGATGACATTCGCCAGTACAACAGGTCGGATCCCGATTGGACAGAATGGCTGGTTTGGCCCATTGACACAAACACATGTCAACAACGATTCCTAGGTATAGCCGAGGGGTTTAGTCTCAGTAGGCCAGATACACGCTATGTACAAAGACAACACCCAGGGGTAGTGACATCCTATAGTGTTGGGAAGTTGTGCCTTGATTGGCTAGAAACCTCAACACTCACAGAAGTAAAACATCACATGACCTTACTCACACCTGATGTAGACCTTAGGGATTTCTTGCTAGGCCCAAGGAAAACACGTCAGAAACATTTCATATATGCCGGCATTTATGCCTATTATAATGAAAACTGGAAAATATCCCAACAAGAGGCCACAGAAAGAATACGGGAAATAGACTGTATTAACTTAGAAAAGGCATTAGCTGTAGTGGATAATGGGTTAACAACTTTGACCTCCAGGATTTACTCCTTAGGCAACATTGTGTCTTCGGCAATCGACATATTAGAACAAGATCTGGCCTTGTTACAACACAGGCAATCTCAGCTACGTTCTATTATGATGCTAAGCTGGACGCTACAATCTTTGCGTGCAGGCTATGTGCCCTGGTGTTTCTGTTTTCGGAATACAATCTGACTGATAAACAGACAGAAATGGCACAAAGGGGAGCCAAATATACAATGCTGCGTATTGAGAAACTGGAAAGGTTACCATTCACTGTAGCCGAATCACCGTCAACTGAATGGCTAATTCATGGCCAAGTCACTCTGCCGGTCACTACGTTTCAGTTTCAATATTGCCTTGAGCAAAGGCAGGCAGGCAAATATGAAAAGATGGGTAAGGGTTACATTAAGGAAACTTGGGAGTTACTTGATACTAAATGATCAAGGTTGCTGTGGGATGCTTCCGGGCGTCGCCTATCTGGTCACTGTTAACTCCAGGGTTACTTGCTGTATGCAAGTATTGTTTCCGCCACTGAACACAATCAGGGAGGCGCCGCTATGGCCTTCACTGAACATTTCTTTCATACAATTTAATACTCTGAGCAGACTGCAAGCCATGCTTTTACAGCAACCCGTGCCCTTAACCTCCGCACGAGAAACCTTTGAACTTCAAGTTGCAAGGACCTCGACTGAGATACAGGCGCTTATACGTACGAACTGCCCCTTTCATTTCGTAGAAATGGTGGGTCGTATCTTCAATATGTCTGATACGAGCGGTATTGTACACCTATTTAAGACCATAGGGTCAGAACTGTTAAGCACCTTTCAGACAGTCCTCGGAGTAATCCCAAATTTTATACACTCCATCTTGGGAAGCGTATTTGGAGGACTCCCGCTTATCCTATTCCTGATTGTAGGGGTCCTGTTAATAATACTACCTCTATGCAATGGACGGCCCAATTTCCGAGGAAATGGCGAACGTACTCATGGAGCGGAAGTACCGTGAACGCATGGTACAGCTTCTGGGCATTTCTTGCCTGCGAGAACTCAATGCCTCCTGGTTTCTATCCTTTCGACCAGTCTGGGTAGACTGCATCATACCTGTTGATCGATGCCTGCTTTGCGGAGAAGAATGCACGTTGGATCTTTGTCTAACATTTCCATCAGATGCGCCGCCGGACACGGATGCAATACTGGACCCCCTAAAGGCCCATGCTCTGCGTTGTCCCCAGCGTCTTCCGATTCGGATGAACGCATTCCTTGAGAATCCACAGGTGCCGTTTGCTCCTGCTGGGTTAGGTGACTCCTCCTCAGGCACCCAGGTAACAACTGCCGCACAACCTGCCGCAGCACCGACTGTTGGCAGTGCTACATACCATCTATGTGCGATTGACGTTCTCTGTGAGGCGTAGGATTTGTCGTCTGCAGTAGCTCACACAGATAATGTTGTGCTTCCCAGCCAGGACACTTAATCTCGAATTGGCTCATCGCGTCCTGGGAAAGAATTCGGCTTCTCCACTTGTTTTCATAATAAACAAGCAAATTTGGAACATTTCCTAAATTGACACTTTCGCTTGAGAAAAGCATGGCCTTCTTCCGCTTTGAGTGAAGCAACTTATATAGAGAAACAAAATAGACATTTCTTTTTTTTGTGGCAATTGGAAATAGCTGAATTGTAAAAAAAAATTTTGAAAATTTTTAACAATTTTAAAACCATGTTTTTACTTGCTTTTAAGATGTCTTTAAATTGTCCAGACTTTAAGTATGGTCATTATCATCCTGTTCGGAAGAGGAGTGGGTGTTATGTCCCGTATAGAGGCCCTAAAGTAGACCCGTTCATACATGCCCTAAAATGGACGTATTCATATTTGCCCTAATACGGTCATATTCGTACTTGCCCTATTATGGTCAAAGACGCATATGCCCTATTATGATCATAACTGTACATGTCCTATTATAGTCATGATTCCTTATATAGGCATGATCTTTCACCTACATTGCTCCTCGCTAGTACACAACGAGCTCTGAGGGCTGAACGTTATCTAGTCTGTGGTTTTGAATACAGCAGGGTTTTTCTCAAACACAGGCCCACACTCATCAATTATGCATGGGTCTCTAGGAATACACCACCTGCATAATATGTATGTGCAAAGTTCACCCCTGACATCTTCCTCAAGTCTAACAAGGGCCAATACAAACCATACGAAGCAACTAGAGTCTTCAGGGTATAAATACACCACATCTTACCCCGGTAAGACAGAGGGAACCGAGACTTCCATGCTGACACACTGACTAGAGACGCTGAGGCTCCTGCATGCAGTCGCTCCATCTGACAGCGGTCTAACACAGCCCTTGCGGGGTGTCCAACTCGAGACCAGGACGGGGTCCCACACTCTCTCTATTCAGGTATGGGGGTTCGACTAAATCCTAGAAGGATTCTTGGCTCTTAGGCTTTTAGACCTACACATATGCTAGGTACACTCAGGTACATCTAGTTAGGCATCGTAGGAGTACGCGCACTTTCATAATGCTTTTTATATTCATGTATGTATTCATGATTATTGCAATATGGTAGAACTGTTCTACCCCTTCGCTTTTATCGTACTGCTGATAATATATCTCTGCTATTGTCTGCTGGTTACTGCAGCACATATATTTTACACTAGAATAACAACTGTTCAATAAATACTTATTGAAACGCCCAGACTGTTTATTCTGTGTAAATCTCTGAGACAAACCGAATAAGTAAGCACGAGTGACTGAGCGAAAAGTAGTACATTGTTTCCACGTTTCTGAGGAATTAGGGTTGTCATGATCTAAGGTTGCCAGGAACTAATCTCTCCCTGATAAGAGGAGCTTCTAGTGGCACTGTGCGCTAGCTAATGCAAATCCAGCTAACATACGCAGTGGGGGTGCACAGAGCCAGTCTATCACCAAGCCCACAGTTTATGTTATCCAAATGCGCAGGTCCTGCATGGGTACTATAGGAACTACACAACAACACAATAATAATGCTCCTTCCAACACAGCACCAACACAGTACCAAACCCACTCATGGAGTCTATACTCTAGGTCTTGCCATTCCGCAAGAGGATAGTCTTCAGACTGAAGATGCAATGCAGATGGATTGTTGAGACCACTTTTAGACTCCTTTTTTCCCTTCAACTCACTAAAACATTTCAGATTGGTCCACATAAAATGCAACAGACATGGATATTTCACACAAAAGATTTTGACTGGTTAGGGAAGTGGCAAAAAAAATTCTGAGGCTCTGAACAATTCATTCGATTTGAGTGCCTCAATGGCTAGGGAGAGTAGGTGGTCAGGAAGTGTCTGAAAAAGGTCAACTGGAAGGGAGTTACTTCATTGAGAAATTGAAATGGTGTGGTGTTTACAATGCTACAGAAGCAGTGGGATTGCTAGACCCTGTGCAATTGTGTTGAAGATCAGTAGCATTGTTGATGATGGTGTTAAGGAAGGGAGGAGTTGGTATGTATTTGATCTTGTGAAGTGATGTGGTGTTTGGTCTTTTTGAGATGCTCAGTGGTGTAGATTTTGATTTTCTGGTGTAGCTAAGACTGAAGACAGCACCAATTATCACAGGATAAATTATGTGGCCACATTGGATCTCTGATATCTTCTTTATAGTGAATGCTTTCTGAAATGTATCTGTCAGAACTGTTCGTTTTGGTTGATGGGTTCCTCAGGAGCAATACCCTCAAGAAGCCCACCTTCCAGCAGCTTTGACTCAGGCTTAGTTGCATAGAGTATCAAAGTGGCTAGATGGGGGGAAGGGAATTAGGGAGGGTACTTCGGGAGGGAGATCTGGAACAAGACATTATCACCAATTAGTACTCTAGTTTATTCTTTTTGCTTAAAGACACTTAAGGCATTTGTATTGATCAATCAGGAAATGAGAAACATACCATACCTGTAAAAGAAAAATATTCTATATATGGAACTGTTAGTTAGTTATGGGACTGCAGTCATCATCATCATCTTGACCCTGTTGCCTTTTCCTTGATTTTGCGATTAATTGTGGAAGAGATGAATAACTGATCCAATCTTCATCAAATGTGCAATTTAAGATTTGCAATCACGCACTATATCAAGTGTCTTTCAGTTCAATATCAATCAAGTCTCTTGTTCTCACAATGCACATTTAAGTCTATTAATAATAACTAGTTTCACTTTAAATATGTTGATAAAATGTAACTCTTTGGAGTCTCTTATCTTCACCAAGTCAAAATATACTCAACAATGGTAATTGCCCAGGAGCCGCTCCACGGAGCAGTAACAAGAAACTATGAACTTCCTAAAATCTGCTTCTTCAAAGCGGAGATCCGAAAATGCCAAAATGCCCAAGGGCCGCTTCCACCGAGCGGTAACTGACTCTTGAAAATGCCAAAAGGGGCCGCTCCTCGGATCGGAAACTTACATATGCAACTGTAGGAAATGAAATAAAGAAACCGGCATTTCGTCTCTTTAAACGGGAGCCGATCGGGAAAATGGCACACATGCACAATCCTACCTGGATCCACAATGACCGAGGAGAGCTCCAAGAACGATCACCTGGCAAGCGTCGTCGAGAAAATCCAGCTCAACAGTCACCGGAATCACTGCTGCGTCCCAAGGCTCAGTATTCTCAATAATCCGCACTGAGAATAGGGAGCGGCTGGTATTTATGCAGTCCAAGAAGATTCCAGACGGCAGCTCTCAAAGGCAACTACCGGAGCTGCGAGGGGACACAAAGTATTAGTAATGCTTGTACTGTTTCCAGACAATAGGCATTGGTAAAAGCAAAAGTGTTCCCAGCAAAGAAGCACTGATAAAACTAAAGCCTTTGACATGTCCTAAACAAGTATTGGCATGACTCCAAGTAAACATTGGCAAAAACAATCATACCTGTGATAATAGAAGACTGATTTAAGCCACATGAACTTGCTGAACATAAGAATATTTTAGGTACAAACAAGGTTGATGGCTTACCCATCCATCAACAATGCAGTCTTTTCTCTCTCTTTCTTAGTATTATACTAATACTAGCAGGATGAGATGAGAGAGGGGAGTTTCTGAAGGATCTAGACAGTCCACCCCATCAAAAGTACTAACACTCCCTTTTACATAGGAGCTTCTGGGTGCTGTGTATGAAATGTTCATATCAAACGTGGGGCATGGATGGCCTGACTTGGCTCCCATGAATCTTCTTCTGGTCCATAGCCTTTCCAGGAAACCAAGTACCACTATTTTCCTTTAATACGTTTGCTAGCTTTGATACTTTGTACTTCATATTCTTCTTGGTCTCTAATAAGGAGAGGTGGAGGGCGTGCTCTCTGTTTTTTGTAATTCAGGTTTCAATAAAGAAGTATGAAATACTGGGTATATTTTCATTGATTTTGATAATTTTAATTTAAATGCTACTGGATTAATGCATTGTACAATCTCGAAAGGCCCGATGAATCGTGGATGAAATGTATACCTTTTTTGAAATTGAAAATGCTTTGTAGAGAGCCAAACAACATCTCCAGGTTTATACAAAGGCCCTGCTTTTCTTTTTCGATCAGCACATTTTTTGTACTCTGTTTTTGCTTTTGTCAGGTTTTGTTGTAATTTTTTCATGTTAATGGTCATTTCTTGTAATCAGGAATCCAAGGATGGTATGTTTGTGTTAGGCTGTGCTAACATCAGTGGCGAATAGTGTGGGTGACAACCATAATTAGCAAAGAACGGAGACATGTCTATTGAAGCATGTTTTAGATTATTATATGCAAATTCGGCTTCCCAGAGGAGATTTACCTAAGAACCATGTGTTTTGAATAGGTAACATCGTAGATATTGTTTAAGTACCTGGTTCACTCACTCTGTCTGGCCGTCAGATTCTGGATGAAAACTTGTGGACATGTTACTTTTGATCTGTAATGCTACGCACCATGCTTTCCAAACTTTGGATGTAAATTGTGCTCCACGATCAGAGGTTATAGTTCGGGGCAGACCATGTAATCTTACCACGTTTTTGTAGCAATAAGGTTACCAGCTGAGTTGCTGTAGGCATTTTGTCACAAGCTATAAAATGTGCCATTTTTGACAATTTGTCAACTACCACTAAGATAGTGGTTTTACCTTGATCCTTTGGTAAGTCTGTAATAAAGTCCATGGATATATCTTCCCAAAGACGTGTTGGAATTGGAAGTGGTTGGAGTAATCCTTTTTTTGAACCATGTTCTATTTTTGCTTGAGCGCATATCTCGCATTGTTGCACATACCTCATTGTATCTTTTCTCCATGTGGGCCACCAAAAAAGTCTTTGAATGAGCTCTTGAGTCTTTGTAATGCCTGGGTGTCCTGCAAGAGGTTTTGTATGACACCATTGCAATACCTTTTTTTGTAAAGGTTTCGATGGGATGTATATCATATTTTTTTGAAAGGGTAATCCTTGTATAATGGATCTGCCTTTGTCTCTTTGTTGCCACTTTAACACCCGTTTTAATGGCATTTTTTGTCTTATGGCTTGAAAAAACTGTTCTGACATAGTAACCCCTATAATTTGATCTTTAGGATTGATGGATGAAGGTGTTATTGCATTCTTTGTTTCTCCTAACAGCGTTTCACATCTAGATAAAGTGTCTGCTTTATTATTGGCTGTTCCGGGTCTGAATGTGATGACAAAGTCAAATTCTGCAAAACATAATGTCCAACGTAACTGCCTAGGTGTTAATGCTCTAGCACAACGTAGAAATTGGAGGTTACGATGATCTGTGTAAACAGTTAAGGTGTGCTTTGCCCCCAGTAAATAATGATGCCGTTCTTTAAAAGCAAGGCGAATCGCCAACAATTCTTTCTCTGCCACTGTATAATTTAATTCAACTGGTAGGAACTTTTTTGACAGGAATGCAATTGGATGTAATTGGTTGTTCTGCTCATCTCTTTGAGAGAGAATGGCACCAATCGCAGTGTCAGAAGCATCTGCTTCAATAATGAAGGGTTGGTTAGCATTAGGGTGACAAAGAACAGAGGCTGTAGTAAATGCCGTTTTCAAAGTTTGTAAAGCAGATCTTGCTTCTGGAGTCCATTGGAACTTTACATTTTTCTTTAATAATTGAGTTAAAGGACTTGCTTTGGTAGAAAACTGCTTAATAAAGCGTCAATAGAAATTCTCAAATCCTAAAAATCGTTGGATATCTATTACTAAATTTGGTTCTGGCCAATCCAAAATAGCTTGTACTTTTCTAGGTGTCATAGTAATTCCTTGTGGTGAAATTATAAATCCTAAAAATTCTACTTTATATGTATGAAACTCGCATTTTGATAGTTTGCAATAAAGACCATGTTGACGTAAGGTGGTTAAAATGAGTTTTATGTGCTTTTCATGTTCTGTGATGGAGTTAGAGTAAATCAGTAAATCATCAATATAGGCGATGACAAACCTATCCAGATAATCTCGAAGAACATCGTTTATAAAAAATTGAAACGCCGCTGGGGCGTGGCATAAGCCAAAGGGCATTATGCAATATTTGAACAAGCCAAAGCGAGTTTGAAAAGTGGTTTTCCACTCGTTTTCAGCTCGAACACGTACAAGATGGTATGCCCCTCTCAAGTCTAATTTGGTGTAGATAGTTGCAGTTCTTACTTGGTCCAAGAGAACGGGAATTAGAGGTAGTGGATAACGTTTTTTTATCGGGATGTTGTTCAGCGTACGATAATCTATGCATGAGCGTAATTCACCGTTACTCTTAGGCACGAAGAACAGAAGGAAGCAGCCGGAGACTTCATGGTCTAATAAACCCATTTTTTAGATATTTATCTAGATATTCCCATAGATGTTGGTTTTCTTTCTCGGTGAGTGCGTAAATTCTACTACATGGGATTTTAGTGCCAGCCACTAGATCTATTTCACAATCATATGCCCTATGAGGTGGTAGAATTTCAGCACTTTTTTCACAGAACACATCTTTAAAGTTTTCATAGATTGTGGGCCTGATTCACAGAACTAACGTACGTCAAAAACGTAAAGTTAGTACTTTTTAGTATTCACAGAATACACTTACTCATTTTGGTATTCACAGAATGAACTTACTCATTTCGGTATTCACAGAAGTTAGTAGTCCTAACTTTAGGACTCCTAAATGCCTTCTGTGAATACCGAAAGTCTTAAAGTTAGGATTTTTCTCAGTTTTGGAGTAGTAAAGTTAGGACTCCTAACTTTACTACTCCTAAACTGAGAAAATCCTAACTTTAAGACTTTCGGTATTCACAGAAGGCATTTAGGAGTCCTAAAGTTAGGAGTCCTAACTTTACTACTCCTAAACTGAGAAAAATCCTAACTTTAAGACTTTCGGTATTCACAGAAGGCATTTAGGAGTCCTAAAGTTAGGACTATTAACTTCTGTGAATACCAAAATGAGTAAGTTCATTCTGTGAATACCAAAATGAGTAAGTGTATTCTGTGAATACCAAAAAGTACTAACTTTACGTTTTTGACGTAAGTTAGTTCTGTGAATCAGGCCCTGTAGGTAGTTCAATGTCCTGCTCTGCAGCCGTAGGCATGTAATGAGCGTTAGTTTCTGCATTGGTTTGCGGTGGAGGCATAGGCATTTGTTTCTGTGGATGTAAGCATTCCTGCTGACACCAATCCGAATGGAATGTAATACTTCGCTTAGCCCAATCTATAGTGGGGTTATGTTCCGTCAACCAAGGCATGCCGAGGATGACACCGAACTGAGGGGCATCAATGACGTCAAAAGATATCTCTTTGACATGTGTCTGATCCTAGGTAAAACAAGCCATGATTAGATTGATAGTAGAGTGAATAATTAAACCTGAAGTTAGTTGCGTTCCATCTACTGCACAAACCATTTCTGGTTTTTGTTTTACTTGAGTGGGTACGTCTAATTGTAATGCAAAGGCAGCATCAAAAAATTTGCCAGTGGCCCCAGAATCCACCACGACCACCGCAGTTTTAGTTTTTTGGGGAGGAATAGTAAATTGAACGTTCAAAATTAAATGGGGAACTGATATTTGTAGAGTATTGATCAGGAGAGGGACAAGAGTTACCCGAGGAAGTCTCCTGGCTGTTCCCCAAGTATTCTAGTTTCCCATTTTGGTGACAGTAGTATCAGTCATAAATGCCCCTTTTGGTTTTGCTAAACAGTCTTTCACAAAATGTCCCTTCTTCCTGCAATATAAACATAAACCCTTTTTGCGGCAAGACTCTTTTTCCTCTGGGGTTAGTGGTTTCCTTATACCTCCGATGTCCATAGGTTCGCTGGTATCTTGTGGTATAGAATGTGATTTTTCCTTTGGATGTATTGTGGTTTGGAAGTCTACACGTTTCTTGTCTCCTCAACGATTTGCAACTCTATGATCTAAACGGAGACTTAATGCTATAAGATCTTTGCAAGTTCTTGGTTGGGGATCTATTGGAGCTATAAGATCTTTTTGTTCGTCTCGTAGGCCTTGGTAATGCAATGCAGCTCTTTTGTCCTGAGGCCAATTGGTTTCAGCTATCAAATGGTTAAATTGAGTTAAATAGTGGACCAAGTCTTTGTTACCCTGTTTTAATTCAAGTAACTCCCGGTCAGCTGGCCCAGTAATTGTTCGCAGATCAAAGACTTTTTCGAATTCACTCTTGAAACGACTCCAACTGTAGAGTAACATATCGTCAGATTGTACCAAAGGAACTGCCCACATAGCCGCATCCCCGCTAAGATAAGAAATCAGAAACGCGATACGAGATTGAGCATCTGGAAATGACATGGGCTTCACCATAAAGTGCAATTGTACTTGTGTTAAAAAGGTTTAGAATTTTTTAGGTTCTCCTGAAAATCTTTCTGGGGGAGACAGAGGAACAGATAATGGAACAGTTACTGAGACAGTAGAACTAGGAGGGGTACTAGATGTATGTTGGACTTGGCCCTTTTTGCAGGGTCATCCCTGAACTTTTTTTTTGCCTTCCTCCTAGTCTTTTTTCTGATCTGGTGTTGGTGGTTTTAGGACTCTGGGCACTTTAGCACTGCTGTCCAGTGTAAAGTGTGTGTGCTCTCTGTGGTAAACATGGTAAGATTGGTCTACACCTGTTTGGCGTATTTAATTTACCTGTCAGTCCCCAGTAATGTGGTATCTCATATACCCGGGGCCAGTAAATTAAATGCTACTGGTGGGCTTGCAGCGCTTCTTGCGCCACCCACCAAAGTAGCCTTTCAAACCTGTCTCAGGCCTCTGCCATTGCAGGGCCTGTGTGCGCAGTGTTACTGCCGCTGTGACGTGGCACCTAAAGTGTGTACCACGCCTGTGACCCCCCTTTTACTGCATGTCAGTCACCCCTAAGGTAGGCCCTAGCTAGCCCTATGAGCAGGGTGCATTGTAGGTAAAAGGTAGGACATGTACCTTAAGTGCGTGACATGTCCTGGTAGTGACAAACAGCCATTTTGGTTTCTCACTGCTGTGAGGCTGCCCTCTCATAGGAATGCATTGGGGATTCCCTGATAAGTGGTTCAGTGGTAATTCCTGATATGAGAGGAGCAGCGTGGTCAAGTTTGGTATGTTTGGAATAGTGATAATAAATGCTGCGTAATGGTGTGCACAGATTTATGATCGCTATTTTAGAAATGCCACTTTTAGAAGTTGGCATTTCTGTGTGCTATGTGTCTGCCTGCCTGATGTGTATTGCATGTCTGGCTCTGGAGTGACAGGGGCTGGTGAGGTGTGTGGCTCCAGGGAGGGCAGGGTGAATCAGCGCTAGGCTGAATAGGCAGATCTGCATTTGGAGTAGTGGGAGGAGTAGTCCCTGACCCTGAATAGGTCTGTGCCTGCCTGGGTGAATGCTGGCTCCGCCCCCCTGTAGTGTGTCTGAGGACCGAGCCCCCACCGGACAAAGGAGGGTGTGAGCACTGTACACAAAGTGCTCCAAGACCTTCCAGAACCAATTGAGACTGGTTCCTCAAGCCCTGTGCCAGGGCAGAACAAAGACCAAACCCTGTATAGGTATTGGGGCTGTGACCCCATGTATGGTGTGCTGCTGGGGGCTTACTTGAAGCCTGCAGCCGGTAGGCTGCTGGAACCGCCACTGGGACTCTGCCTGGGGAGCTGCTCGCTGGAGGAATGCTCTTCTGCCCAGGGACCATGTGTACTGACCATGTGTGCTCTGCAACTGAGGACCCAGCGCAAGAGTAGCGCTGCCAGCTCCCTGCTCCAGGTTTCCCTGGTAGAGCCAGGAGCCTCATTTGCAGAGTGGTGTAAAAAGGAGCATGGCCTCGGACCACCTCTCTGAAATCCAGCTCTGTGGCGCTTACTGGAGGTACCTGGTGGGCTAGTTGGCCCCCAGGGACCCTCAGTATTCAAGGGGAATTAATTCCCCAACTTACAATGTGCCAAGGGGCGCGTTTGCAGAGTGGTGGAGAAAGGGGGCATGGCCTGGTATGAGAAGTTAGCAATCCTGCTGTGTGGGACTTACTGGAGGTAATAGGAGGGGTAGTTGGCCCCCAAGGTTGACGTTGGGGGCTAACTACCCCTCCTGTTACCTCCAGTAAATCCCACACAGTGGGATTGCTAAGAGGTGTTCGGAGGCCACGCTCACCTTTCTCCACCACTTTGCAACCGCGACTGCTATGTTATAGTTAGAAATTAGCATTTAAAAAACCTTGGAAATTCACTGAAAAAACCATAGGTTTTAGGGACGTTATAGTTAGAAATTAGCATTTAAAAAACCTTAGAAATTCACTGAAAAAAACCATAGGTTTCAGGGACGTTATAGTTAGTTGGACATTTCACTCGTATAAATCCAGAGAAATTCGGCTGTTATAGTTAGTAGAGCTACCTATAACTCGCGCCCCCGCACTGCACTGCTGATGACATCACATATTACATCACTCATGACAGGCTCAGTGACATCACTGATGACATCACTGATGACATCTCAAATGACATTACTGATGACATCTCTGATGACATCATCCACGTGATCATCTGATGCATCTCCTCACACACTAATAAAACCTTTCATACACCCACTCTAAAATACAGACTACCAATATCGAAACCATAGACACACCAATAGCGGTTAGTACATACTCGCTCAGTGATTCATACGTCTACACACACATCCACCCACTAACCTATACAGTCACTCATATACGCAGTCATTCATCAATACAGCCACTGATATATCCACTCATACACCCATATAAACACTCACACACTGCCACTCACCCAAAGAGTTACTCAAAAACCTAGTCAGTCACCCAAAGAATTAATTACACTGCCATTTACTCACCTATACAGTTATACACACACCACGTCACTTATTCATACAGATATGTACTGTCTTCAACAATTACTGACATAAGCACACACTTATCCATGCAGCCACTGTCACAATCACTCACTGTCACATATACTCACTTATATACTCCAACACTCACAAATACTGCCTTTCACATATGTAGTTACTTACACATATACCACTAACATAACCATTCACTCACCAACACAGCTATACGTACACTCACTCACCCATACACTCCCTAACAAATGCACCCATAAACGCATACACCCAGTGAATTACCCACTCACACATCTATGCACAGAGTCACACACACCCCACCCACCCACACAGACACTCAGGCACCCATACAGATACTCAGACAACCAATGAATAACCCATATAGACACTCATGTAGCTACTCACCAACCCATTCAGCCGCTTACACACCAACTGACAGACTGATACCGACATTTACACAGTTTACTCACTAACCCATGCATTCAGTAAGACAAGTCTAATCACTTACTTATACAGTCAGTCACGCACCTACTAAATCATCTATTCAGACACTCATACACCCACTCATACTTCAATACACCTTGGCATTTATATATATAAAACATATTTAAACTTTACAGAAACACACAGTCACAGGATGATGTCATCAGTGATGTCATTTGAGATGTCATCAGTGATGTCATCAGTGATGTCACTGAGCATGTCATGAGTGATGTAATATGTGACATCATCAGCAGTGCATTGCGGGGGCGCGAGTTATAGTTAGCTTTACTAACTATAACAGCCGAATTTCTCTGGTTTTATACGAGTGAAATGTCCAACTAACTATAACAAATCACCACTGTTCATCATTGATAATACATTATCACTGCTGGTTATACAATACATTCTCCAGGACAGCTCACAATAATTTAACAAGGATTATACCTTAACCATAGGAATCTCTGGTGTGGGGTGTGTGCATAGTCTCCTGCTTCGTCAGAGGGGGCAACTCCTCCTCCTCTCCCTTCCTTTTCCACCCCATCAGTATGTGCATCAATACTCAGCGGTGTGGATTCCAGGATCACTACCTCATTCCTGTCAAATCCTTAGTAGGATATCCAATCCCCCCAGACCTTCTCAGACGTCCATGGGTATCTCCTGGCTTCATACACCACTCGTTATGCCTTCATACAGTGTGTCATACCCATCACAAACGTGTTTAGTGGGCACCTGGGGGCTCCCCATCATTTTACTTTGTCCCTCCAATATATTTTTTAAGCATGTATGTTTGATTTACCATGCCATCCTAGACTCTGTAATACATTCACTATGTCTGTAATGTAATCACTAAATTGCCCCAAACATCTATTCAAATGGGTGAAACACAACACTCTTTCACATTCCACAGCTCCCAATCCTAACACAAACGCAATGAGTTACTTGACTTCTGTACTAAATAAATCGGTTCACTGATAGAATATCGACGCCCAAAATATCCCCGTACACAAATATCGACTCATAAATATCGATATCAAAAATATTGACATCCTATCTTTATAAAGGTAAGTATAAAAATATCGATGTAAAAAATATTGATGTACAAAATATCAATTTTTTATATATGTAAAAAATAATGTTAAATATATTAAATAATAAAATTTAACTTTACTTTTTTTGGGGATTTAATATACATTTTAACAAATATAAGAAATAAATGTAATTTAAAAAAATGTAAACATACATATATAAAATGTAATATATAGATATATATCCAACGAAGTGTCCGCAAAACGCCGCACGCCTGCCTGTGTGTGTCAGTCTCGTTGTGGTAGCGGTCAAACACAAATTTCAAAGAACAGTTCAAATCCAAAGGAATGAGGCGGCACACTGTCCCGATGTTACGAGTGTTTTAATCGCTCAAAAAAACAACGCGTTTCAGCCGTGAAGGCCTTTGTCAAGTTACCAGAGTGTTGACAGGAAGACATTTAAATCATAATACGTCATAAGAAACATGGAAGAGTTACTTATCGTGCACAGTTCATTAATAATGATGAAAAGAGCATAATTTTCAATCTAATCATCACAATAAATAATAACAAATGCTTTATCAAGAATGGCATAGTCACAAACTTTTGAATTTTTAAATTATTAGCATTGAACCTGCCCCGAACCTGAGGAGAATGTGTGAGCACGTATCGTACGTCATACCAATTCATAGATATGGAAGAGTTATTCCTGCATTGCCACATTCATATAATCGCTAATGTGCACAGTATTTCAACTTGTTGCCTCTAATGGTCACGGATAAAATCATGCCATTGTTGCCATTCTAATTTTTGGAAATGAAATTAAAAATGAGAAAAAGAAATGTAATACAATGAAATCGAATAACATTGATTTTTTTACATTTGATATCGGAAATATAATTCCTGAATTCATAGTATTTCACATGAATGTGAGACATGGAACAAAACGTAACCCTTCCCATGTGTAACTTAAATAAATTTCAATCCTGATTGACACGTTCTGGAAAAATAAAAATGCTAAGTTGCATTAATGTGCAAATGTGAGAAAATCAGTGATAAGAATTGATTCAGGTAACGACAAGATGGTTTAGGTATTTGCTTGATGAATACCCTATTTGGATATCATCCCGAACACATAGCTTGCTGTCCATGTACCTATTGAACATGCAGCTTGCTGTCCATGTACACATTCAAGGAGATGTATCATAAATGGATATAGACGCCCCCTATGGGACATAGTAGAGGAACCTTAATAGTGACCTCCTATTCAAAAGCCAATGCCTAATTGTATGCGCACCATTGCAGATACATATCATTGACAGCAAGTCAAGAAGTTCGCAGAGATTAAAATACAATCAAGGACAAGTGTCCACATATAGAACCATACCCAAACTCTGGTCATGACCAATGTGAATGTGCACCCATTATAAAAATGTATATATCACGGAGGACACAACACCCCCTACCAAAGAATAAGAAAAAAAACTTAGAAAAGAGAAATAGATGGAAAGTAATTGTAGAGTGATAAAATGGACGATAGTCCTAAATGTAGTTACAGCAGGGTTACGAATAGATATTGGCCAGGAATCAGCGAACGATATGGGTATTCAATTCTTCCTCCCTATTGAGGCCATAAGGCATCCTAGTATTTAGATCAATAATGTATCTTGATTCAAGAACTCGTAGCGGTTTCTCTCTGTCCCCACCACGTATGTGTTTCATTATCCTGTCAATACCACAGAAAGTGAGCAGTTTGTTATTGCTGTTGTGTGAGTTGTAGAAATGCCGTGCTACTGGGTAACTGAAATCCATGTTAGTTATGGCCCTTTGATGTTCTAGGATGCGTTTCTTGAGCGGATGTTTTGTGCTTCCTATATGTCGCATCCCACACGGACATTCCAACATGTATATTACGTATTCAGTGGTGCATGTGATGAATTTTTTAATGGTTTTGTCCCTGCCATCATATTTTTATAAGTTTTACAGCTAATGGTGTATCTACAGGCTTTGCATGAGTTACATTTATGAAAGCCCTCCTTCACATGTAGCCAAGTTTCAGTTGGTTGAATCTGTTGATAACTTTGAACTAACTTGTCCTTAAGGGACATTGGTCGTTTGTAAGTTATTAGCGGTGCTTCTCCCACTTTGTTGCCAATTACTGGGTCCGCCTTGATCAGGCCCCAGTGTTTTTTCATCATGGCTCTGAGACTGACAGATTTCACATTATATGTGGTGATCATACGTGGGCTATTGGTAGACATGTCTTTTTAGATGGTGTGTCTTTGTCACTGAAAAGGACCTCAATTTGTTTCGTGTTGCCCAGTTTATCAGTGGCTTGTTTCAATATTTTATCAGTGTAACCACGTTGTTTGAATCTCTTAATCATGGTACTTCTCTCAGTGTCAAAACCTTTGTCTGTACTGCAATTTCTGCGTGCCCGTAAAATCTCCCCATAGGGAATACTGTTGATCAAAGAGGGGGGATGATGGCTACGTGCATGTAATAGGGCATTGCCTGCAGTATCCTTTCTGAAGAGGGCAGTTGTAAATTTGTTTTTGTCAACCCTGACTCTAATATCTAGGAAATCACATGAAGTTTCACTGATAGAATGGGTGAAACTTAAGTTTAAGTCATTGGTTGATAATGCATCGAAGAACTCTCTGGCCAGATCTACACCTCCGTCCCATATAATAAAGAGATCATCGATGTATCTCAGCCACAATGGCACATGTTCTGTATATTTTTCAAAGGTATCAGTCCAGACTACCTGCTCCTCCCACCAGTCCAGGAATAAATTCACCAGACTGGGGGCGAAGCAGGTACCCATGGCTGTGCCGGACTTCTGCCGATACAGTGTGGTATGTCTCACATTCATGTGAAATACTATGAATTCAGGAATAATATTTCCAATATCAAATGTAAAAAATCAATGTTATTCAAATTCATTGTATTACATTTCATTTTCTCATTTTTAATTTCATTTCCAAAAATTAGAATGGCAACAATGGCATGATTTTATCCGTGACCATTAGAGGCAACAAGTTGAAATACTGTGCGCATTAGCGATTATATGACTGTGGCAATGCAGGAATAACTCTTCCATATCTATGAATTGGTATGACGTACGATACGTGCTCACACATTCTCCTCAGGTTCGGGGCAGGTTTAATGCTAATAATTTAAAAATTCTAAAGTTTGTGACTATGCCATTCTTGATAAAGCATTTGTTATTATTTATTGTGATGATGAGATTGAAAATTATGCTCTTTTCATCATTATTAATGAACTGTGCACGATAAGTAACTCTTCCATGTTTCTTATGACGTATTATGATTTAAATGTCTTCCTGTCAACACTCTGGTAACTTGACAAAGGCCTTCACGGCTGAAACGCGTTGTTTTTTTGAGCGATTAAAACACTCGTAACATCGGGACAGTGTGCTGCCTCATTCCTTTGGATTTGAACTGTTCTTTGATATATATATATATATATTTACTTTAAAACAAATAAACTATTAATTTTAATTTATTTTTAAATTTTATAAATATATAAAAATTAACAAATAAATATATATTTATATATACATATAACCAAGTTCGTTAAGTTCAGGTAGTTTATTCCGCGTTCGCTCCGCGAAAATAAGTGCACTCTCAGGACACAATCCAAGTTAAGTTCAGGTAGTTTATTCCGCGTTCGCTCCGTGAAAATAAGTGCACTCTCAGGACACAATCCAAGTTAAGTTCAGGTAGTTTATTCCGCTCTAACGCTAAGCGGAATAAACTACCTGAACTTAACTTGGATTGTGTCCTGAGAGTGTACTTATTTTCGCGGAGCGAACAAACTTGGTTATTTGGATTTACCGTGTACTCCCCCGGTGCGTGCACCACCTCCCATGGGTTCCGGTCTTGTATAGGAGTGCTGGTTGTTCGTATATTTATATATACATACACGTATAACATAAAATCGAATAAAAAAACATTATATTATAAATTAAAACATTAAAATATTTAATAGTCTTTAAAATTAAAATTTTCACTCCAGTTTCCCTACTGTTGCACTCCATTGAGTGCAACAGTAGGGAAAGTGTTGGATAGCGGAGGGGTAAAAATAACTATTCCCCTCTAGTGAATGCAACAGTAGGGAAAATGTTGGATAGCGAAGGGGTAAAAAATACTATTCCCACTCCAGTGAGTGCAACAGTAGGGAAAGTGTTGGATAGCGGAGGGGTAAGAATTACTATTCCCACTCCAGTGAGTGCAATAGTAGAGAAAGTGTTGGATAGCAGAGGGGTAAAACGTACTATTCCCACTCCAGTGAGTGCAACAGTAGGGAAAATGTTGGAGAGCGGAGGGGTAAATATTACGATTCCCACTCCAGTGAGTGCAACAGTAGGGAAAGCGTTGGATAGCGGAGAGGTAAAACTTACTACTACCACTCCACTGACTGCAACAGTAGGGAAAGGTTTGGATAGTGGAGGGGTAAAAATTACTATTCCCACTCCAGTGAGTGCAACAGTAGGGAAAGTGTTGGATAGCAGAAGAGTAAAAATTAATATTCCCATTGGAGTCAGTTCAAAATTAAAAACAAACAAAATATCAACTACAACACAAAAGATTTTAAAAAACAAAAAAGAAAACATATAAAATATTAAAAATTTACAAAAGATAAAAACATATTATAATGTTAAAAAGATCTAACAAATACCTAGAAAGATTTTTTTTAAAAAGTTTAAAATAATTTACAAATAACTATTTTTAACAGAAATTATTTATATTCAAAAACATTAATTATTACATAAATGTAGTATTTTTTATTTCCTACCCTATAACACCACATAATTCACAACACACATCTAAATTTAAAAAAAATGTACCTCCATAATTAACATAATTAATTATCAATTAAAGAAATATAATTAATTAAAAACAAATTAAAACAGATAAAAATTAATTTACTCCCCAAATGTTACCCCTATCAAACCGAAACCCACACACAAAATAAAAATAAACAATTACCATAAATATTTATGAATTAATTAATTAATATTAATGATCAACTAATTATTAATTAATTAAACTTAAATAACTTTCCACCCTCTATCCCAATAAACACCACAACCCACACCTAAAAATCATTACACAATTTCCATAACTAATTTAACATTAACAAATTAATATCAATTAACAACAACGTATTAATTAATTAAAAAGATATAACTTCCCACCCTTTACCACTATAAACCCCACAACTCACATGTAAAATTAATTACAGAATTGCCATATTTAAATTTTAAATAATTAATTAGCATTAATTAACAAATAATTATTAATTAATTATAATAAAAATTACTTCCCACCCTATTCTCCTATAAACCCCACCACCCACTCCTAAAAACATAACACAATTAACATAATTAATGTCCAATTAATAAATTATTAATAATTAACAAGCAATTAATAAATAATTAATAATAAATTAATTCCCACAACTAACACTATAAAATATAAATTAAATAAATATTAATGAATAAAAAATATTAATAAATGTATTATAATTAAATTACTTTCCACCCTATTCCCCTATAAACCCACAACCCGCTCCTAAAAAATAACACAATTAACACAATTACCAATTAATTAATTAATAATAATTCACAACCAAATAATAAATAATTAATAATAAATTAATTCCCACAATTAACACTATAAAATGTAAATTAAATAAATAAAAAATATTAATACATTTGTTATAATTAAATTACTTCCCACCCTATTCCCCTATAAACCCACAACCCGCTCCTAAACAAATGACACAATTAACATAATTACCAATTAATTAATTAATAATAATTAACAACCAATTAATAATTAATTAGTAATAAATTAATTCCCATAATGAACGCTATAAAATCTAAGTTTAATAAATACTAAGGGGCACATTACGATACCCGGCGTAAAAAAATCCGCCAGGCATGGAAGCGGCAAAAATCCGCCCGCACACACCGTCTGAACACCGACCACGCCATTACGATTACACAAACCGAAAACCGCCATCGGCGGAAAAAACACACAAAATACCGCCCGCCAACGTCCGAGTCGGAGTAAAACCGCCCGCCACGGACGGAAACACGCACGACAACACAAAACCGCCCGCCCTCACGGCCGACACACCGCACGTGAAATTACGATCGCACCGCCATGAGCGCGGAAAAACCACAAATATACCGCCCGCTAGCGCAAAGAACGCCGATGAGAATCGACACGGCAGAAGCCATGGCGCCCACGTACCTGCACAGAAACCATCCGCTCACAAAACCAATAGCACACAACATGGCCAACAAGTCCACACAGCAAGGCACGCACAAATACACAAGCACAGTACACATCCCGAAAACACCCCCCCGGACAAACAAAAAATACAAAGGCCAGAACACCAGACACAACACACCTGAAAACAACAGACCATGAGGACACACCCACATAGGTGAGTACAAAAGCAGCACTCCCACAGACCACAACCCCTTGCTACATTGCAAACCAGAGAGGAGAGGAGAGGACACAGTGACACAGCAAGGACAGCAGCACACCACAGAAACGCACACATCACTACCACCACCACCACCACCACCACCACCACCAAACACCGGCACCACAAACCCCCTGCACATTACACAACACACACAGCACCAGCACCACAAACACCATGGCACCACAAAGAATGCCCAAGTACACACCTATTGAGCTGACGGTCATGGTCGACGAGATCATCAAGGTGTACCCACAAATCTATGGGAACATGGTCCAGCACACACCACTAGCCACCAGAAACAGAATGTGGAACCGGATCGTAGACCAGGTCAATGCAGTCGGGACCCTGCCCAGGAACAGAGGTGAAATAAACAAACGTTGGAATGACGTAAAGAGCCTGGTCAAGAAGAAGGAGGGCAAAAACAGAGAGCTGGCTGCCGTCACTGGCGGAGGGAATCCCGCGCTCTTTAAGACCTTCAAAGCGTGGGAGGAGAAGGTGCGAGTCATAATACATCCGGAGATCCTCGCCGGATTAGCAGGGGGAGTGGAGGCTGGTAAGTACAAACTAATGTATACCAGCACACCGCTATGTACTCACATGCACTACCACCATGCCACAGCTCCCAGGGACAAACACCCCCATGTCCAGCACACAATACACAACACATCACACACACATGCAACAGACACCACCACACACAGCCCAAACAGAACAACTGTAACATACGTGGGGACATGTGTACACTCAGCCAGCCACGTAACCACCAACAGGTCCCCAAATATGCCAGAAGCGCCACAACGAGCACCCACCACACCCATGTGTCCGCCACAGCTGCACTAACCGACAAGTAACAGGTAAGTGGCAGGAACACAAAGTGCAGTGGGTGGGAGGGTGGACAGCCCAAGTACAACACACACCAGGCCCCAGTCCCACAGCACAGCAAGGAGGAGCATCCCCCACACCCCACAGCCACGTGTCAGCCACCGCAGTGCACAACGACAGCCGAAAGGCAGGCATCACGGTCCACAGCAATCGGTGTCAGTGGATGTCCAGCCACCCCACGACCCACAACACCCCCCACCCCCACAGACCTGCAACATGGAGCACCCCCGCTTAGAGCCATGTGGCATCCAGTACAGTGCACGCACGAACAACTTGCAGGTGGGAAACTGGACAGGGCTGGATTACTGGAGGCATGAGGACCATAACACGACCAACACATGGGACATGTCACGTAGCAGACGAACACGCAGCACCGCCCACCATCACGAACAAGTGAACAATGTGCACACGGACATGAACAACAGACTCACACCCCACATGACCCATCACATACATAGCAACACCCAAGGAGCCACGTCTGCATGCACAAGCCACACTGAATATAGTACCACACGGCAGCCACTGTGCAACTCATCACACACAACCGAAACACCATTGAAGTCCTGTCCATGTAGCCCCTACTGCCTGTCAACCACACACCCCACAACTACGCCTATGTAAGACAAACAACACTAGACGCAACAGAGCGGAACAACATAAATGCACACGAACACCACTGAACCCATCAAACACACAGACACACCATGCACATACAACATACCATCCATCCCATCCGTCAGCCCCAGTCTCATGAAAGGCATGTCATCCGCACAGCTGCCACACATACAGCAGTCACGCTAAGATACATGCCCATGACCAACCATGTGCCAGAAGTCAATGAAGCGCACAACACACTGTGAGCAACAACACACAACATGGGCCACACCCCCCGAGCACTGCAGTGATGCACATGGCACAGGGCAGCACGCACACCAAGGAGATGGGACAACTGCAATACGTTTGCTGGCACACAACCATCACTCACTCATAACGATGCGTCCAATGCCATGTCCAGTAATCACAACAGACAGCAAATATGCAGGCCATGTCAAGCATGCACACACCTCAAACCATGCACTGTCATGCTGCCACAACACATGTCACGTTCGGCACCCATGGCTCACAGCATGTACCCCAAAAGCATATTCCCTCCCAAATGCGAATCTGGGGCATGGCCCCCATGTTGCCATATGCGTTCCTAAGCGTTCCATTTGAACCCCAAAAGCATATCCCCTCCCAAATGCGAATCTGGGGCATGGCCCCCATGTTGCCATATGCGTTCCTAAGCGTTCCATTTGAACCCCAAAAGCATATCCCCTCCCAAATGCGAATCTGGGGCATGGCCCCCATGTTGCCATATGCGTTCCTAAGCGTTCCATTTGAACCCCAAAAGCATATCCCCTCCCAAATGCGAATCTGGGGCATGGCCCCCATGTTGCCATATGCGTTCCTAAGCGTTCCATTTGAACCCCAAAAGCAAAGTACAAACCAGACCCAGGATGGGCCAGGAGCCCGCATACACCAGAGTCACAATAAGTAGGGGCACAGCAACACACCCATCGGCATGGCCAATCCGTCCCATGCCACATGTGCACAGCACACAGTCCCATTGCCAAGCAGACACAACTACAAATGCTACAGCCACACACACGCCTCCGGAAACCCATGTACGAGATTGCACGAACTGTTAATGTCAGACGACAAATACATACTTCGCCAGGTGCAACACAATAACAAATCTCATTCTCTCCACAGGTGACGAACTGCTGGATGCTGGGGATGGAGCCAGCAGCCAGCACAGCCAGCCTACAAGCCCCCAACGAGGACACACGGATCTGGAGGATCTGTCCTCCTCTTCGGACACGGACCACCAAGCAGGCCCATCTGGTGTGGCAGGGCCCAGCCGCTCCCCAGGACCCCTCCTACCCACCAACCCATCATCCAGGGCTGCTGAACATTCCCAGCCCCCTGCTGCCACTGTCGTTGCGGCCACACCCATGGTCATTGTGGCCACTACCACTGCCGCAACCGCCACCATCGCCGCACCGACCACCACCGCCGCCACCACCACCACGTCTTCGCTGGCACCAGCCCCAGCGCAGGTGGTGGCCCGGCCGACTGGATCCACCCTGGGAGCCACAGCGAGGACCGTGTTGAGCAATGTGGCTAGTGGGCAGGCCGGTGGCAGCAGGACTGGTAGGAGGAGCAGGGTCAGGGAAACGCCAGCCTCCCCTGGGAGCCATGCCCTGCCTCAAATGGCCAGAGTCCTTGGGGCCTATGAAGAGGCCCAAGGACAATGGGTCCGGTCTGCTTCAGACACGCGTGAGGTGCTGGGGGTGCTGAGGTCCATGGACGCCCGTATGGGCCAACTCGTGGACCTCATGGGCCAGCTGGTGGTGGCGGTGAGGTCACTGCCAGGGACAGCAGCTCCCCTCCGCCACCACCTGCCGGGGCGCAGGGTGGAGCAGCAGTGTCCAGTTCCCCTGCGTCCACAGCCAGTGAGCACACCTCAACCACCAGCATGTCGCAAGCAGGCACCCCCCGCAACGTGGAAGGGGCCGTCCGAAGTGGAAACAGATCTCCCGGGAGGACTTCGCACGCTCCAAACGCAAGTGAGGCAGCCAGCCAGCCTTCCGCCAGCCTTCCTTGACCAGCCACTGCATTGACTTGGACTACGATCCCACTCCACACAGCCATCTGGATGGCATGTGTGTGTTGGACTATGGACATAGAACCAGTGGGTACACCCTGAGCATCACGCAGCCATGACCGACAGCTCATTGTCACTGCACGCACCACTTTTGTCATCACCTTACACACAATCACATGTCACAGTTTGTAATAAATGCACCTTTTTCACTAACTGCTGTTTGTGCCCTGTGTTTTATTTGTACGGAATACAACGGCCACCTTGGGCGGAAAGGCACCTGATGCGTGGCATGGCAATTGACAATTGAATCCGGAGGGCCTGTAGGGACCTAGGGGTGGGAGACAGAACAGGAGCACATTCAATGAGTGTGTCACACACCCATCACACAGTACATGTCAACAACTACAAGCAATGTACACACATCGCACAGAGCAATAGGGCACAATGCCACAGCCACCAACAGTGGCATACTACCCCTGGCCATGGAGCGTTGACACACAGCACGCAGTGAACAAACGGCCACCCTGACACAGCACACACACACCTGCACAGATACAGCCACATCAGCCGTCGTACATGGACACTCACCGTCAAGTGAAGTAGCGGGCGATGAGCTGCTGCCGCACATTACCAGCTTCCTCCTCTCCGCTGTCCTCCTCACTCGAGCTGTCCTGGTCTGCGGGCTGGGGCCCTGGTTGATCTCCGTCATCCACGATGAGGGGGATCTGCTTCCGAATGGCCAGATTGTGCAGCATGCAGCACGCCACCACTATCCGGCACACCTTCTGTGGGGAGTACGCCAGCGCACCCCGGTGCGGTCCAGGCACCTGAACCTGGACTTGAGGAGGCCAAAGGTACGCTCGACCACACGTCTGGTCCTCCCATGTGCCTCATTGTAGCGATCGTCTGCTGGGGTGCGAGGATTCCTCAATGGACTGAGCAGCCATGCCCCATTCGGGTACGCAGAGTCACCTGGGTGTGAGGGACACAGAGAACCGTTGCTATTCCAACTGGACAGGGGACAGCATCGCACAACCAGCACGCTACACCACTCCACATACTCACCGACAATACAGGCACGATCCTGTTGCATATTGGACATCAGTCATGGCAAGATGCTGTTGCGCATTATGTGTACGTCATGGGCCGAGCCTGGGAACTTTGCACACACGTGGGTGATCACCATGTCCGCAAGGCACACCACTTGCACATTCAGGGAGTGCGTGTGCTTCCTGTTGCGGTACAGGTGCTCAGTGGCCTGTGGTGGAACAAGGCCGACATGTGTGCAGTCAATGGCTCCAACGACGTGTGGGATTCTGCCAAGGGCATAGAATGCACCCTTCACTGCCGCCAATTCACGAGCCCTGGGGAAGCGGATGTACCTGTTTCGGTACAGCATCATGGCTGCCAGTACATCCCTCAGCACCTTGCTGAACATGGGCTGGGACATCCCTCCTCCAATGCCCACTGTGTGCTGGAATGACCCAGTGGCGAAGAAATGCATGGCGGCCATCACCTTAGCCGTGGGGGTGACAGCAGTCGGATACACCCTGCGGGGACGGAGATGGGGTTCTAACATGGCACACAGTCGATGCAGGGTTGGCCTGTCCAGCCGAAACTTCCTAATAACCTCTGTATCGTCCATGTCCGCCAGCAATTGGTATGGGCGGTCAATGTTCGGTCTCCGCCTAGGGACAATGGCAGAGGACACATGTCAAAGCAACACGACACATATCAATTTCGCATACACATCACTGACATGACTGAGCAAGCACATGAGCCACAGCCCAGCTGTCAAGCTGGGACGGCACGGCCACAATACACTTACACAGGTCTCCCAACAATGGCAATGGCTAGTGATACAAACCACTGCCATGTGCATGCACATGGGGATCTAGGCCCCAATGACTTGCGGTGCGTGCTGATGGGGACTGACTGCATATCCGTCAAGCGGCAACGCCACGGCAACATGAATGTCTGCTGAGCATGGAACTGCTTCCACGGCTGGATGAGTATGGCACACGACGACGACGATGTGGGCACAGGCTGAGCGGCCAAAACAAGTGGGACCTGTGGCACGAGGGGACATGAGACAGTAGTAGGTGTCAGCACTGCACCCTATGTACAGCACTGTACGGATCACACCTCCCGAAACATTGACAGGTGTCCACATTGACAGCCCCATGCCAAGACGGCTGTGTGTTTGCAGTCACACGTCACAGGTGAGAGGTTACATTGCACGTGCCAGGTGGCAGACGTACATAGTGGGAGCTGGCATGTGTGTGCATGTGTCTCCTGTTCAGGATCCACCAGATGGGCGCTGACTCTGTACTGAGCATTGGACACAGCATGTTCCGTGGAAGGCTTGTGTGTGTGGGATGGTGGCACTGGATGTGCCTCCGTTGGGTGGGGGGCCATGCACAGGGCGGGTACGTCGATGATTGCGCATTGTTGGTCACGGTGGGTGCACCAACTAGGATGTGTTGCCCTGTGTTCAATTCCTATGTCCGCATGATGATGGACTGTAGATGTGGGCAGACTACACATTGGTCGATGTGCTGTCTATATGCATGTGCCTTCACACCAGGCACAGCTGCCCCTGCACATGTGACCCCTGCTGGACTCGCTGCTGGGTCTGTGGAGCTGATGCACCTTCTGCGCGTGGGGCGGACAGCTCTCCTCACTTCCCTCATTGCGCATGTCATGACTTTGCCGCAGGTGACATGGATCATGGAGGGCCCACATGTACGCGTGGGTAGGCTACACATGATTGTACACTGGTCGCCACCCCCAGTCAGTGTTTCGAATGGGAAGGTTGTCGTGCTGGTGGTATGTTCGATGTGGCGGATGGGCGGGCCTAGGTGCGGGCTTACATTCCGGACATGGGGGGGTAGTTGGATTGGCGACTAGTTGCAGTACACACGGGACACGTCTCTTCCTTTTTTCTTGGGTCATCCCTTGTACTAACTGACAGTGATACAGTCATCTTCGCCCCAGCCCTCATGTCCTCCCCTCGCTCCCCCAATATGCATGCTCACCTGCGAGGCTAGCGCTTGCACAGGCAGCCCCAAGCTCGCACCAGAGAGGGCAAGGAGTGTATGTGTGGGTCCAGTTGCACGAGTGGGCTGTCTCAGGGTATGATGTGTTGCGGGACGCCGTCCACCTGCGTGGTGCCCCAAATGGAGACCCGGCCTGCATGGACTATGCATCACAGTCTTCGCCTTCCGGATCCGCCACCTGCGACACCCAGTGGCTGTGGCTGCCCTTGCGGCCATGCCGCGTCCGTCTGTGACTGATGGCCCACACATTCACTCTTTGGCCTCTCTGGGGAGGGCTCGGGGGTGGTGGCGCACGCGCTTGCACTTAGTCGCAATGGCATGTGGCGTGGTTGGTATGATGGGCAATGGATGGGATGGTGCGAGCCACCTCCCGTGACGTCAGTGCTGCTCGTGCTGTGGTGCGTCCCCCTACACTTCCATTTGACTTGTGCCATGCTAGACGTTGAGGTTCTATTGCCTGCGTGATATGACCAGGAGGAGCGCGAGGAGACCTCTCACACACCATGCTCCACTGCCATCCCGTGCCCTGTATCGCCTGTGCGGATTGACTATGTTGGGGTTACACCTGGTCGACTGGGGCTGTGTGTGCCTTGTCAAGGGGCATGGCGGGCGCACAACAGGATCCAGCTTGTCCACAGAGGGTGGGCTGAGGTGCGCCTGGTACCGCTTTGTACGTGTGCCCGGCTGCTGTGCACACACGTGTTCACTCCCCCCGACAGGTGTCCTCTCACAATGCCCAGGGAAGCGGTGGTGTACTGTTCATGACCCCTCCCAACACGGCGTGCTCCAACTTGGCATGTGCGCATCTACCCGTCGCACCCACCCACCTGAGCACTGCGTCCATACGACTTCACACGACACATGTGTGTCTTCCACAGTAGTGCTACTCATTTGCGTTGACATCCAATACCAGTGGACTACATGGTCATGTCACGACTGCCGTGTACTTCACATACTCTCATCCTCTCTCATTCGTACTTGTGAAATGAGTCAGCGGAGACAGTTTTGGTTTCAAACATTATATTGAGTCTTCTGTCCTCTGTGATGCAGTATAGTGGACACTACTGGCAGCGGAATACATGTTGAGGATATACTGAGCATGATTGCAAATGGGATAGGGTGTGGGGTTACATGTGATTGGCTGTTGCATGTGGGATGTGGGCTTCAGAGTGACATCTGCTTGGCCAAGGCTGTGCTAATGTACATTTACGTATTGCTGCGGAGCTGCGGACTTTGACACAGACGGTATACATGTAGCCTACCAGACCGCTTGGCATCATGGGCACAGTCCATCTCAGTTCCATGTGACAGGTTTGCTGCGGTTGTTCCTCATGCACGCGTGCATGTGAGATGACATCAGGGCATGTGCTTGCGTGCATGCAGCGGCGTGCCACTTGTTGTTGCACTGTGGTGGTTACTGGACATGTCACAGTCACTGGGGTCGTGTTGTTGTTGTATGCACTTGTCGTCCATGCAAAGGTCCTGGTATGGGATTCCCGGGGCGGGGGTGGGAGGGGTGCAGCACCCACAGACTCCAGGCGACCTATTCATGTCCACTGAGCGGTGTGTGTGTCCATGTGCGCTGGATCCATGTCGTGTCCTGGTTGTTCGTGCAGTTCCGTCCATGTGGGTGCGATACACAGAGCCCATGCCACTGCCTCCCACGATGCATGCGGTGTTCCTGGATGTGATGGGGAACAGTGTGCATGTCCCGGTCATATCCGATGTCATGGCGATGTCGTTGATGGTGTGGTTACAGTTGCCGGTCGTTTGGTATGGCTGTTGTGGTGGTGACTGGCCAGTCCGTGCGGAAGCTAAGCATGGGTGCGGGGTTGGACATCATAGGTCACTCGGGGAACCTGCGTTGTGGTCCGACGAATTGACAGGTTGTCAGGTATGCGATGCCGTCCAGCAGGGCTTCCATGTCATTGGTGGTGTACATGTTTGCCAGCCAATGTAGTGGATGGTGGCTGTCAAGGTGTTGTTCATAAGTTGTCCCTTGGAGGACCATGATGGGGCATGCTGGGTGACATTCGATGTAGCTGTTCTCGATGATCCGTCGTGTGGAGGCACAGTGGTCCCATTTCAGTGCGGGTGCGATGTTGGCCACATACGCCATGCCCCCATAGGCAGAGCAGGCCCTGTCATGTGCGTCCAGAGGGAGGAGTAGTGGTAGCAGGTCCGCCTTCAGACATGCCGGGTTGGAGAGGCATATCTCCACGGGATGCTGGTAGGGACACCTCCGACAGTAGAAGACGGGCATGACGCAGCTGAACAATGTGATGCGGTAAGTCAGTCGGTAACTTACGTTCAGCAGGGACAGGAGATCGCATCCCAATGTATGAAACAGGTTGGTTTTGTACAGCTTGAGCTGTTCGGCGTAGTTGGGTAGGTGTGTTGCGGTTGCCATTTCGCAGCGGTGCGTTGTGGTGGCGTGCTCCGGCTGTGTGTGCAGTCTGCAATGTGCATGCTCCGAGGTTGCTGTGAGCTCTGTGTAGTCGTGGGGAGACAGGACTTGTGTTCTGTTGGCTTGTTTGGAGGACACGGGCCCTCTTCCCACATGCTTCTCAGACAGTTCAAGGTCAGTGATGTGTGACTCCTTCCAATTAACTTGCATGTGGCCGACATGGGGGAGTGTTTTCTTCTTTCTTCCCCGTCCGTTGTGTACTTCTGTGATATGCGCTATCTGCCCTGTGGTCGGTCTCCTCGGCATGCCTGTGTTGGTCTATTCTTGGACAATGGCTGTATTCACCGGCTTCTGTCGTAGGGCTGTGGTTTCGGAGTTGGAATGGAAGGTCATTCAGTGCTGTCTGCTCTCCCTTGTGTGGGCGGCAGGCTGCCTTTCCGCTCTGCGTTGGGCCTTGTGTGTGAATGTTATTCTTGGGCCACCTGTTGTCGGTCCCCGGGCTCTTTGGTGTTCCGTTTTATATGTCTTGTTCATATGTGCAGGGTGGTATGGGTGTTTCAGTGTGGTACTGGCGTTCCTCTTCCCGAAGGGGCCCTGCTTCTCCTAGTTGGTGTTGCCGCCGCTGTGTGCTACGCCATGTTTGTTACACTGGGGTGTGTCCTGCTGTTGCGTGTCTTCACTGACATGTGTGCGTCGGTTGTGTGGCGTTGGGTGTTGTCCGTGAATTGGGCGTTGGGGACATGTCTGTGGCAGGCCTGTCACGTGTCATGTGCGTTCGGGGTGGGGCTGATGTGTGTGCTGCTTGGTTGTGTCCCTGTGTCTGTGTGCGACGCATGCATGGCGCTGCGGTTGGCCTCTGCATTGTGCGCATGTGTGGCGGCGTCATCGGCGCTTTGGGGCCGTGACGGGGTGGTTGGTTCCTAGTCCCAGGTGGTGTGTACACATGTGTTACGCGATGTTACGATTTGGCCTGTGTGTCATATGTGGATGCAATGGTGGATGTGTAGTGTACACGCGCTGGTGGGGGGTTGTCCGCTTTTCCGCCCTTGCACTGTGTGCGCTGTTTGCGTGCACTTGTTGTGTGTGTGCCTACCTGCGTCTCCGCGGTACGTTGCGTCCTTGGTGGTGCATCAGCAGGAGCATGGGGAGGGCCTGCAGTGCTGGATTCATGCTCGGGGAGCCGCTTCTTCGTTATCCGTGCTCGGCGTCCGTGTTACCGCTTCGGTTTGTCGTACGGTATCTCTTGGCCGTGGGAGCCATTTGTTTGCGGCATCGTAATTTATGCGCCGGGCGGGACGTGTTTCGTCGGACGGTGTGTGTCAGTTGTGCTGCGCCGCTACGTGAACGGGCGCACTTTGATGGCGGACGGTGTTGCTGGCTTGCCGGCGGTGTTTGGCCTACTTTTCGCATCGTAATTGGGCGGGCGTGTGGACTGCTGCGTGCCGGCGGTAACTGGTGGTTTTTGCATCCGCCAGCACGGCGGTGGTGCTTCCGCCCGCCATCGTAATGGGCCCCTAAGAAATTTAAAATAATAATTAATTCATTATAATTAAATTACTTCACACCCTTTTCCCCTATAAACCCACAACCCGCTACAGAACTAAGAAACACAAAATGTAATTAATAGAAAATTAATAACTGCTAAAAATGTAACACATATATTAAAAAACAAAAGCAATACTTACACAAAAAAATAGCTCACATACTCTTAAAATACATACTAAAATACATAACACTAATTAAAACATCGATATTTTAAACTACTATATTTTTGCAAACGATATTAATGACTTCGATATTTTCAAAAATGATAGTTCTTACCTCCAAGTCGATATTCTAGACCACGATATTCTTGCTGCCGATATTTAAGCATCACGATATTTCCAACTCGATATTTGTGTATGTCGACATTTAAAAATTTAAAACTCGATATTCTGTCTGTACACCAAATAAATCACTTTAAAAGCATATTCATTCTCAGTGCAGGCACTCCATTACAAACAAGACCACTACTTCCGCAACAAGCAAAGGTCTTGTGTAAATTCTTTTCACTCTTAGAGGCAAATCTAGAAGAAATAACTAAAACCTACTTTATATCATAAAGCTGACATTCCATCTAACACACAGTTAAAAAGAACTTTTAAATATTCTGCAATCTTTGGTGCTGCTTGGTCAATGCTACCTTCAAAATGTATATTTTTCAATGGCCTAAAAACTGGTCAGATTACCCTATTGTTAAAATGGCTATAAGAGGATCCTTGCACTCTAGCCATCTATCCACCTGTAGCCAATATAGCCCAAATAACTTCCAATTTGCCACTCATATGTCTCAAAACAACCTACTTGCCCCATACCAATCCATATTTCGAAGTGGTTGCATCACAGAAAAGGCAACTATAAAAACCTTAGACAATATTCACTGCATGTTGGACATCAGCCTCCTCATCATTTTTCATTTAGTTGTAGCTTTCAATATATTTCACCACCATCAGTTTTTCCAGGTTCTAGAAATGATAATGGTCTCTGGCGTGAGGTCTTGAATTGGATTGCCTCCCATCTAACTAATGGCGAACAACTGGTCAGGGCGGGGGGCTATACCTCTGAGTTTGTCCCCATGGATCTATTGTAAGACATACGTTGTTAAGTTTGTATATGGAACCATTGAGAATTCTGATGTAAAAGGTAGGATTGGCTTTCCGTCAATATACAGATGGCGCTCAGATCTACCTGAAGATCTCCTAAATAAAAATCATCTGTGTGCTACGAAATTCCTATCAAACTTGTCTTACTGGGTGTCATTGAACCTCCTAAAATAGAATAGAATAGAATACATCTTGATAAGGCATCCTCGTGGCTCTAAGTTTAACAAAGACAGGACACTGAAAACTTTGCTCCATCATTGGCCAACAAGGAGGATGAATCCCTGTAATTGTGGATCAACTTATATTTTTCTACGGTATCTTTCAACAAACTTGTAGTAACTAAAGCTAGAGCCTGGCTGCATGCCCTCAAGTAACTGAATATTTTCTTCAGTTCAATTAGTTCAATAAATGAGTTCCATCATATTGTACTGACCTTTGTTTTAGTCACAATGACTTGTATTTGGTCTCACTCTCTTTTATCCTTATTAACACCAGCGGAAGCCATCAATTATTTTGTAGCAAGACTAATTTCTGGTACATGAAAATACATCCATATTTCCCCGGTGGTTAGAGATTTCCATTGGCTTCCCTTAGAAGCCTGAATGAAGTTTAAAATGGTTAGCATTGTTCACAAAGCAATACACTTTCAGATACCTGAGAATCTTTGATCTGTCTTCAAGTTATTTGGTGTGAACCTTTGATAACTGCGGTCTAGAAGCCAAAAACTCAAAACTTGCAAAGCTATCTCCTTCCCTTTTGAATGCCCTACCAGTCAACACCATACTTGCATAATTTAGTACCCTGTCATAAGAAGCTTTATGGGGGACTACCCATAGTGTGCTAAGTTGTGGAAGAGTAGTGCCCTGTCATGAGGAGTGGCATGGGAGAGTAACCCATGGGTGGTATATTGCAGAAGAGAAGTACCATCCCACAGGAGGTTGCAAGTGGATGTACCTGCAGGAGTAAAAATGCGGGGAAGTGTTGTACCCTGTAGTGTTGTGGTCAATACCGCTAGTTTCTCCTGAGTGTGCTATGGCACCAGTCATTTTTCTGAACAAATGGGACAATCTGTCATGAGTGATGTACAGGATGTGGGTGTTTGTGATTGTTTTGTGGTTTATTTTATTCACTTTTTGTATAATTGAGCTGGTCAATGTTGTGTTTGAATGGTAGCGTTTGATGTAGCTCTAGTTTTTTGTAAGTAAGTACTTCTTTATTTGTTAACGATCTGGTTTTAGTGGTTGTATTGCTGAACTGCTCTAATGTTTGATTGTTGTGTTATGTCACTACTTTGCAAGTATGTGTGTACAGGAGGCTGTCTTCATTGTGTTCGGAAGAGATCTTGACTTTTTCTGGTGCAGTTTTCACAGAGTGTCGTACGGGGTGCAGATTAATTAAGTGCTTTCTTCAGCCTGGCACTTGAACATGTTGGTTTGGCCAGCTAGTGTGACTGGAAGTGGGGCATGCTGGAGTGCTGAACTGTACTTTTGTGTGAGTGTGTGGTTCAGTCTGTTGTCCTTGTGGGGACGTGTGTTGCTTGTGGAAGATGGAGAAGGAGTGAGGCGGATGCCCAGGAACACTGTGTATAAGTGCAGTTGTGTTGATAGGTTTTGTGTTGGAGTCTGATAAAGGGAATTTTGAGCTGAAGTGATGTGTGATAAAAATTTCCATTTGTGTTTTGTTTTGTGCCTTTAATGTGTTGACTCAGGGATGACAGGAAAACCCTTAATCGAAGAAAACCGGTGCATTCCAAACACTAGTTGTGGCGTGACTGGGTGATCAAGACTACAAGTCCTGCATGCATAAATGTTCTAAGGCGTCATGGTCAGTATGTAGACATTTGGTGGCAGGGCCTCATGTCTGAGGAGATTGCACATCTGAGACTGTTGTGCAGTGGTAGTGACAACTGAGTTGTTGTCTCGTTTCTTTGTTACACATGAGGAGTGGGAAGTCTCATGTCGTCACCCGTCACAGAGCTTCTGTGACTGCTATTTGTTGCCTTTGTGTATATTGTTGTCTTTGTGTATCTGTGTGAAAATTTGAGAGTTTAACAAATTGCTGTAGGGTGAACGGGTAAGCTAGACATGTTGGAGACTGAGTGATTGTGAATGATTTTCCCTGCACTTTATATGCATGGGAATGCCTGTTCTTTGTTTTGTTGTTTCTAAGAAAGGGAGGTATGTAGTGTCCTGTGTATTCCTGGTCACTTTATGTTTGAGCAGGTCTACAATACTGAGAGTGAACAAGATAATAGAATGTTGATGTGTTGTGTGGAGAGTGGAGTGGTAGCTAGGCAATACAGACAGTTGAAGGGCGAATGGAGCTCTGAAAGGACCTACCTGCTGCTGCTGTAGTTTAAGGGCCTAACATAACATAAAAAACTTACCTCCTACCTAAATGGCCCCAGACACTTGTGTGGAGACTCTGCCCTCCGGTTACAGCAGATTGTAAAACTAAATACATAATATATATTGAGCTGGGTCAGAAGATGGTGGACAAGTAGTGAAGGCCCTAGTCTTTTTGTGGTTTCCCTCGGTTTGAGGCAGGAATTCAGATGCCCTGTTATTACTTACCCGTCATGATCTTACTCTGCCTTCTAAACCTTAAAATGGCTTCTGCATTTCAAGCAAAGGAGTTTAGTGGGGGTTTGTTGTGAGAGGTTCCACCGACAATGTAAATCGGATGCGGTCCATAGAGTAACAGTTCAAGGGGTCTAGTGTTGAAAATTGCAGTTACAGGGTAGCTGAACTGGAAGAGTAGAACTGTGACTAAGATGGGGAAGGTTTATGGGTACATTGATTGGAGAATCTGAGATATCAGGTGGGTACAGCGTGCCTGGAAGGGGAGTGTTGTTGTGGGCCCATGGGGTGCTAGTGACCCATAACCAATCAAGAAGAGTCATGCTTGCCTGGGTGACTAAGAGCAAGAGTAGGAGGAGCATTACATCAAGCAGTGTGGGGGGTATTGGATGGGTGTGCAGCAGAGAGAGTAGTGATATGAAGGTTGATAATGACGGGAAGAGAGGGTTCAATGTGTGCTACCTGGGAAAGATATGGGGGACGTGAGCTAGTGAGGCTGGGCATGGTCTGAGAGGAAAGTAATTAAACATATAAAGGAATGGGGTACAAGGTACTTAATGATCAAGAAGAGGTTCAACTTACCCATGTTTTTGTGTGGTCGGTCAGATTACAGAGGTCAAATTCCAGGATTTATGCAGGATATGACCTTTTATGTGACAGCTGCATATGCTGTGGCGTCAGCCCAGGGATAGTTGCATTTTGCATCGCTGGCATGGAAATAACAGTGCGATTGTAACAAAATGGGCAAGTCCTGGGTTTGAAGAATTCCAGAAAGGGGTGAGATGTTGGTTCAGGAGGATAGGGTGAAGAGAGGATAGCAGGATGGGCTAAACAGAGCAGCACCTGAGAAGTTGCAAGAAGAAGGAGATATAATTCCTCTTATTCAAAGAATCAATGATTGGATGAGTGATTGCTAATTTCTGTAAGATTGAGGATGGATTAATTGCTCAAACCTTTGCCATGAACTAAGCCGAGAAAATCTAGGTGAAGCAAAAATCAGATGTCTGCGCTTACTGAAGGAATTCATAAGCTCTAGCAAACCACATTAGTGTGATGCAGTAAAATCCAGAGTCTGATAGCAACTGGATTGGGTGCATCTGTCCCGATTTGAAGACTTACATAGAGGGTGTTAGATTGATTCCCCCTCCCAGGGGGCATTAGTGAAGGGCATAAATGGATCCCCGGTTCCTCTAGGGATCTGATCTCATTTCAAAGGCAGTCCAGGCCCATGGTGAACAGCCATGCAATATTACAATATCCCAAATGGTTTGTGGATGTGCTGTCTGCTAGGGAACCTCTGCATTCGCCCTTTGAAGAGACTGTCTGTCAAGGCCGTGGCCATCACCTACCAGCCCAAAACAAAGCAACAGCTTCAAATGCCTAGGGAAGATGTTTATTACTTCACTTCTCTGTGTCTCATCCATATTTCAGGACTCCCAGGATGCAGGAATACATTCTTGGTCTCTGGCTGAGTGCTTCTTCTTTTAAACAAGAACCACTGTTGGTTATAGAACGTGGGCATAAAGAGTTTGGTGCACGCATGGAACCTTGAAGGAGAGTAAGTGAGATATATTCAAGGGAAAACATTCTAAAACCATACTATCCTGCAGTTCCAAAATTACCCAGTTTATGACATAGTTTCTTTGGTTAGATAATTGGGGATCCAGTGTCGCCATGTGTTACTGAAGGGTGATTTGATTGCATAGAATTGTTCACTAGCTGGAGTTTTGACCCACGTGCTTTGCAAAATCACAGCTTTAGTGGGACACGCAGGAGGCTGGGACTAAGGCAATCGGGAGTTACTGGGCTCCAGTTTTACAATAGGAGACATTTACCACTGGTGTCCAGGTCTCCTGTGCTACTGGTATGTCAAATGGTTGGCTCTCTGGTCAGCAGAGATACAAGAAGCCTGCTACAAGCCCTCTCCATCTTAGCGTGCCACAAAGAAATGGAACCCGAAATGGAGACACCATACTCTCTAACAAACCCCAAACAATCTTTCCACTAAGCCCTTGCAAACGCCACATTTCCAGATATCCTCAATACACAGCCCACACTGTGGAAGTGAAAGGCTTTGGTTTAGGAGAGTGTCAGACCTTTTACCCAGGGGAGGCTAGGAGGCATCTCCCCTGTGAAAACGAAGGAAAAAGGCCTGTCTCTTGACTATAAATCATGCTGCCATCACTGCCAGTCCATAGAAACTCAACTAGAAAGTGCATTTTCCAATCTCCTGCAGAGTGGTCTACTTTATATGTGTTATACCACCTTTTGTCTTCTGATCAATGATCAACTTGATCAGCTTGTTCCACAAAAGCTAGTGAAAAAAGTAGGCAAACCCTCTGCTCCTTGGTATAATGCTGAATTAAGAAAGCTAAAACTTGGCTGTAAGCAAGCAGAACGGCGATGGAGGAGGGGATACTTTGATACGGCTAAAGCTGAGTGGAAGGAGAAAATTCTCCATTATAAGAAATATACTGCCTCGGCTAAAGCGGAATTTTTCGCAAATGCAATTCTGAAAGCACCTAATAGCTCCAAAAGTGTTTTTAAAATAATAAATGACATCACCACCCCCGATTGCACAAAAAACAAGACTCCCCAACACAGGAACTCTGTGACAGCTTGGCTGTTTTTTTGAAGAGAAGATCTGTAAGATTATTAAAGGGATGGAAGGAGATAGTACAGTTGATGGGGCTAGTAGTCTGCTACCTGACAGAAAGGAGGACTGGAAGGGAATGAATGAAGTGTCTGATCAGGGACCTTTTCTAGATCACTTCGAAATTCCCACGCTGGAGGATTTCACTCGGTTAGCCTTAGGAATTTCCTCGGGCTCATCACTGGACCCTCTCCCCCACAGGATTTGGAAGGCATTAGGCCCTGAGCTGTTCCCTATGGTAAAGCAGCTGTGTGATCAGTCCCTGGGTAGCGGAATGGTCCCCCCCTGCTGGAAGCAAGCAGTTGTAACCCCTTTATTAAAAAAACGTCACTTGACCCAGCCTGTTTAAAAAACTACAGACCTATCTCGCTCCTCCCATATCCGGTTAAGATCATGGAGCGCCTTGTAAGCAGGGCACTGTCCCAGTTTCTGGAGGTAAATAATTTACTGGATGCCAGACAATTCGGCTTCCGCCCAGAACATGGGACTGAGACTGCCTTGCTGACTGTGTTGGATGACCTTCGTTTGCGTGCGGACATGGGTCAATCTACTATACTGATCCTGTTGGATCTGTCCGCCGCATTCGACACAGTCAATCACAGGGTTCTCCTGGAACGATTGGAAGGAGTGGGGGTAGTGGGCTTGGCCCTGAATTGGCTGCATTCATATCTGTCTGACAGATGTCAGGCTGTGGCCCTCCCCCCTTTTCAATCCAAGTTTACTAAGATACATCATGGTGTACCGCAAGGCTCTGCTATCAGCCCTATTCTTTTCAACGCCTATATGCGTCCCTTGGTGGATGTCATTAAATCTTACGGTATAGGTCTTGTAAATTATGCGGATGACACCCAGCTTATTCTCTCTTGGGATAGAGAACAGTCACTTTCGGTGGATAACTTTCATGCATGTATGCAGAGTGTGGTACATTGGCTGCGAAATAATTCCCTGCAATTTAATGCTGATAAAACAGAGTTTCTTTATATTGCAGGTGGAAGAGTACCACATCCTCTCCCAGCCAATATGTGGCCGACTACTGCTGATGCCCCGCTGGAACCCTCTAAATCTGTTCGTAACCTGGGAATTTGCTTTAATGATGAGTTGACTCTGGAAAATCAAGTCAACAAGACGGTTGGGAGTTGCTACTCCCTTATCAGAGTTCTTAAAAAGTACTCCCCATGCTCCCGGCACATACTCGTGCTCTGGTAGTAAGGAGCGTCATCCTGAGTAGGATTGATTACTGTAATGCTTTGCTATTGGAGTCTCCTAAATATTTAATGGGGAGACTGCAGAGAATCCAGAATATAGCAGCTAAGTTGGCCTTGACGAGACCTCGTCAGTCCTCCTCCTCTCAGGCTCTGATGGACCTTCATTGGCTTCCAATCCTGCAGAGGGTTCATTTTAAATCCCTTTGTGTTGTGTTTAAGGCATTGCACGGTCGTGGGCCATTACCTTTGCAGAGGAAATTCAGTTGGTATGTTCCCACCCGTTGCCTCAGATCTTCCTCTGCTAACTGGGTGAAAGTGCCAAGGGTTAAGAGAGCTAAACTGGGGGGGCAAGCTTTCAGCGTCGCTGCTGCAAGACTTTGGAATAGCCTACCCACGGAGCTGCGACAGATGACAGATTTTATGCCTTTCAGGAAGAAATTGAAGACCTGGCTCTTCCCCAGAGTTTGATGCCTCCTACTCCTTATCACAGGCTCTCTTTCCGTCTCTCAGCGCCAGGATACCCGACGGGTCACAGTGCGCTCTATAAATAGTCCTTACATTACATTACATTACATTACATTGGCCGTTCTCTCGACCTCGGAGCACTGCTCAAGGGTCACAATCCAGTAAACAGGGAGAACCCTCAGTAAGCTTGCATGATTGGGGAAACATCCTTTATACCATAGCTCGAACCACGCTGTGCCTTAACAGTGTGGTCCGAACCACGGATGCGTCTTTACAACATGTTACTTTATCACGCAAGTCTTTAGAACGACTTGCCTTAAGGAAAGCGTTGTTGGATTGATGATGAACTTTAAGTCCAACACTTTCCCTACTGTTGCACCGTCTGGAGTTGGAATAGTAGTAAATACTATTCCAACTCCAGCACTTTCCCTAAGGCAAGTCATTGTAATGAACTTGCGTGGTAACAGAATGCGTGGTAAAGACGCATTCATTGTTCAGACCACATTATTAAGGCAGGCGTGATTAACACCTGAGTGATTCTGACATACAACCGCATGATTGTCGTGCTCACTGAGAGGAAAATGAAAAACAACAGACTACGCAGAGACAAGATACAGTGCAGGACTATATGGATCTCCAGGGTCATGCAGGGAGCTTTCCATCTCAACAGAGGTCTATTCGATCAAGTAGTTGAACAAATGGTTCTGTTAATTTCAAGTTGCAATGTTCCCATGAGAATCATTCAAGGCTGTGATCTCTGCATGCACCTTCAATGGCCACCAGGGACTCCCTTTGTTCCTAAGCTTCTAGAGCGTAGGCATGAAGAGCAGGAAGGTGATTGCTTTGGTCTCCAGGAGAGTGAATCAGTGCATGATGATGGATGGCCAGGTTTAGTGCTTAATTTGTAAAAGCATAAGTGCCTGGCCCAAAGTGTTGCTCAGAAGCCCGCGGGCAGCGCCACTGAACGTCGGAGTGTAGAATACCAACGTTGCAGCCTTGATTCCATCTTATGCCTTGCTAATCCATCACCAGATATTTCCTGCCTCTATATCTCAATCTTGCAGGTTCTTTTTCATCCATGCTTTCTTCCTTTGTGATGGTTTTTCCATCTTTCTCTTCCTCCTTCTTTTCCCCTCTTTTGTTTTTATCTCTTTTCCTCTGGATCAAAGTGTGTTGAGGAAAAATAAAATATGAGCGCTAGTGAGCCCCACCCGCAACCACCGGCACAAATTACACACTGGTCAGGTTATTGCACTGGAAGCTACACAGACTTGCCCTGTTTTTGTAGAGTCATTGGGAGAAAGGGGAAGTGGGTGTAGTCTATCCCAAAGGAGAGAGCGTTAAAAATGTTTCATCTATGTTAGAATAGTTAAATCTAATAATTCGGCAAATAAATGAAACAAATTCAGCACTGTACATGTGTATATTATTATAGGGTGCGAGTAGTCAGTGCCACAGTATAGTGGTCCCACGTTTTCTGGGAGAATTTTTTGACGTGTTTGTTAATATTGTTTCTGGTGACGCGGCAAATGTCATTCATGATGTCAGTGGTGGTGCCATGTGTGAAACCAGCCTTTCCAGATAGTATGTGCCTTCAATTCTCGAGATCTGGTCGTTCTGTTCGCAATCCGTCCTTAATGTGACTTCAGAAGATTTCCCACAACTGTCTGTTGTGGGATACTTTCTTGAAAGGTTTCACACTTTAACTGGCTTTTTAATTGGGTTACCTGGCAGCTCACAACCAAAAGCATCTTCAAAGAGTTCTGACACACAAAGGCTTGTTATTTATTTTGGTGAGAACAATCAAGCATGAAATATGTTTTGCAATTCGTCTGCACTTGCTAGTGCATGTGTTTTTGAAGAATGACATTGTTATTACACATCTTTTGGCAAACTTTCACTCAGCCTGCCCCTGCTTCCAGAAGTAAAGGAAGGCCTTGTAAAACGGTACGAGGAAACAAGTTGTCAATAACAAAATACAACCTGTAACTGCCCCACATTGTAATACATAATGATGTGCAGTAAACCCTTCATTTTAAATTGTGCAGAGTGGTAATTCCACATATTTTTGTGGAATTACCGGCCTGCACGATTACGAGTTTTACCAGCTGTGGGCCTGTACCTTGTTAACTGAAGTGCTTTCTTGCACACATTTTTCGCCTGAAAGCAGGTGAAAAATGTGCGCGTAAAAGGGGTCCCAAATCCAGGAATCGCATCCAGGAATCAACCTGGTATGTCTGGATCCTGCATGTTATTCTCCATTCTGGGGTGAAACTTCACTGATAAGTGGGATGATCATACCGCCTGGACTCGGTAACACCAGGCCTGGTATTACCACCCCTTATTATCTGCAATCTTAGAATGAGGGTGTTAGACCTGACAGCCTTCAGGTGGTCTTCCCTGAACTGTGTGCCTTCTCCCCTCCTGTTTTTGCTGAAATTTGCTTTTGTTGGTTTCAGGACTCTGTCAATTTACCACTGCTAACCAGCGCTAAAGTAATTGTGTTCACTCCTTTATACATGGTATTATTGACTTACACCCAATTGGCACATTTAATGTCCCTAGTAAAGTGGTACTACTTGTACTTAGGGCCTGTAAATTGATTGCTACTAGTGGGCCAGCACCACTTATTGTGTCACCTACTTAAGTAGCCCTTTTAAAAACATGTATCAAGCCTGCCATTGCAGCCGTGTGCAGTTTTAAACTGTCATTTCTTGGCCTGGCAAAATGAACTTTTTGCCAGACCTAAACCTTCCTTTTTTTAACATATGTCACCCCTACGGTAGGCCCTGAACAGCCCATAGGACAGGGTGCATTGTATTTCAAAAGTTGGACGGGAACTTTTATGTTTTGCATGTCCTGGTAGTGAAAAATGCTTCAATTCGTTTTTGACTGCTCACTACTGCAAGGCGTACCTCTCTCATAGGATAACATTTGGTTACCTTGTTACATTTAATAAGTGATGACTTTTGCTTGGAAACAAGTGGAAATGTCATGTTTGGTCTCTAGAGAATTGTAATTTAAAATTCCCTTTAATGGTAAAGTCAGATCTTAGGTCACAATAATTCTGAAAATGCCACTTTGAGAAAGTTGGCATTTTCTTGTGTTAACCGCTTGGTGCCTCCAACCTGTTTCCTGGGTCAAATGACTAGGTGTAGATGCAGTTGGACTTTGTGTATTCCTCTTAGACAGTGTCACAAAGGAGGACTGAGAATTGGCAGAACCATCCTGATAGGATGGATGGGGGCGGGGCTGTTACCTACCATACTTACACTTCAAAGGACCGGCCTTAGCACACTCACAAAGGATTTCACACTAGCCTCAACCCAGAAATTGTGGGACCTGGGCAGGGGAAGGAAGGAAATTCTGGAACCAGATGTGGGGGAAGTATAGATGTTTCTCAAACTTCAAAGCTGACACCATGTGACCCTTCTTGCTTCATCACCTTGTGGCTGGCTTCGAGATTTTCAGAGGCCTTCTTCCAGAAGCGCTGCACTTGGTTTCCAAGAGTCGGCATGTTGCTGACTACATCCTAGGGGGACTTTTTGGGAGCCTGTTCTCGCCCCTCCTTCGCTAAACTGAGAGCTCCCCTAACAGGTTGGCCATAGAGGAGCTCAAATGGGCTAAACGGCTGTAGCACTTTCCTGTTGGTAAAAAGGAGGCATGGTAAAAGGACGTCCCACTTCCACCTCATGGGTTCAAGCAGTCCCATAATCATGCCCTTGAGGGTCTTGTTGAATTTCTCATCAATCCCATTTGTCTGAGGGTGATAGGGTGTGGAGAACTTATAGGTTACCCCATATTCATCCAATATAGACTTCATGTACGAAGACATGAAATTGATGCCCCTGCCAGACACCACTTCCTTGGGGGACCCTACTCAGTTAAAAATCCCTATCAGGACCCTGGCTACTGCAGGTGCAGCCACGGACCTCAGAGGTATGGCCTCTTGGGTACATGATGGCATGGTCCACCAAGACCAGGATACACCTGTTGGCTAAGGTAGTCTTAAGGTCCAGGGGTCCAACAATTTTGATGCCCACCCTTTCAAAGGGGGTTCCAATAACAGGTAAGGAAACCAGTGAAGGCATGAACTTTTTCTCTGTTTTCCCACTGGCCTGGTAGTTGGTGCATGACCTGCGGAATGTATCAGAGGCTTTATTTATCGAGGGCCGATAATGGGTGACAAGCATGGCAAAGATCTTGTCCTACCCCAGATGTCCTGCCAGGGGTATGTCATGAGCCAGACCCAGTAGAAAGGCTCTGTAGCACTGGGGGACTCCAACAAATGAGTTGTCCCAGGTTGAGGAACCTTAGTATCACTATAGAGGAGGTCATTCTCTCAATAACTAAGGTGATCTCCAGAGGTGTCACAAGCTAACTGGGCCTCAGTTTGCTGTCTCAAGCCTCTAGAGTTGGGCACTCCTTCTGAGATCTAAAGAAATCCTCCCTGATGGGCCCACCCTCAACTTTCCATCCTGCAAGCTCATGCAGGTCTCCCGGGGCTGCAATGTCCTCCCCAGTAGGCTTCATGGTGTTCTCCTCAGGCGCCCCTTCAACCTGGACCGTGGGAGTTTTGGGGACTGGTTTCCTATGCCCCTTGCCCTTCCTCATTTTGGCAGTGGCTTGGGCCATTTTTCCAGGCTCCAGGCCTCCTTGACTCCCTTCTTGGACAGCCATGGAGTGTCATGCGTTGTAGCTCAAAGATCCTGTTATCGTTGCTAGAGCTTCACGTTGGTGGGCACCACAGATTGTCAATGTTGTAGCGTGAAGTGCAGATCTCGAATTGCCGGTCATTGCTGGCGGACACTGTACCACGAAGTGTCGGGTCTACCGTAGCTTCACATTGTTGATCGTCACAAACGGCAAGAACTTCACCGCGAGCGGCACACTTCACCCCAGACTTCAGAAAGGTAACTTTTTCAGCAGGACTAACCTGGTCCCTGTATCCGATCTGGGCTCCATTGAGGTCGTACTGAACTTGTGGCTTTCCCTCATCTCGCATGACCAGATAACAGCAAGTGGAGCTTTGTGCTTTTAGGTGCTATTCTTACCCAAAATTTTTCTATTGCACATCTCAGGTTCTACTAATTGGATTTTTGTCATTTTGGTCTCAAACTATTTGTTACAATGTACTCTAGTTTTCTAAATTTGGTGTGGGATTTTACTTGTGTTGTGTTTTCACTTTATTACTGTTTGTGTGCTGCCTAAATCATTTACACATTGCCTCTAAGTTAAGCCTGACTGCTTTTGTGCCAAGCTACCTGGGGATTAAAAACAGGTTAATTTAGCAACTTTTGTTGCTCACCCTGACAGGAAATGTGGTTGCTGCTTGAGAAGGGCTCTCACACTCCTCTCATCCTAAAACCCAATATCTCACAGAAGGCCTGACTGAGAGAGATATGTAGAAAATAGAATAGCAAGGCACTACATTAGGTAGCTAAAGAAAATATTTTGTAACCACTTCTCCATGGCCCACAGTGTTGTGCAGGCCGAGGGGGAGCAGTGTGCTTCTTTTTTTATTTTTTAAAGCACCCCCTGCTGAAGGAGAGGGGAGCATGGGAGCACACACTACCCATGCCCTTGACCAAGGTGAGGTAGGTAAAGAATAGGCTCACCCCCAACCTTGAGTGAAGCAAGAAAGTAAGGGCATACACTGTCCCCACCGTTGGGTAACCCTGGAAAGGGAGGAGGTTACTAACAGAGGGGCTGCTGGGGTATGTGAGAGCTTAACACAGTAGGACTGCAGAGGAGTTGGAGAATGCCCACCGTCATGTGTACACATAACTAACATCATACAGCAACACACCCACCAACATTCATCCACACAAACAACATCATATGCCAATGCATCCGTCATCACAGGTGCGCACCCATCAGTCTCGTGCAGCAGAGGTGGCGGTTGGGCCTGGTATCTGACAGGGCCTACCCTCAGCCTGCTGGGGGCAGACACACTCAGCCCATGGTGGTTGGCTGCTCCTAGCAGGTTAGCTGGACCTGGTTTTGGACAGATCATGCATCCATGCTGCTGCAGGGCACTGGACACAGGGGTCACCTGCAGAGCCTGGCCTTAGACTGAGCTCTGCTTTTTTATATATTTAAAGTTTTTAGCATTCGTAGATCCTGTTGCAGAATTTGAGGGTATGTGTATGCATGTTGGACCTACCGTGAGGTCCATGGATCAATTTGCAGATCCACAGACCCACCACTACCACAGGTTTGCTGTCCATGCCCTTTTCACCAGATTTGTGCTCTATAACCAGCATCTGTAGATATGTTTGGTTGCTGGGGTCCACGGATCTGGCCCCCGGATCTGCAAACCAAGTGGGAGATTTTTCTTTTAGAAATTAAAGACAGAGAGGGTTTTATTGGGGTTACCTTCACATGGGCCCTGGAGCCAGGGGCCAGGGTGTGATCATCCTGCCATCTTATGTGTCCTTTCAATTTTATTTTCAGAACATGGGGTCTGAATCCCTGTGTCATGTAATACCGGCTGCAACATTTTTCTCAGAGTTGCATCCCCCAGTGAGATTGTTTGGGTTTCAGGGATTCAGCTGCGGATCCGTGAACCCAAAATGGATTACAGCAAACTAAGCACCATTGTCCAATTAGATTTGAATATTTTTTATTTTTTGGGATGTGTGGAGGTCCATGCATCCAGGCTTGTGGAACTCTGTAAATTAGCAGTCCAGATATCTCCAAAATGGTTCCTCTTCTTATCTAGCCTAAGCAACTTTTCAAATACTACTTTCTCAAAAGCTTCTGAGTGGATTTGCACCAAACCAAGCAAAAGGACTTCCTTGAGCAAAGTTTTACTTTCACATCAAGTTTAGTGTAAATCCTTTCAGCTGTATGTTCTGTATCAATGAACAAAAATTACTATGCAAATTAAAATGCAAGATGTCACTATTGGGACCCCCACTTTTTTTCAACCCCACTTGACAGACCTGCACAGTTGGTTTGGACAGTATTTTACCAATCAAATGCTGTAATACTGTGCCTGGTATGGAATTTCTTTTTTTCATTTTTCAGCTCATCGTGGAAAGCACTAACTAATCCTATACTTAAAGACTTTGCAGAAAAATGGCATAGGATGTTTTAATTTTCCTAGCTCTGCATGGATGGCACTGGCTAGCCCAATCTTTAAAAACCATGTTAGATAAACAGACATTTGGGGTGAGCACATTTAAAGTGTTGGTGGTGTTGTAGAGTATTCCATACAAAGGAGCTGGTTCTGTACCTAAAACTTGGGAACTACCCAGGGTTCCCTATTTCTTTTGCATAACTTATGCAGCATTCTAACCCTGAAAGGGCATTGTTTGGACTTGTAGTGGGTGCTCCATTGTGTCTGAATAATGCTTTGCTTCTACCATGAGTTTTAATAACAGCAAAACATGTGGCAGGAGCTGCTGTTATTCATTCCAGGTTGTTGTGGATAGAATTTTATGAATTCAAAACTGTAGTACTGTGCCTGGAATGGTAAAAGCATTAAGTCATTTTTCAGCTCGGAATCAATAGCTCTAGCTATTCCTATGCTTGATGACTCTTCTGCAAAAATGGCAAAGGGCTTCATCACTTTTTAGGTCACCTTGGATGGCACTGTGCTAATCCAGTGCTTAAAACCTCTGCTAGAAAAACAGACATTTGAGGTGAGAGCATTTAGATTGTAGGTGGTGTAGAAGAGTGCTCCATATAAAGGAGTTACTTTCCGACTAAAACTCGAGCACTATCCATGGTTCCCTACTTCATTTTTACATAATTTATGCAGCACTATAACACTGAAAGGGCAAATTTTGAACTTGTATTGGGGGATCCCTTGTGCCTGGACAAAACTATGCTTCTCTGACGAGCTCTAATAAGAGTGAAACTTGTGTCAGGGGCTACAGTACTCTAAGCCTCAAAGGGCATTGTTTTAGAGTGTGTGTGTGTGTGTGTGTGTAAAGACTCTCCATACCATTTACAATTGCAGTAGAATATGTTTGTGCTTGCAGTACAATTCACATCACAATACAAATTGCGAGATGTGTACTTCCAATTAATGTCTTTCTTCTCAAATGCAAGACTCCTTTACTTGAGACACTCTTGCATTTAGCACGTGCAGAAGTGTTTTGTGGCATGGAACGTGTGGTGTTTGTTTTATGTAGCCATTGTCTGTTTATTGAAATTATCCTTCCTAATGAACTCATTTTCTTTTTTGAACTTCTAAATCATTGATGGACATGATGGTAACAGACAGTACTATATGCCCTACTTACCAGGATGTATGTTTCAGATTCTTGCATCTAGTGTGTTGTCCAATGTACGACATACACCTTAGTGAATATGGACGAGACAACCCTGACAGTAGGTAAAACCAAATAACACTTATGGCATTGAGAATTTAGTCCTGATGACAGCCCGGGACCTATAGAGATCGTTAGAAAGGGCTCAAACAAGTCGACAAATTACTAGGCTGCAGGGGTAGTAACCCCACCACCCCAATATACACCAGAAGAACGAGTTTTTAACCATACCGAAGGCACTCATAATTAAAGGTAAACTGGGACATCGTTAAAGTATTTTTATCTATAACTCAAGACCCCGTCGGGTGGAACATTCAAAATGCTCCCTGCAATATAGTTGAGCCCATCCTGATTTATAGGGACCATGGTGAGACCCGTTGATGAAGCATGACACCATTAGGATGTGTGAGGGTCCTTAAAAAAGCACTCTGGATCTCTCCAGATAGAAGGACTTGAGTCAGGCTAAGCTACGGCTCGCTCGAGAGGGTAGTAGGATACCTTTGTGATTTGGAGTTATAGGCAGGGAGGTAATATCCTACATTCCCCCCCCTTCCTCCCCCCCCAAAAGAAACATCTCTCCTCCTCCGCAGAAATAGTTCTGGGTAGGAGAACACTAACTCACTCTCTCTGTGTATATAAACATAAAATAAATATACAAACATATATATATTTGTATGTATATATATATATATATATATATATATATATATATTCACTGAAAAAAACAAAGGTTAACGTAACGTTTATCATTAGGTGAATTTGTCAGTGACAACATTAATGTTTTGAACTAAAAAAAAACAGAAATTCACCAGTTATACTTAGCAGAACTAACTATAACTTGCGTCCCGCCATGCACTGCTTATGACCTCACATATGACATCATCCATGACATGTTCTATGACATCATTTATGACATCACTGATGCCATCCCAAATGACACCATCGATGACATCACTGATGACAATACTGATGACATCATCCAATGAGTATACTACTTTGTTTTATAGTTTACATAGTGGTGGAAAACGACTTAATTTTGCACGGTATGGGTCCAGCTAATGGGTGTAAGTGTTTACAAAACATATGTGCTCCTAATGCATCAAAAGTGTGTAGAAGTATTGAACACATCATAAATGTTTGCAGTGGAGTAACCCTGTATGCAGGTGACAGTTGACAACTTGTGTCCATTATGTTCAACGCAAGTTTTTTGGTGCTGCAGAAAATGTTTCCAGCAGGGCAAAGATTCTACGCACTACATGCTAAGTATTGTAAGGAGTCTTGAGTTGTTACACAGAAAAGTCTCAGGATAACAATTTCTACTTAACATGATTGCAAAAAGTAATATTGCAAGGAAATGGAAAGCAATAGATGCCCCGAAGTTGATGGAATGGAAAAAGAATTTAAACTGGTGTATGCAGGTGGAAAGGGCGGTCTATGAGAGCAGGTGATGCCCACAAAAATGGACAAAGATTTGGAAAATGGAATGAATATCGGGGAATGTTGTGTTGTCCGATTACTAGACAGGAGCAAGAGACAATATAATTGAAGGAGAAACGGGTCTGGGATGGGGGAATAGAACTTGCAAGTTGTCAACTATTATAAGAAGATTGTTACTGACTTATCAGTCTGTTTGAGAAATGGGAGACTATTATGATCTGTATCCTGTAAAGGGATGGCTTGTTGTTGTTTTAATAAAAAAATGTAATTAAAAAAACAATTTCTACTTAATATAGAAGACTGAGTGCACCAGGTACTAACTTATGTAAATGTGCTTGTTTTGCTTCAGAAGATGGGCTATCTGTAAAGTTTTATTTTTTTTATATCTTTATTTATTATACTGCCAGGGTACATCTAACAGCCTGCAGAGGAGCCCACGCTGCACAACAACAAAATAACATATAGGATGCTGTTATTTCCCCCCCCCCCCCGACCCTCCAAACCCACCCCCAAACCAGACGGCAGACCGTGCATAGCAGGAAAGCATATTTCCATCACAGTTTGAATCAGTTTAGATTAATAGATCTTACATAAACCATGTAACCCAAGTAGACAACTTATCCACAGGCAATTATCACATGTTCGGATCTTCCAACAGGTACGCAGTCAGTGGAGACCAGAAGTCCTTAGGCCTAGAAGAAATTGGCAGCTCCTCAGCATATACCTCCATTTGTTCTTTGCAATACACAAGGTCCCTGATCCATTTCACCAGAGTGGGCACTGTTCTACCACCCCAATGCATTGCAACAGCGCATTTAGCAAATAAAGTAGAGATAGCAACGATGCGTCTATAGCATGGCTTAACCTTCTTCAGCAGCCCTAGCAGACACAGTTCTGGTGTACATTCAATCCTATCCAGTGTCATGTCAGTTAGTACCTTCGCAACACACTGCCAGAAGTTGTGTATAGCATCACATCCCCACGCCAGGTGCATAAAATTAGCCCCCTCCTGCCCACATCTAGTGCATCTCGCATCCTCTCGCAATCCAAATTTCAACAATTGCGCAGGGGTATAATACAGCTGATGCAGATATTTAAAATGTATAATGAGAAGATTACAATTGGCAGTTAGGCGCCAAGTCAGCTTACAACAAGACTCCCAGTCTTCCCAGGCCATAGGGACATCGAGCTCATTGTTCCATTTGTCGAGCGAGGAGGAGCCAGACCAGTCATTTTCCCTTTGGGAAGCATTGTATAATTTAGTGATCAGCCCCTTACTTTCTTCCCCTGTTAAAACCACTTGTAGCGCTTTCAGCAATTTGGGCTCAAGAGGGAACTCCGGGTATAAAGTACACACTGCCAAGCGCAATCTAGTGTACGTGAAGCTGTGCATTGCTTTATATGTTTGCCCGGCCCAAAAATCATCCAGGGATAAGAATGACCCATTCAGGTACATGTCCCCAAGCTTGGTAACACCTGCGTTTTGCAGGACACTCAAGGCCCCACGTTCCTGCGCCGCACAGATGCCCGGGTGTGCAGCGATCGGCATGTCTGGCGCATACATATAGTCCCTCCCCTGTCGAACAGCAAGGGCCCTCCACGCCCGGACAGTGCTCCTGACCGGATTAAGCTCCTTCCTGGTGCCTCCATCGCCGCAATGCAGGATCATAGCGGCTAACGGTGTTGGAAAGGCAGTGTCCACCTCCACAGCTAAGTGCGGCAGACAACCCTGTGGGAAATGCCAATAATGTGCAAATTGCGCCTGCGCCCACAGGTAACACAAACGCAAATCAGGCGCTTCAAACCCCCCTGCTCAAATGGCAGTGCCAGAGTGCTCCAGCTGCATCTAGGCTGCTTGCCAGCCCACACCAGAGCCAACAGGCAGGACTGCAAAGTTTTAAATAGTGATATGTTCAGTGTTATTGGAATATTTACAAACAAATAAAGGAGTTTGGAAGAATAGTCATCTTTACTACAGCAATTCTGTCTGCCAATGACAATGGAAGGCGTGTCCATCGGGCAACTTGTTCAGTAATTTTGGTAATGACACGCCCATAATTCATATTGAGCACTGTATCAGGGTCCCTGTGCACCCAAACCCCCAAGTATTTAACTGGGTCCGTTGACCAGGAAAGCGGGTACTCCAAGACTGTTTCTTGAGTACAGTCCGTTAATGGGAAAACCGTAGACTTTGCCCAATTTATTCCCAACCCAGAGTGTCTCTCAAATAGAAGGTATTCGCATAATATGGATGCCAGATGCATGGCCGGCTCAGGGACGTATTGCATCATACTGTCCGCGTAAAGCAACATAGCATGCGGGCGCTGCCAGAAGCCCAAAGCGGCATCAGCATGCTTCTGTCAGATCTTAAGCCAATGGCTCGAGTGCCAGAGAAAAGAGCATTGGGGAGAAGGGCCAGCCCTGCCTAGTACCCTTGCGTATTGAGAATGGACGAGATACCCACCCATTAACGCGCAACCTGGCAACCGGGCCTGCGTACAAGAGCCGCACCCACTTCAAGAAGAACGGCGGCATTCCCATTTTTTGCAAGACGACGGACATGTACTCCCATTGTAGTGAATCAAAAGCTTTCACCGCATCCAGGAGCACTGCCACAGCAGGGAGCTCTGGGTCCAACTGGTGCAGGACAGCAAAAATAGCCCGTAGATTGTGTACGGTTGATCGCTTGGGCACAAATCCCGATTGGCCAGGGAGGATCAAATTTCGGACTAGGGGTTGAAGTCTATTGGCAATGATTTTCGCCAGTATTTTGGTGTCAATATTTATTAGGGATAGTGGCCTATACGACTCGCACCTATTGGCAACCTTATTTGGCTTTAGAAGTGTGACAATCAGAGCTTCCCTAAGGGTGGGGGGCAGAGTACCTGTATTGTAAGCCTCGGTGAAGACCTTTAGCAGCCGCGGGGCCAGAACCTCAATATATGCTTTGTAAAACTCACTGAGCAGCCCATCCAGACCTGACGCCTTGCTGGACGGCAGGGCCATTATAGCTTCTTTGACATCCTCCACAGCAAAGGGCTGAGTCAGGTATTCACGCTGCCCATGAGAGAGCCATCCCAGCGCGATATCATCCAAATAGCTGGAGATCTCGCCATCACTAGCTGACGGCCTGGTCACATATAGGTTAGTGAAAAAATCAAGAAACACCATACTAATCTCTGTGGTGGTATGACGAGCAATGGAGTCCACATCCATCATCTCCACGATATGCTCCTGTCCCTTACGAAGAGACAATTTATGTGCCAACGAACGACTGGGTCTACCACCCTCACCATAGTAGCGCGCCTTACATCTCCTAGATCTATGCGGTACATCCTGATCCGCTACCTGGTTGTGTTCATATATCAATTCTCTGATTTGAGCCAGGAGTGTGGACGAGGGGCACTGTTCATAATCACGCTCCAGGGCACTAATCTTGTCAGCTAAACCCCTTATCCTTTTCGGAGATCCTTTAATACACCAGCCTGCGCCCTGATAAATTCCCCCCTAATAGTGACTTTAAAGGCCTCCCAAAGTGTGCCCGCACTGTCAATGGAGCCCTCATTTTCAGTGAAAAAGTTAGTAATAGCAGCACCAATCGTGGCCCAAAACACCGGGTCTAGAAGGGAAGACTGCTGCAGCCGCCACTGAAACAGCAGCCTAACACAAGCAGGCACACTCAGCTCTAGGAGCACAGGAGAATGATCAGAGAACGTTTTTGCCAGGTGCCTGATAGAGACAGTCCAGGGGCACACCTCCTTGGAGACCAACCAGTAGTCCAGCCTGGACCAGGACCCATGCACCGTGGACACAAATGTACCCTCTCTCCCAGACGGATTTCGGGACCGCCACACATCCATAAGGCCCTCAGCCTCCATCAGCTCAACCAGAACATGAGCAGCCTGTTTCCCCCGCCCCACCACATCTGCAGAGCGGTTAAGCCGAGGGTCCAGACACACATTTAGATCCCTGCCTCATATTACTGCAGAGGGAGGGAAGGAGGAGATACGCCTCCAAACATCATTGACGAATGCAGGATCATCTATGTTAGGCCCATAGGTATTGACAAATAGAATAGCCATGCCACCCAGTTTGCCCTGAACCAGAAGCACCCTTCCCTGATCATCAGCCTCAGACTTAAGCAAAGTGAACGGTGTGCCTTTCCTGACCAGGACCAACACTCCTCTAGAATAGGAGGAATACGATGCTGCCACCCGCACCATAGCCCAACGAGCTCCCACATTTTGCTCCGTGTGTTTAGTGAGATGCGTCTCCTGGAGAAACGCGACCTGCACATTGTGCCTATCGAGAAACGGTAAAACAGTACGGATCTTTTTGGGGTGTTAAGCCCGCGTACATTCCATGTTATTAATTTACAGTACCACCTGGAAATGCATTTAACCATCATAACCTGCAAGATCCCACATTTTGACCTTCCCAGATAGGACCATCGTTTTAGTAAACAAACTGCATTTATATTACACAGCGCCTGCCGAAACACCCTCTTCCCCCCAACCCCCCCCACCCACTTCAGCACCCCAAACTTGCTAAAGACATCCCAATGAAAAGCAAAGAAACCCCCCCATGAGATCATAACCCAGAAAAATAGATGGGGTACACCCATTAGGGATCTCCAGAGAGCAGACAGCCTCCCAGTAAGCAGGGAGGTGGCCAAACTTGTCCATAGTGACAACGTGACAGCCCAGCCAGTGTTCAATGCCCATGAGGCCACAGTCATCTCGAGCATTTGCGGTACTCACAAGAACAACAGCATGTGTCCAAGACGAAATCACCTCGTGATAGGATATTTCGCATGTTATTCTCCAGCGAATATCCCACCTCCAACAGCGACCTACGAAGCGGTCAGGTGGCGACATAAGACCGTAACCATACAGCCACAGTTTGCAAGCACAGACAGAGACTCAGTGCTCCTCCTTATCAGGATCACTAGTGGTTTCACGACAATGCTTTTTCAATGATTTGGCATGTTCCATGGCAGCCCTCGGATTATTGAAAATCTTGGAGGCCCCATCCGGACCAATCCGCAGGCGGGCAGGGTATAGCATGGCATACGTGTTTTCCTCCTCTAACAGCAGCTTTTTGACTGGTGCAAACTCCCTTCTCACCGCCTGGACAGCTGCGGTGAAATCTGGGAAAAAGGCCAACACATTCCCCTGATAGTTGATAGAGCCTTTTTCTCGAGCCATGCGGAGGATCGAGTCCCGATCTCTATAGTTTAGCAGCCGCGCAATGATGGGTCGTGGCGGGGCCCCAGGGATCAGGCGAGCCACCAGAGAACGGTGCGCACGCTCCACGATCAACATAGGAGACAGATTGTCCGCACCGAAGATATCTTTGAGCATCACCTCTACGTAGACCTCCATCTTCCACGTGTTGGTCGATTCCGGCAGGCCAGTGATCCTCAGTTTGTTTCTCATGGATCTTGCCTCCAAATCCTCATTCTTCGCCTGGATAATAGCCAGAACTTTTTCCATATTCAAGGTTTTATTGGAGACAGTGTGCAGGTCATCTTCTGCTGTAGAGACACGCTTCTCAACCTCGCCAAGCCTGGTGCCTTGTTTGTCGAGGTTCGCAGCCATATGATCCATATGTAGGTTTAATGCGTCTATCTTTCCATCAATCGACTGCAGGGTATGCTGCATCGCCAGGAGCGTAGTCTCCAGAGGAGGGGCAGCGTCTGTTGGAGCATCCATCTCAGAGTCCGAGGTTTGTTTAGACTGCTATCTGCCAGGCTTACACAGTTCAAACGTAAGGCGGGATTGTGACCTATCAGTTTTGCTCATTATGAACAGCTCACCTGTAGCATCAGCTGTCACCACTCAAAGCCACCCAGGCAGATGTAAATCACTTCACAGTGGGGCAAGCCACTTTGACGCTGATATTTGTAAGATAAGGAGACAAATGACACAACCGCTCGGGGCCACAGATCCACTGTTATGTCGTCCCAGGCATCAACAGCTATAGGCCTGAGCAAAAATGGCACAGCGTCAGGACTCACTGCCTCCAGGGCAGCCAGCCGGAGTACACCAGTTCCAAATATAGGCTCCACCACAAGCTCCGACACACCTGTCCAGGTTCTCAGGCAGCGGCAGCAGCGTAAATGTCCGGGGGCCTGGCACGCAGTGCACCCCAGCACTCACGGTGGTCCGGTCAGTGACAAAATGCGACCAGGGGAGCCACCATGCATCCTGGAGCAGTCAGACCCACAGAGCCGACCCACGCCGGCCGCGCAGACAGAGGGCCACAAGAATGCACAGTGGTCACCACGCCCAGGCCGATGAGGCAAAGCGAGACGATAGGGGAGGCCAGCCAGCCAAGACCACAACCTCCAGGTGGGTACAGAACAGCACCTCGGGCCCCGCAGAACAGCCACCACATCCAGAGAGGTACTCATAATGGAGCCGGCACAGCATGAGCCTAACAGCTTCAGCCGCAGCAGCACTGCATATCTCAGTCCCAGTCAAGCAGGACAGTGGCGCCGCAGCAGGTCCAGCGCGACTCCAGCCGGGCGGCGGCACACGGCCCAGAAGACCTCTCAACAGAGAGCGAACCCCCGCGGCCAAACGAGCACCCGCAGCTCTTTTGCTTTCCCCGTGTCCGTGCTCAGGTCAGGCAGCAACTCCAGGACCGCGCGGCCCCGCCCACCACCAGAGAGACCACAGCGGCAAACAGGGGCAAACGCGGCCCTCAGCCACGGACGGCAGCTGCCATCTTGTTGCTGTGGCTACGCTGCACTAAATCGATATCTGCTCACCGCCTCGTACACCAGGCCACAAACTGCGTCAAAATGTTCCAGGGCACTTAACTAGTTCATTGGCACGGTGGATGCAGCAGCCTGCCATGTCGTTGAGCAGGATTCTAGATGGATAGTGGTGCTAGCCATCTTGCCGTGCGCCCTCTAGCGCCATCTCTGTAAAGTTTTCACCACAGTATGAAGGCTTCAGGTAGTATGATCTTTAGCATCTTCAAACCTTGATTATTTTAAGTGACTGGTCTTTCTTTGGACAAGTTTTGCATAGAGTGAACACTGTGCTTAGTAGATATTTTTAATACTTTGTGGTGTATTTCTCATGAGAGTTTCCCTGTCTGCAAACAGGGTAACTCTCTTCACAGATTAAACACTGTTAACAATATCCACTTTTCTACTCACATCCACCTAATTTCTCAATGTAGGTTCAGTAATTTTCAGGGGTTTGATACAGGTAAAGAGCTTTAGTAGTATAGCATTAATTATGTAACAGGGCTTGAGTATCTGGATGAACTTGGTTTTCCCAGAATAGTTGTATACAGATTGAACACTGTGTGCAGGATAGGTTACCCTGTCATCTGTGTTTCATACTCAACATGAACTCGGCTACCCAGGAAATGTATGGTATAGGGTCAATGTTACAAATAACACAAGCTTGCTTTACCTATTGGGGTTGTATGAATGACAGCAGTAAAGACGCTTCATATTATTCTGAGCTATTTTGCAGTTACTTTCATAGCTCTAATAGTATACCCGTTTAAGAGTGTACAAAAGAAATTTGGATGATGGTATCAGTGATATCATCAATTATGTCATCAATGATGTCATTTGAGATGTCATCAGTAATGTCATAGAACATGTCATGAGTGATGTCATATGTAAGTTCATAAGCAATACATGGCAGGGGCGCAAGTTGTAGTTAGCTCAGTCAACTGTAACTGGTGAATTTCTGTGGGTTTTTTAGTACAAAGCATAATGTTGTCTTCTGACAAATTCACCAAACTATAATGATACTTCAACCTTTGTTTTTTTCATTGAATTAATAAGGTTTTTATTTTTTTTAAACGTCTTTTTATCACACCTAACTAAACCGTTACTCTAACCTTTGTTTTTCTTAGGCCTGGTTGGAGTTCGTGGAGTTCCGCTATCCCAGAAAAACACTGCCGCGCTCCGCGGTTTCCGCAAGTGGTGGAGTGAAGTAAGTCACACTGCTCGTTCTGATTTTTAGTGCCGGGAGTTTGTCCCATGCTGTAAAATCAGCGCGAACGGCACCATGTGCAGAGCAAGAGGGCGCAGCTTCTTTCCGCCACTCAAGTCGAAGTTCTACTCGAGCGGCAACTTCCTCAACGTAAACTGCAGGTTTCTCAACGCGAGCTGTAGCGACCTGCTGCGACCTTCCATGTTGAAAAATCTCGCCGGGATGTGGTCTAGCATGCGATCTTCCTCAATCGAGCTCACCAACGTAATGTTGGCGAGCCGTGACAGAGGAAAAACTCAGCACTGCATTGCAACGAGGAGTTTTTTGGAACCCCACGCTCTACCCGGAGTGGGAAAAACTATCGCTATCGGATCAGAATTTTACGCCCAGGCCTAGTTTTTTTCCAGTGAATTTTTTTTTTTTAACGTAAATTAGATTAATATTAAATTACCATACGTAAATGCATCCCCCCACCGCACGCAGCCTTTGACTCCAGGGGTTGTTCCTCTGGATCCCCACCATGGGGCCTAGGGTGTCAGGGTATCCCTACCCTGCTCCTTTATATTGCTTTTTTTTTTAACCTCAGGACAGGGGACTTAGTCCCAGAGTCCTGTAATGCCTGTCAGCAACATCTTTCTCATGTTGCTGACAGCCAATCCGAGCACTGCTCCTGCTGGAGAATGATTCCTGCAGGAACGAGATGGCCCAAGGGAAATAAAGCTACCTGGGCCAATCAGAATGCTCAATTTTTAAATGGACACTCCCGCGAGAGTCTCTAGCGGACCTAACCATTTAGATATACATTTATATTTGTCCCTTAATGTCTCAAAAACTACTGAATGGATTTACACCAAATCACAAAAAGCACAATCTGCGGACCAAGATTTAGCTTCCTGCCACATTTGGAGTAATTCCGTTCAGCAGTTTTTGTTGTAGCCTTGTCTAAAGAAATCTTCGGAAAATGCATGGGGATTTAGTGTTTTGGGACCCCCCTTTTTTCCTCACTACCTGCTTGATGGATCATCCTGAAACTTTCCAGGAAGGAGCTGAGGTGGATGAACATTTTTGGGGAAAGTTTTGTGAAGATTGGTCAAACGGGGTCAAAGTTATTAGCAAACAACAAAGCTCTTTCTATGGAAAAGAAGCCCTAACTATGAATGCCACTAGGTGATTTATATATATATATCACCTAGTGGCAAGGACCACTTCCTAAAGGATGGGCGGGCACTCAGTGGAGTCCAATATTCAGACGTTTAATCAGAACATAATATGTCCCATAATTGCCTAATGGCAGTGTCCGTGTGGTATTCCATATTGAAAAATCAAGCCTGAAAGTGGCAATGTTAAACACATTGGATACTTGAAATAACGGCACATGCAGAAGGTGGAAATAAAACCTGTCCTCCCACCACATACCACTCAACGTGAGCTGTCCATTCTCCTCCAGGGGAGTGAAATTCGTTGCATGAATGGGCGCAGTGTACATTTCCACACACCCTGTCAGTCTGGTGTGCCCGTCGCCACAGCCGCAAATTACGTAATATGGCAGTCTCTTGGTACATCGCTCCGTGGTAAGCCCAGTGGCTCTGTCCCCAGTGATTGGTAAATCTCTGACCAAGTTGACAGGATGAGACCCAATTCTAACCAAGTGGCGGTGGTTCAGACAGCTTTTAAATTAGGATTTCATGCAGCAGTTCCACCAATGCTGCTGAACACTTTAGAGGCGGGTGTTCCCCTCATGAGGGCGGACTCATGTGCAACATCAAGGACCACTTCCAAAAGGATAGATGGGCACTCAGCGGGGTCCAATATTCAAACTTTTAATCATAGGCAAGCAGACGCGTTTTTGGCGACAAGCCTTTCTTTCTCAATGCTCGCTGTAATAACAGAACGCCATTCTGGCAATTAATTTAATTACCACATAGCGCCCACCCACTGGAGGAAGCTTTGTGGACATAAAGAAAGTACTGGTATCAAGAGAGTCAAATACTTAATGATCGGCCACTATTTCTGAAAATAATATGCCCCATAATTACCTAATGGCAGTGTCCGTGTTATATTCCATGCTAAACAATCAAGCCTGAAATTGGCAATGTTAAACACATCAAATACTTGAAATAACAGCACGTACAGAAGGTGAAAATAAAATAAGTCCTCCCACTCAATACCACACAATGTGAGCTATATACATACATATATACATTCACTGAAAATAACAAAGGTTAAAGAGACGTAATTTGGCCTTGTAATGATATGAAAACTATTGTTATAGTTTACCGAGCTAAGTATACCTTGTGCCCCACCATGCACTGTTTATGACCTCACATATTACATCACTCATGACATGTTAAATCACATCATTGATGACATCACAGATGACATCATACAATTATTGGGACTCCGTCCTATAGGGTTTGCAGTATTGTAGTAATTCCACACACTACAGGTGTGGACAATTTTCTATTCACTTTAATGGGATTACTCATTTAAATACTTCTCAAAACCTGCAATTTTAAGTCAAAAGGTTGATAGGTACCACTTTAAAGATGCTTTCTTCCAAGCCATATGGCCCACACTCTGTAGTTTAGTAAGATACACTACATATGTCCCTTACATGGGCACAATGGTATACAAGCTTAGAAACATGCTTACAACACCATTGAGAGATAAACTACCTCTAAGTGGGAAATAAACATCTACACCATATAAACATCCTTGCTAAATAGAATTTGCCGATATCAGTGTGTATTACAACTATTTAATATAGGCTGGTGCCCAAATATCCACTCGCCTTTCCCACAGATTGTTTTAAAGGGCCTTTGCCTTTAAACGTCAACCTACTTTCAAACATACCTCTGCAACCCACATTAGATGCACCCAGACTTTATCTTGTTTAACGTGGAGTAATACTTGCACCCCAAACTTCAGTGATTTGCAAATGGTGCACCACATCACTTTCAACATGCTTAATTATGCCTGCCTCCAGTGTTTACGCCACTCCCATGTTATGGACCAGCATGTGTACTCTCAGAAACTCTGTGCTGTGTATGTCTATGGTGTTATCAGTGAAGTCATCAATAATGGCATTTGAGATGTCATCAGTGATGTTATCAATGAAGTTACTTAACATGTCATGAGTGATCTTATATGGGAGGTTGTAAGCATTGCATGGTGGGGCACAAGTTATAGTTAGCGCAGTAAACTATAACTATGGAATTTCAGTGTTTTTTCTGTTTTAATAGTGATTATATTTTTACAAGGTCTACTATAATGTCACTTTAACCTTTAATTTTCAGTGAATTTCTGCAGTTTTTAATGTAAAATAAGATAATAGTGCCACACCTAATTATTGCGTCACTTTAACCTTTGTTTTTTTCAGTGAATGTCTAGAGCTTTTTTTTACGTACAGTAATATCTTATTACCATACCCAACTATAACGTCACTTTAACATTTGATTTTTTGCAGTGAATGTCAGGTTTTTAAAAATCATATTTACTGAACTATTTCACTGAACATAGCTTTTGACCATGCGCAGTAGGGGTTGGATGCAGGACTTATCCCCTGGCCCTTTATGTCTTATTTCTTTATTATTTCCTGCGACACTGGGGCCAAGTCTCTGAGTAATAAAATTTGAGGCTACAATATTTTCTTCAGGTTGCAACCAGCCAATCAGTTTGCGTGTTTTGAGCTAGCAGTACCGCAGTACTCTGTGAAAATTACACAAAAGTACTGCGTGGTTGTATATACACAAATTTTGAACCCTCATTTCTGGCAGGCTTCAAGCAAATTTGTCAACAGGGGGTAAACAAATGGGGAGGTGACTACTCCCACTTAAAATTTAAATTCCCAACTGATTCTTGCTCTGCTGTGCAGGTTCTGAGCTATTTATCATATCATTTTTCCACCCGACATCGTAGGTTTCCCTCCGATCGACGTATTACGATGCAGGCGATTGGAGGGAAACTCGCGAGAGGATTCTGATGCACTTTCAATGGGCTCAAGAAGCCTGTTGGTGCATCGGAAAGCATCACAATCCCTTAATGACGACGGAGCCAGCCTCGGCTCCATCGTTGGGATTATGATGACAATTTAAGACAGCCTTCCCATGTCGGAAAGACCGACATGGGAAGGCTGTCAGAAAGTGTAATTGTGGGCCCCTAGCAGGGCCCCGTCCCTCCATGCCCTCCGCTATGGGGTCTGGGGGGCACCTATGGTGCCCCACTAAACATCCCTGCACCATGTGGCAAGCACCGCATGGTGCCTGCCACACGGTGCAGGGATGTTTCACAACATCCATTTTTCAATGGCAGCTTGTGCTGTGGGCCTTTACCGCCCGCCGCACAAGCTGCCATTGACAAATGGATGTTTCCGACCGCTCATAGTGAGGTCGGAACCGCCAACCTATGGTTGGGCGCTTCCAGACCATCATAATGAGCCCCTATGTTTTTTTCACAATGCCACGGTACTGCTATACTTCTGCAAATTTTCACTGGGACATGCTGGGTGTAGCACCAGTTCCACAATAATTTGGCATTGCAAAAAAAAAAAAAACAGTTTAAATTTGATCCCATGGAGGGTCCCTTTGAGACCCCAGCCCGCAAAGCCCAGGGAGTCACGGTACCTATCCCCTGGCCCTTTATGTCTTATTTTTTTATTAATTCCTTGGACACAAGGACCAAGTCTCTGAATCATAAAATGGAGGCTACTACATTTACTTCAGGTTGCAGCCAGCCAATCAGCTCACGTGTTTTGAGTTTGCAGTACCGCAGTACTCTGCAGTAGTAACACAAAGGTACCATGTGGTTATATATACATACATTTAGAACCATAATTTCTGGCAAGCTTCATGCAAATTTGTCAACAGGGGCAAAAAAATGGGGAGGTGACTACTCCCATTTAAATTTAAAATTCCCAACTGATTCTTGCTCTCCTGTGCAGGTTCTGCGTTTTTTATCATATCATTTGTTCCATTTCCAAATTTTGCTATTTATTCATCATAGTTATTCATTTTGGAAGCGTACAAGGGAAGCTTTATGTTATGTTAAGCTTGTTTTATTGAGTCCTCAAATACACAACAGTTTCTATGTAACACAAGCCACAGGAAACCAATGCAGTGAGTGCAGAACAGGTTAGACTTACGACAGTAGGACAGAAGATGTACTGTGGATGCTTCTGCATTCTGTAGCTGATGTTAACTCTTTATAGGAAAGACAAGAAGTCCAAGTACCCACTGCTAGATAGCCATATGCTGACATCACCAAAGATCATCAGAGCCTTGAACTTATATTGGAACTAACAAAATGTAAGAATCAGATATAAGTGTTTGAGATAGAAAGGGACATTTTATTATCAGAATACCTTGTAGGGTTAGGTCAGATCTGAATATGAAATTGAAAATGTTCAATGTGTGAACTGGGTCAGTACATTAACGAAAAGATGATCGCATCGCTGCAGCTATGTTTCAGATGATGACCCCACCACTAATATTATCAGTTTGGAGGTATTCATTGTCATCTTGTTTCCAGCTGTTTAATTGATAGTCATTCAGCAGTTGAAAGACTTTAACATTGCATACCTTTAAACAGGATATTACTAGTGTCAGTGGTGTAACAAGGGGGGCGGTCCGCCCCAGGCAGCACGAGTTTTAGGGACGGCGGGCGGTGGCTGCCGCCGCCCCCCCTTACCTGTGGCCGTCACGGGCGGCGGCTGCACAGGAATCACCATCATCCCCCCTCTTAGATTCAGCCACCATGGGCGGCAAACGGAGAGGCCGCCCCTGGCGGCCTAAGGCCTAGCCACGCCACTGACTAGTGTTTTTTTTTTTAAAATAATTATTTTTATTAACATTCATCAACATAGAACAAGCAGTACAGAGGGAATAGTACTTTTACAATCAACGGAGACAATACGCCACAATTTTAATACTTTACATTACAGAGTAGGCTACGGGGCAATTGGATCATCCCGATCAATGCTACGTGGGGGTGTGCAGATATCCCCTCGATAAGAGTTCCACAGGCTCCAAACTCGGGACCATTTCTGGGGGCAGCCCCGGGCTACATAGACATCTTTCTCCCTATACATACTCCAGTCGAGATCAATTTCCCAGGCCTGCACCGAGGGAGGTTGAGCTGCTCCCCACAGCCGCGCAATATTCCTCTTTGCCAGCATTAATCCCAATATAACCCACTGCTTGTGATAGCTATTCAGATCAGTAGGCTCCCATACGTTCAACAGGCATCTACGCGCTTCAGGGTGGATAGTTAGTGCGAGTACCTCACTTAAAACATTGTGTATTTTCTGCCAATAAGATCGTACATGTTCACATTCCCAGATTATGTGCATGAAGGTGCCTTCTTCGCCACATCCCCGTCTACACTCTCCGCCCCCGCTCTACCCATTTGCACCAAGCGAGGCCCTGTTATATATACCCTATGGAGGATCTTGAGTTGCACTAATCTGAGTCTCGCTGAGATCGCCACCACCCTCGGGGAGGATACCGCATCCTGCCAATCTTCGTCGTCTAGCTCAATGCCATCTTTCAACCATTTCTCCCGCAGGGGATGGAGGGGGTCCGTCATGGTATTGATCAGTTTCTTATACGTTAACGATATGGTCTTTTCCGGCAGATGGCCATCTAGCAGCCGATCTTCCAGCGGAGAGGATTCAGGGGGGGATGTGCCTTTAGGGAGATGTGTTTGTAGCGCGTGGCGGGCCTGTGTGTATCGGAAGCACTCTGAGTCTGCTAGTTCATGCTGCTGTTGTAGAGAGGCAAAAGCCTTCACTTCGCCATTCTCCCACAGGTCTTTAATTCGTGAGATCCCGATGAGTTCCCACCTATCGAATCCTTTAGACTTCCATAGACTGCCCAATTGCTCAGAGTCCCATAGGGGGTTGCCAGCGTGAGTTTCTGTCCCCAACCTAGGGCTTTAGTAGCAGCATGCCATACATGGATTGAGTGCCCTGTGGGGCCTGTCAAGCGATATCGGTTAGGTTTGGAGTAAAGGGCCCTGTTATAGTTCCCCCCTGGTAAGAGCCATCTGTCCATGCCATACCCTGGATCGTCAGGGCGACCATAGGTACCATGATTAATGGCCGCCAAATGCGCCGCCCAGTAGTATTTTTTAACGTCTGGGAGGCTGATTCCCCCATCGTACCACTGCAGTGTGAGTTTACCGAGGGTGATGCTGGGTTTACCATCCCACAACAGGTCCCTCTGAAGGCCTTCAATTTCTTTAAAGTACGCCATTGGGACAGGGTCGAACGAGTTTTGCAAGGCATACAAAAACCGGGGTAGTGACATCATCTTAAACAGGGCCGCCTTGCCCAACAGCGAAAGGGGAAGTGTCTTCCAACTTGCTATATCGCGCTTAAGCCTCTGTAGTGGCGGAAGAAGATTGTGTTTAAAGCGGAGCGTTGAATCCAAGGAGATGAAGATTCCCAGGTATTTGAAACCCGTTAAGCTAATTTGGATCGGGCAGTTTCGTGGCGGAAGTGGGGGTCCCCCGGAGGGCGTACAAGAGGGACTTAGTCCAGTTGACTGAGAACCCGGAGTATCTGCCAAATATTGCCAGGATATCTAAGACTGCCACCAAAGATTTCCTGGGAGAGGCCAGGTATAAGAGGATGTCGTCTGCGTATAATGAAATACGGTCTTCCCACTCAGGGGACCAACGCAGACCCCGTATTACTGGGTTCCTTCGAATCCATGCTGCCAACGGTTCCAGGGCCAGGGCAAACAGGAGGGGGGGAAGGGGACATCCCTGACGGGTACCTCGGCTCAAAGTGAAAGCAGCCGACTTCTTATTGTTGACCACGACTTGCGCCATGGGCTCCGAGTACAGGAGTCGCACCCACTGGATGAAACCTGGCCCAAACCCCATCTTGACAAGCACTGCTAAGAGATACGGCCACTCGATAGTATCGAATGCCATGGTGGCATCCAGCGACACTATTATAGCTGGTTCTTGAATCGTGGCTGCTCTCCCGATAACCCCGTGAACTCTGCGCAAGTTCAACGCCGTGTTGCGGTGCGGTATAAAGCCGGACTGGTCGGGTGCACCAGCCCCTCAATCACTCCGGCCAAGCGGGCAGCAAGGAGCTTGGCCAGAATCTTGGGTTCCGCATTCAGCAGGGAGATCGGTCTGTAAGAGGCACAGTCCGTCTTAGGTTTACCCTCCTTGTGTATGGTAACTATAGTGGCAACCCTCTGGTCCACCGGTAGCACCCCCCTCTCCCTGCTCTCCTCAAACATGGCCTTCAAGTACGGGGCCAGTTTGTCCGGTCTGAGTTTGTACAGCTCAATGGGGATCCCATTGGGGCCAAGGGCCTTCCCAGAGCGCAGTGCCCTGATGGCCTGTGCTATTTCGTCCGGAGTCAGAGCGCTATCTAAAAGGTCCGGTCTTCCCCAGATAGTGCGGGGAGCGCTATGTCTCGCAATAATTCGCGAGAGTCTTCCTCAGTATAGGGTGCTGTGGTCTTGTATACCGTACTGAAGTGACTGGCAAACTGATTAACGATTTCTTGCGGGTCTATTATGGGAGATTCACCCTCTGTCATGAGTTCCGGGACCAGTCTACTTGCCCACTCCTTTTATCGAGCCAAGCAATTAACTTTCCTGCTTTATCTCCCAGGTCATAGATTCTTCCCAGTTTTTCCCTCCCCAGACTTTTGGCCCTGTCAGTCGCCAGTGCTCTATAGTCCTGCTGTTTGAGGCGAAGTATATGTAGTTTCTCCGGTGTAATTTCAGTTTCCAGTTCCTCTCTAGCCGATAGATCTCAGCCTCTGCTGCCGAGATTTCTTTCTGTCTATCTTTCTTCCTCCCAGCTATTAGCGACAGGGCTTGTCCCCGTATCACCGTCTTAAAAGCCTCCCAAAGGGTCTGCGAAGAGTCCACCGTACCCTCGTTGTCTTGAAAATAGCTGTCTATGGCTTTGAGAAGGTCTCTACGGATTGCGGAGTCGCGGAGATACCACGGGTTGATGGGGGCAACCGTCCCCACTTTTGTCCGGCTAAGAACAATATGTACCCACAACGGGAGTGATCAGAAATGCCCCGTGCTAGATGTCTAATTTCCTGGATGTAAGCACTTTGCGAAGCGGGGACCAGGACGTAGTCTATGCGTGAGAGGCTACCGTGGGCTCCAGAGTGGAAGGTGTGCTGAATTTTCCCGGGGTTATATGTTCGCCACCCATCGACTAACCCTAAGGCTTCAAGAAAGTCTGGTAACCATCGAGATGAAGGTCCTAGTTCACGTGGGGGTGACGGTCCAGTTCACCCGAGACCACTGAGTTGAAGTCGCCACCTATTACTAATAGGCCCTCTGGGAGCGTGAGCAAGGTGGCACTCAGATCTTTAAATGTGGTACCTTGCAGGCCCGGTGGTATGTAAACTGACATGAGGGTCACACTGTACCCCTCCCACATACCTGTGATCCCTATATACCTGCCCCGGTCGTCTGCCCATGTGGAGCCCACGGCGAGGGGGAAGGAGTTTCTCATCATAATACCTACACCCCGTGAGCCGGTCGTGAAGCCCGCATGCGCCACCATTTTGTATCCCCATCTGTGTAGTGCCTTACAGGAGTTCCCCACCAAGTGCGTTTCTTGTAACATGATAACGTCAGGGGCCAGCCTTTTAATATATTGTAGGACAACACTACGTTTGATCTTGTCTCCCAGCCCGTTAACGTTCCAGCTCAATATTTTGACACTCTTATCCCAGTGCGCATTCATTGCGGCTAAAGTAAATCTGCGCTACCTCTGCATCGATACCAACTAGTCTTGTCGATGATAGAACTAAAACAACAAACAACTGCAAACCCCGAGCCCAACCCACCCCCACCCTGCTCCCCTGCACTCTGGGCGTGGAACTGCCCATTGAAAACTTGCAGAGTGCCTGTCGCCCAACAAGTGAACTAAAAGAAGAAAAGTATGGGGCACGACATCCCGCCCCCCCTGCCCCCCGAAGAATTCAACTGTGTAATACCCAAGGAAAGTCATACCCTACAGGTCCATATTGTAATCGATGTAGAGACATTCTCGAAAGTCCCGTGCGTTCACTGGGCCCAGGAGCTCCCCCTATATAGGTGGAGATTCAGCAGGGACGATAGAGGATCCATCACCATTCCATTCCCTCCTCATCTCCTCTGCTGGGCGTCTGGCATATCGCTCTGGTCGTGGAGGGCAGGGTCATGTTCTGCTCGGTGCTCAAGCCATTCGGAGGCTGTTTCTGGCTGCTCGAAGAACCAAGCCCGTCCCCCTGCCTCAACTCGAAGCCTGGCCGGGAAGAGCATTGCATACTTATACCCTCTGTCTCTGAGTTTCTTTTTGACCATCAAAAATGATCTCCTCTGTCTCTGCACCAGCTGTGTAAAGTCTGGAAAAAAGGTTATTTCGGCGTTTTCATAACGTAGAGGGGAGCCCACTCTGGCATTCTGAAGGATCACGTCTCTGTCCCTAAAATTCAGCACTCGCGCTAGCAGTGGACGTGGGGGGGCCCCCGGCCTCGGACGACCCCCTGGGACTCTGTGTGCTCTCTCCACCACAAAGAATTTGCTGAGGCCCTTAGGTTGTAGGTGCTTCAGGATAAGTTCTTCCACAAAGAGGTCCGGCGCCTGCCTCTCCGCCCCCTCCGGCACCCCCAGTATACGGATGTTGTTCCTCCGAAGGCGCCATTAATAATCATCCAGCTTATGCTCAGCAAGCTTACGGAAGGTTTGCAGGTCATGGATATTTTCTTGGAGTTGCGTGACGTCGTCTACCAAACTCGCCGTGGTAATCTCCACCTGTTTGACCTTTTCGCTGATTTTGGTGAGGTCAGCACGTATAAGATTCACTTCAATCGAGATTGTGTCCATCTTGTGCTCTAGTGAGGTCTTGACCCCAGTTATTGCCTCCATGACATCTTTCAGCGTGAGCTCCTGGCTCTCCCCTCCTGGTTCGCTCACGGACCTGCTTCTGGTATGCATATCCTGCAGTGCGTCTTTTGGAAAGGCATACCGGTCTAGTTTGTTTGTTTGGACAGTTTTAAGGCCCTTCGCACCCGCTCCCCTAGTCTTCTCCATGTTTGCCTCTTGGCGGGCCGAGGCCACAATGGTGCACTCTCCTCGTCTCTATTCGCTCTGAGCGTGCGGCTCAGGTTGAGTACCAGCCGGCACCCACCTGCAGTATGGGCTTGGACCCAGTGGGAGAAGGAAGCAGGAGGAAAATGCACGTGCGCTGTCCCCCTGGGTAGCTCTCTCCGGGTTGGCGGGCAGTTTCAGGCAGTCAATGAGAGCTCCACTGAGCCGAACCACGCAGGCATTCACCACTGGGTGCTAGGATATTACAGCTTTCCACCTCGAGAGGCCCGCCGCCAGAGCCACCTGCCAAGGCCTCGGCCGCCCTCCGATATTTCCCAGGGCCACCCAGTCTCCATCCACGCATGGGCCGCCCCACTAGAATGGAGTGGAAGTCCCGCACCGGCTCCTCAGCCACTCCGATTCGGATGGATGCCAAGAGGTCACGGGGCACGAGGGGGAGGGGGGCTCGAGTAGGCTCCAATGCTGCCCCCCATCCGCTCCTCACCTCCCGTAGAGTCGAGCCGGAGGACCGGAACCAAAACCAGCAGCCCACGGGTTCCCGCGCCTCCTCCGTCGTCCGGCGCCGATGGGGTTTGTCCCGAGGGGCCGATGTGAGCGCTGCAGGTCCGCCGGAAGCTTCAAATTGCAGCGGTGCCGCTGCTGAGTGGGCCGACCGGGGCCCCGGTCTTGCGCTGGATTGTGCCCGCCTCTCCCCGTCAATCTCCGGCCACAGCAGGCACTCCAGGTCCCGGCTCGGGCAGCAAAACAGGCCAGAAACGTCCGGGAGCCACTGCTCCGGTTACAAATGACCTCGGGACACAGCAGTGCCCAGGCGGGGATCCGCTTACTCTCCGGTTAGTATTTCTTGGGCTTGGGTGTCGGATAAGTAGCCGGATTGTCGTGGGGAGGACAGTTAAGACGGAGCTATCGGTTTATGCGGCCATTTCGCTATGCAGCGTAGCCACGCCCCGCCACTGACTAGTGTTGATGCAAATCCTGGCCCTAAAAGAGTAAATTGATTATTCTAAATGGAACACACAGATATTGAAGAGGAATTGAGTTATACTGGATCTCTATGGGACGTTTCATGAAGGTTTACATGTTTGTGCATGTTTGTGTCTAAAATAGAGGTCAGTAATAAAATATGCCACTCATTCTAGCACTGCCCAAAGAATAACAATCTATACCAACTTTAGTAGGAAGACCAGTTATTTGGTGGTATTGAATATATAGCTGAAAGGCCCAGCAAGACGTATCTCTGCTAAGATTATTCTGACATGTCCCTTCATGTGGGTGAAACCCTGCATTGATGGCTTTCAGGAGATTGTGTCCTTCTACAAGGGGCTTTTTATGCCTTATTGCTTTCCCTTCCCATGAGAATGAGCGATAATTTGCCAACTTGAAAGGGTCAGCCAGAGTTCTTTTAACAGGGGGTGATCAGTGCCTGCTTCAAATAGTCAGGGACAATGGCGTTCTGGAAATAGATATTCTACAGCATGGATCTCTTCACAGCCTCAAACATTCTCGGCAGCATTTGTCATATATTTTTAGCTGCACATAAAAGAGATTGGGACATAATAATGGCAACTAACAGGGTCTCCTTTTTGAAAATAAGCACCGCTCTTGCCTCGCTCTATAAAGAAGGAAGTATTGTGTACCTTGAGAAGAATTTGCCCTCATTCATTCAGTACAAATTTAAGTAATTCAGCTTGTAAGATACACAGATCAGATGCTTTAACTGTGTATTGGGTTGTTAGTGCTTCCTGAACATAGCCACAGTAGATGTATTTGGTTTATATGAGGGGGCCCTTCAACTCCTCTGCAGATAGTGCTATAAATAGGCAAACCGGAAATTTTAGAAATGTGAATTCGATATGGGCTTATTTGTGCTTCTGGTACTTATGAATGGTATTTGGATCTTTTTGTTACAGGAAACTTAGAACGTTTGAGAATCATTTGTGTGTATAAATATATGCAACTCTTCCTATGTCTTGAAGTGAGATTCTTTTTTTGTGTCTTTTTCTATGGTTGCTCCAGTTTCAGGCCTGATATATTTCTCTTTTTTTCATATGCCCCACTATTTTAAAAGGTAAGAGAAAATTTGGCATTTTTTCTCTGTAGCCATAATCCAACCAACCTACTTTAATATCTTTTTCTTCTTTTGTTAGGCTAGACTTTGCAATTTTTACTAGCAGTTCATACGATTTAAAGATAGAAAATGGGCCTGGTACAGCTTCAATGGTGAGTTCTGTATTAAATAATGTTATGCCTGTTAATTTGTAGTGGCTTTGAAGGAATAAAAAAAAATTGAATTCATTGCTTGATATTCTGTGGTCATCAGAATTTCTTGAAGGAGAGGGTCTAATGTGGCAGTTCCACTGCCTTTCGTGCAGATTAGCTTCACCAAAGTCTTCCAGATGGCAGACACCTGTCTTTAAACCAAAGGTATTCACCTTATCATCTACCTTAGAAACATTCTTTTGATGTATCAGAATCATGTGACTCTGGTTTAGCACTTAAAAATAACTACTGACCCGCTTCACAACTTCAAAGAGGCCACAGTGAACACATTTTATTGTACCATCTAGTTGCCAAATAAAATGGTAGCTCTAATGAAGATTGTTTCAAGGGCATCCATCAATGCATATCATCTACCCTGACAAGTGAAGGAAGACAAGGTAGTACCATGGTCACCTCCATTCAAGCTAAGTTTTCACTAACAAAACATTTTGAGCTGGAAGATATCCCAGCTTTGATGCTTGTTTCCTATGCAGATCACATTCTCCTCATCACGGAGTTACTCTGGTGGTTCATGAATATGGAAGTCTGGAACAACAGAGTCATTTTGGACCTAAATGGCCAGCAAATCTGGTTTGCGTGTTATTTCCTTTGGAAGGTTTAGAGGCAAGACTTGTCCTGGGAGGAGTGCGGTCTCCACATCAATTTCCTTGAGTAACTGATCACAACCTCAGAGTGAAGGCTCTAGCCAAACAGCATCCCACATGAGCCAGCTGCTTCTTGGGTTCATTCATTGGTACCTGGACTCAAAGGGTTGGGACAGAGATGCCTGTCACTTGCTAATCATATCCCCTTTCTCTCTCCTCTCATCTCCAGGGGCCTCTGAAACAGAAGGAGAGCCTTGTTCTCATCACCTAACTTGATCTCCCCAAGCCTGTCTTTCATCCTCACTAGACTTGGGCATGAACCATCCATCTGTCCTTCCAGTTTACAAATCTCTCCTTCTGAGTCTTGAGGGCCTTCCCTGTGACTTGATCATACAGCACCAGCTTGCCCTGATAAACTATCTGGTCCCTATGAGTCTGCTGTACTGCAAGAACTTTCACAACATGCTATGCAGTTTGTCAATGAGTCTTAGACCCCATGCAACAAACGCACCTATAAGTAACCGCGGGTAGTGTGAGTTCATTGGTTAATGGAACAAGAGGTGGACCTAATCACTTTCTCTCCACCTCTTCTAGTGAACATCTTGGTATTTCATTTTCTTCCAGGTGACTGGCCTTTGGATCCATCAAAAGTGTATTGGTCCACTAAAGCTGTGCATCATCCCCTTCAGAATTATCTTTACATTGGTTAGGAACGCTTGATTTAAAGAACCTTTAGAGTGTTCTTCAATAGGACAGTGCTCCCACACTAACCTGCAACATTGGATGTGGGCACCTTTCTGAGGTTACTGCCACATTGCCTAGCCAGCACAAGCCTCTCCCTTGACGAGATTTCCTTCAATCTCATCATACTTCTTTGCCATGTCTCCTGTAGCAGAGTGTCTTCTGTCGAGGTTCCTTCTGTCTAAAAACATTACTTCTCAATGTATTAACTTATTTTCTTTATTTGTAGGTGTACCAAAACCACATCTCAATCATTTCTTTAATCTTTCCTTCCAGTTTACCATGCCCTCTGTAAAACGGATTGCCACAGAATTTTGCATGCCAGACCATGTCCTTGAGCTTCCCATTGGCTGACCAGATTCTTACCTCTTCAGTGAGCTCCTTCACCAGGACTCCTCCTCTACACTAGCCCTATAGGTTAAGGAGGTTTAGAACTGAGCTGATACCAATAAATCATCATCTCAGTTTATTTCAACCAAGGCCTTCTGGCACACTTCCAGGCTGAAGGACACTCTGTGGTTCTTCCTTCAGAGTCTTCTAAGGCGCATGGATCACAGCGCCCTTAGGCTCTTTTAAGAGTGATAAATGTGCACATAAGATGCACCTCTTTGTTTTGCTTACAATGGGGATTTTCCAGGCTAGATTGGAGACAATCTAAGATTTTACTTCAATCCTTATTCCTCAGTCCTACTCTCCAAAGATGATCCCTTCCCTTTTGTGAATGAGTTACCACCCAACATAGGGGGAATGGTAAATTTTCAATGTTTACTTCCGGAATTCAGGTCGCAAAACATAGATGTGAAACCGGTTCGGTATTTAGCACGGACGCCCAAAACACGCGCCTTCCAAATACTGAATTGGTATCCTTTCGCAAACCCATTTCAGTAGTTTGTAAAACTTTACTGACTTCTGAAATAAGTTTTGTACATTGCCAGAAACATTTTTGCTGTTGCAAACTCTGAACGCAAAACCGTTTAGTACATCTGGCCTTTAGCTTTAATAATGTCTCAGATTTTCTCTGCTATAACATGGCAATTATGTTTATCTGTCTCAGAAATACAGCACAGTAATATGTGAAAAGCTCACTAAAAAACAGACCTTAACTTGCCTAAAACGGCATGGCTTTTGTGGGTGAAAGACAAAGCAAAAAATAAAACTAATTTGAAAGACCTCAGGGCAGGTTTTTACAACATTTCAGGTTCAGGGGCATGCATATCCCAACAGTAAAAGGGTAACTTAAACTATAACATTTATGAAAATGAATAATGAGGCAGAAAACATACCTTCTGGCAGTGAGAGATGAAGCGTTGTATTTTCCAATCTTACCTTACCGCTGATTTTCGCAGAGTGCTGCATTTTCATTCTTTTTTCTTGAATAGGAATCTGTTTTAAATATTTGTTTAATACGTTTTTAGATTTTACTTTATGGGTAAAACATCGTTAAATTATCGACATAAGAAATACGTGATGTCATGCACTCACACAAGGCCACCAGTTCTGCACAACAAAGGCGTGAGGTCATGCACTGCAAGCCAGACAAAATGTCATGCCCTGACACTTGACACAGCACGTGAGATATTCGGCCCCCACTAGTACTGTATGGCCAGGCATGACCAGGGTCACGTTCTCACAAGGGCCCACTAGCACTCCATGGACAGGTGCAATATCACACCCTCACAAAGGGTTCACTAGCACTCCACAGTCAGGTGTGATGGATATGCACTCATTAAGGGCCAGCTAGCCTTGCATGGCTAGAGGTAATATCATGTCCTCACACAGGGCTCGCCAGCAGTGAACGGCCGGAAGTGATGTCATACCTTCACTGTGGCCCAGTAGCACTGCATGGCCAAATGTGATATCGCCCTCACAAGGTGCCCCCTTCCACTGCATAGCCGGATGTGGTAGCATACCCTCAAAAAGGCCCCACTTAAACGGCATGGCCAGTTTGGTGTTGTATTCTCGTAAAAAGGCCCTCTAGTAATGCAGGGCCAGATGTGAAATCATGTCCTTACAGAGGGTCCTTCAGCTCTGCACGGTCTGATGTGATGTCATGTCCTCTCTTACACCCACTAGAACTGCATGGCCGGAAGTGATACTGCCCTCACAAAGTGCCCGCATACGCTGTTTAGCCTGATGTGATGGCATGTCCTCACACATAGGTAGGACACAAGTCCTAGGGAAAATAGTGTGGGGACGAATTATCGTATCAAATTCACAATCACAAGTAGTGATAACCTACCTTTATAATAATCCTTTCTTAAAAGGCCAAGGGCCTATTTTACAGACACAGAAAATGAACATATTCACAAAGAAATACGCAAAGATTTTTTTTTGTTTTTACCTATCATAAATCATGTGTATTTGTCCATACATCAGAGGTTTCACAGCTTAGAAATGATTGAAAGTCAATATGTTTTTAACAGATATGTGGAACTTGTAAATTACATTTTTATACTGCTTTTAGTGAGCAAACAAAATGCGCTGTATGTATTTTTTTAAACTTTAAACTTGCTGTAGAGGCGCATTGGTTTCCTGATGGTGTTCTTTTTCTTCCCCAAAGCACAAAGTGCTTCACATTTGAAGTTTGTTGAATAATAAAAGGGGTAATCATGTCAAGTTGTCTGTCCCTCAGCTAAAGGTTTAAACATAAACCCCTACTGGGCTATTCCCACAAATGAAGGGGATGCTGTAAGCAGGATGGAAAGTTTTTATAAATGCAAGCAGCTTCAGTGGTGTGGCACAAGGTCATCTCTCTCAGGTTTGGGCTAAGGGGATCTGAGTCCCCTTTCTAAAAATCGTGGGGGGACTTTGTACACCTGCGTCTACTGCCGACTTGTGCCCTACATATAAGTCTTATCATGATGACGTTTTCCGCGCTTGATCAGTGCCGAAGGGATTAGGGTTTTCATTTTGTCGTCTTGAGAGCATACATTAACTCAAAAAATCTCCATGTTAATGAATACATATGTTTTTTGATAGCAGAAATCGGAAACATAGGGCAGTGATTGCCTCTGTGCTTGCGAGCTCCTCTGACAGCAAAACATGCACTAACTCAGAGATATTTACAGTTAATACCCTAACTGCTGGGGTTTTTCCACAGCAATGCAGAGTCCTATTTGGCTATTTGGGCTACTTTGCACTTATGCCTCCATAACCTTTTTTCCACATACATTATCCACACTAAATTTGTGTCCTTTTTTCCAAACATCATGGGGATTCTATGTGTCCCCTGGGTTTTTCAATTCCCATGAAGGGGACTGAGAAAATAGCTAAATTTAGTTTTTGGCGGAAAAATGGCAAAAAGTGCTGCAAATGAAAGTGTATGTTTTTTCTCCTAAATATTGCACCAACAAAAGGTTTGCTGTGCAAAAATCACCATCTTCCTGGTTTTCAGAAACAAGCAGAGCTGAATCAAAAAACATTTTTTTTATCACAGGTTAGGCATTTTTGTAAGAGGTAGTCAATTTTTCCTAGTTTTTTTTCTTTCAACCTACTTCCCGTTTCTGGTGGTAACAGGTATGAAATCCATGGGTGATCACAGAAAGCTATACTTTTCTGAAATGCAGACAAAGTTCTGGATTCAGCAAGGGGTACCTTGTGTAGATCCCTCAATGTTTTCTTACAGAAACTAACAGCTGAAATAAAAAAAATATTGAAAATGAGTAGTAAGCCGCCACCTAGGAAAACCTACCATACCCAGACATTTCTAAACACTAGACTAGGGTGGTATGACTTGTGTAGTTCTAACAAGGGGGCCGATTACGATGGCGGACGGACTGGAGTCTGTCCGCCATCGTGGTGGTGACCGGGACCGTCTGCAATACATGCGGCGGTCCCGCACACCCAATTAGGATGCGACCGCCACCATGGCGGTCTCATTTTGCACTTTAACATTGCGGCGGGTGCTGCTGACTGCAGCACCCGCCGCGATGTACAAAATGCATGTTGTGCATTTCACTGCACTACGTGGCAGGCACCACACGGTGCCTGCCACTTGGTGCAGTGAAATGTAGGCCAGTGCACAAACACCACCCCCAGACACTTTGGGGGCCCGCAACAGGCCCCCAAAACCAATCTCCACCAGCCTTTCAATGGCGGTTTACCCGCCACGGAAAGGCTGGCTGAAGACAGCATCCTAATTTGGCAGACGGTGCCTGCTGGGTACCGACACCATGTTATGGATGCAGACCGCTCCGCCAGGCAATCGGAACGATTGCCTGTGGTGGTTCCGTGGCGGACGGTCTTTGCATCCGCCACGGTCGCAGTCTGGATCCCCCCGCCATCGTAATGTGGCGGGGGGGGAAAATCGCGATCCGATGGCGGAAGAACCGCCACCGCATTGGTGGCGGTCCTTCCGCCATCGTAATGACCCCCAAGGTTGTTTTTACCCAGAAGCCCTTACAAACCTCACACTATACCTAAAAAGACTAATTTTCCTCCCATCTCTGTTAGTGCAAGTTCTGGAATCTGCAGGAAGCCACAAATCTTCTACCACCCAGCATTCTCCTTAGTCTCCCGGTAAAAATGGTACCTCACCTGTGTGGGTGGGCCTTGTGCCTGTGACAGGAAAAGGCCCAAAACACAACATGAACATAGCAAATTTTCCACCCAAAAAACGATCCTTTCTTGCAGTTTTGATGGTCATGAAATTTGGGCCCAGCTCAGCTGACATCCAGGGAAACCTTCCAAGCCTGCACATTTCTGAAAACTAGGCACCCGGGGAGTCCAGGGTAGTGTGACTTGTAAGGCTCTCACCAGGTCTTCTTATTCAGAAGCCCTTGCAAACATCAATCATTGGCTGAAAACACACATTTTCCTTACATTTCTGTGAGGAAAACTTCTGGAATATCTGGGGTGCCACAAATTTCCTACCACCCACCCTTCTTCCACATCTCCCCAAAAAAATAGTGGCTCACTTATGCCTGTGACAGGAAAGGGCACAAAACACAATGTGAAGACATAAACATTTCATGTCAAAACATGACCTGATTTAGCATTGTGGCTAAGAAAACAATATGGCTTCCATATAATGCCGATCACTCTGGACTTCTCCGGGTGTCTAGCTTTCAGAAATGTCTGGGTGGCAGGCATTTTGTTGTTCCCTGTGGATTCCAAAGGTTTATGTCACAATAACTCAAGGAAAATGCAGGATTTTAGGCAACGTTTGAGGTTTGCAGGGCATTGTAGATAAGAAAACATAGAGGGAGCCATGCGAGGAACACCACCCTGGACTACCCTCGATGTTTAGTTTTCAGCAATTTCTGGGTTTGGTAGGTTTCCCCGGGTGGTGGCTGACCTGAGCCCGAAAAGTGCAGCGATTCAGCATGGAAAAGGGGATATATTGGAATTTAACCCCTCTCTGTTGCCCTAAATGTAAAAACAATGCCCAAAAGAATCAAAATTTCCTCTCTCTTGACATACAGATGGGGATACATTGGTCCACAGTGGAGCAGAAAGACTAAGTCTTGTGGTGATCCGGGTGGGGCTTGATGTTAGCATGAGCCAGACTCCATCTGATTATTTTATATAATAATCCTGGTTTTCAGTGAGCTTTCTACCCCCAACCCCATGGGGTCAATTGGTGCAAACCTCCTCTGTGGCCCCTGGGGGGCACTGGGTATATGTTGTGCTGTGGGCTCGGTCGAATGCCAGGGCAGTCCACCACCTTTTTATAATAAAAAAATCTCCCTGACGTCTAGTAGAGTTTCTGCCCCCTGACCACTAGTAGCAGATTAGTGATAAATTCCTCCTACCTGCCCTCCCGAAAGGCAGGAATAATTCTTTTTTGGCTGGGGGAGGCGTGCAGCACCAGCCTATTGCCAGGGGTCACTCCCCCCTCAAAAAAAAGTAATCCCTGGTGTCAAGTTGGCTTCCTACCCCCGGGAGCATATTAGAGGTAAATACCTCCTATGTGCCCCCAGAAATTCCTTTAGCCCAATCCTAGCACACCTAGCAAAGACCCGAACCAAGTTTTTCCTAATAATGATTTCTGAGCGTGACTTGAGCTGATTGTAACCTGCCAAATATCCTCACCTTTTGTGGCGACTCCCCCTATCAATTGGTGCCAAACATTCCAACTAGGTTTCTTCAAATGGACAACAATATATTGTTGCCATGAAAGCAGGAGGGGTATTCGAAACACCAGTGTTTCTACACACAGTTGTGCCATGCTCGCTCACCCCCTCCTCATCTGTTTATGCCTGCACTGGTAAATGCTGTCCCATCAAGGAGCACTGCAAAATAGTGTAGGTGGGTGGAAGGCAACCTCTTATGCCTGGAGTTAGCCAAGACTTTTTGATTTTACTAAAATTATATACATAATGAACTCATTTACTTATAGGGGAAGGAACACATCTGCATGCAAAGTACTTCCCTTAATGCTAGAGTCTACTATGGAAACGTGTGCTTTTTGAGACCTAAAACGTTTTTTCCTTTGAGGCACTTTTTTTCTTATATATGCAAGGGCCTAGCAGCTCGCCCACCAATTTAGTTTTGCAAAAGCAATGGTGAAACAAAACAAACACTGGCAAAGCCAAAAGGCTGGCAGCCAATTCCAGACCCATTGCATTTGCCAATGCTTGTGTAGCACTTTGTAGTCAAGAGAGCAGTGCAATCTTCAAAGAGGAGCCCCCTTATTTAGACCTCACATCAATTCTGCTTTCTTTGTTAGCACAAATATAGCCCTACATTGCTTATAATGGAGTTACCTCACAGCCAATAAACACACATGTTGCCCGACCAATGAGATGGTGCAGGAAAACGAGGAAACCGAGGGGAACCTTTTTCCCCGGTAATTCTTAACTTTGTGGTTGCCTAATTTGGAACAGCATTTGAAATAGTGGACTCCATGAGTTTTTAGGTCCCGCCTGGCGTTAGCAGCGCGCATGCGCTGCTCTCGCCATGCGAGGGCCTTTTGGAATCGATACGGATTCCAGATGTGCACGCGGAGGGACAGAAGATGTGCACGCAGGGACTGGATGCTTTACTCGTGGCGTGAGATGGATGCACTATATTTTTCACACAGCGCTTTTGCGGCGTGAGACGGAATGGGCTCTCGCTTGTCATGCGCGCGCACCACTCGTGAGACGCCGCAGCTGCATTTGCGGCCGCGCTTGTTAGTCTTGGTGTCGGCCCAATATCCTTTGAGTCTGGGCTACTTCCTCATCTTTGCCTACAAGCAAAATAAATGTGTTATTTCCGTTCCTCCGAGCTGCTCCCAGACGGAGCGCTTTCAAGCTGTTTGAGCAGTCAGCACTTGTCCACGTTGCTAACACAATGGAGGATGGGGTCCGGATCAATGTATGTGAATGGCAAGTTGCTCAATGGAGAAGGATTGAGTTTGAAAAAGCTGTAAATTTTGCTATGCATCTAGACTCAAACTCATTTGTAGAAGCCGAGAAGGGCGAGCAGTAGGCAGATGAAACCGATGCACGCGAGAGCAGTGCGTTCCGGGGTGACGAGAACTCTCTTTTCCTTGGACTCTTTTCAGATCATCGCACAGTTCATTGACAGCAGTGACTAAAGTAGTACTATATTTTGAGGAGAGACTTTGAACAGTCTTCAGGATTTTCAGGGCGTTTAGCTCTTAAGATGGCCTTCTTTCTGACTCGTGCTGAAGGGTGATTATAACAGCCAGAGTAGTCCAGGGGCTGACCACTGCCAACACCTCCTCTGTCCTCACACACTTGGCTTTTGGTCCTTTGATTAATGTATTTACTGCATGATAAAGGGGGGGTTAACCCCCCTGACAACAGTCTCCATGCCACCGCAGTCTGGGTTTCCGAGACGGCCTGACCTGTGCTGCAGTGTTGCGAGCAGCCAGGGGCTTGAGTGGGGTAACAGATGTGTGTGCAAGGCTCTGATCACTGTCACTGGTGACACCCAGCCTGGGGGGGCGGGGGGCGGGGCTGTGCAAGCCTGACATTTCCACATGGCCTGTCGCACCTGGAGTGCCCCACTTTCATCTTCTCTTGTCTCTGAGAGTGCCTCGAGCTGGGAAATTGTCCTGGGCATGGAATGTGACAGGATATTAAAGGCCTGGCTAGAGGCTGGCGCAGTAGGTCTCACTGCACCACTTGTATAAGCAGCCCCCTTTTATTTTAGGCGGCACGCCGCACCTCCTCTGGGCCTCTGCTGTCTCGGGACTCTGCCTGCACCATGCGCGGCCTGGCATTGGCTGTGCTGGCACTCTGCGCTGCAGGCTGGCATTTCTTGCACAGGTAACTCTTCCAATGCTTTGGAACTGTGCATGCAAATATTGCTTGCCCCACTGTACACGTGTCAGTCTTCTTTCAGTGGGCTCCGCATGTATGCGTCTCACTCAAGCAGCACTGTGGCTCATAGTCAGGTGTGCACTAATGTAGGCTTGCGCACACCAAACTATGTTCAGTGACACCGTCGTTGTGTGCGCGTTTTTACACTGTAGAGCACTGTGAGGTTATGTTGTCAGTCTATGCAACTAGCACAGTATTTATATGTATAGATGTCTAGCCTTGTAATAGACCAAGGGGTTAAATATGCATCGCGCACCATGCACGCAGAGCAATCACATGTTTATCAGTCCAGGCAACAGGACATAATAATTGGATTTGTATTGGTCTGGAATAGGCAAATAGTAAGACAGGATGAGCTCGCAGGCCTTATTAGCTGTTAAATTCTCTGTGTTCCATTGTCTAGCCTTTGTATAGTGTGCTGACTCCCTCACACACAAATGTAATGGGGTGGGGGGGTAAAGCACGCAGCTTATCACCCATAGGTACTGAAGAGAGGCATGCTTTGGATTTTATTCCGTCTCTGTATATAAGAGATATGCATGCACTGTAAGAATGTCAGTTGTGGTGTTCTGTCCCAGTATTTACACGAATAACAATTTAAATATCACTTTTGTTTATTTCTTTTATAGCACTATAGATTAACAATACATCATGTGGGTAAATCAATGGGTAGGATGTGTTACATAAGATAGTGTTGGTAACAAGGTATAGGAGTCACATGTCCTTCATAGCTCACTGTGCTATATCAGAAGGATTACAATTTATGAACTGCAAGTAACAAAAGCACTTACTTATCTACATAAATTAACAAGCATTGAAAATGCAATAGGTCTCGCCTTTGATTAAGTTAAAGCCATTTGCTTTGCTAATGGTATTGTATAGCAAAGCAAATGGCTTTAACTTAATGAAAGGCGAGACCTATTGCATTTTTAATGCTTGTTGGTTTCTGCACCCATTGATCTCCCAAAAGGCTGGAGATTTCCAAATTTCCATGAATCCTTTGATCCTTTGGAATCTTGAGACGTCATTCGTGGTCTGTCCTGTGGTCATTTGCAATGTTTGTACTATGGTTGCGCAAAAAATATTTTCCTGTCCTGATGATGACCCAATAAGTTGCAAGGGTCGAAACGCTGTTGACTCACATCTAGCAAATTTGGATAAAGCACTGCGTTCTGTTCCTGCTGTAGTGCAGTCAACTTTATTGAATTGGAAACCCTTTGCCATTGTGACTGTTTTTGTCTACATGGTATATCATTTGCATATGTCTGTCTAGTGTAACATGGTGAGCACAAATTGTTTGTCTTTGTACTGTATTGTGTTGTTATTTTTCTAAAAAGAAAAGTAATAATAACTTTTACTTCTTTGACAAATTCTTTTTGTGTGCACCTGTTTTTCCTTTTCTTTTTCTTGTTTAATTTTTATTCTTTGTTTAAATTTTTTCTAGAACCCTTGTGTTTTTTTTTATTAGCAAAGCAAATAAATCTATTCAAAAGTGTCCAATCGCCTGAGGTGCACAATTCAAGCATATGTGCCTTATGTGCTAGAACATTACTGCCTACATTAAACTTCCAGGGGATTTGGGGCACAGAATTGCCTGCTCTTCATGCCACAGGAAGTCGAACTCAGACTGCTGGTTCAGTTCCTAGCCCGTAATCCACCTGAGAAACGTTCTGTGTTGACCAAATGGAAACACAACTGACACTTCAAGCGCTGATTGAAGAGTGATTCTGACTAAGGAGCAAGGCACAAGCGAAGCAAACAAACTTAAAAAAAAAATACAAGCTTGCGGTGCTGCAAGATACTAGCCCCGCAAACATAAAGAAGTAATAAGAAGGAGGAGTAAAAGCAATAAATAGATACTGCAGCAGTGGCGTAACAAAACTTGAGGAGGGCCCCCTGCACGTTACATGGAGGGGCCGCCCTCCAATCTTAATCAGCAGCTCTCAGGTCAGGGTACTGTGCTGATTGGGCCCCTTGAGCTTGGAGGCCCCCTTGCACCGCGGGGGCCTATGTTATGCCACTGTCTGCGGTACCATCATGCGGGTGCAGTGGCTATTGTGACTGAGGGAAACTTGCTCAGCAATCAATAAGGGAACTTTTACATCATTCTTCCCTTGGAGCACCAGCCCCTGCTGCAGAAACCAAGGGATCTGTGTCTGGTCTCCCTGCTCCTGGATGAGTATGTAATACACCACGTGATGGCATAGCAGAGGCAATTAACCTACCTTGTACATTGACTAACACAAAGGCTACCCAATCGCAAGGCAGTAGAGAGCAGGATTAACATGTGGGTGGAGCCTAAACTCCACTCTCAGCAATGCTTATTAAAGCTCTTTTTCTGATGATCTCAAAAAGCCTGGTGTCATATGAGTTGTCCAGCCAGACCTAACAACATGAGCGAGGCCAAGGTTGTCAGAGAAATGGGTTGAAGAATCAGGGCATGTAACTCAAAGCTGACCTCTTTCTTGGGCTCTAGAAAAAACCTCACGTTTTGGCTGAGCAGGAAAATTGATATGCTGTTATGCAAACAGTGAAAAAGAAGTAAAGTGAATATTGGCTGCTTATCAGAGGATGGGCTGAGACATAGGTGCTGATCAGGGGGAACAGATTTCAGTGTAATTCTCGACATATATTTTGGTAAACGTACTTTGGGCGTGGGTGTGTAAATCTCTCAGAGCAGCAAGGCAGGAAAACAGTTAAACTAATGAGGTGAAGGTAATTTAGAAAAAATATATAGTAACTTTTACTTTTTTTGGGGGGGAGTTTTATACAGCACGAACATGACCCAAAGGTATCAGAGCGCTTTACATGAGCACCAGTTGCGTTACATAAGGACACATTCATTTTTTTTTTGTTAGGCATGGGGAGATTACGTGATTTGCCCAGAATCACAGGATGTTGAGCGCCCTTACCGAGACTAGAACTCGGTTCCCCAGCTTCGAGGTCGACCGCCCTAGCTTGGCCACATCCTCTCCCCAACTTATTGAATGCAGAAAGTGAAGGTGGATAGTAATTAAGTTTCTGAGGCATGGGTAAAAGTCTGCTACACTTTAATCAGTAATAACTTAAGGCAAATCAAATTGATGCTCATTTCTGGTACTAAAAGCATTGGGCTATTCACACACAAAAACGTAAAAGTACAGGTGGGAATTCACACCTCATTTGAATATATGTTTACATTTTCTTCTATTCACAAACATTCTTAGTGATACGCCTGAAACGCTGTGCCAGGCGTAAATTTCTTTTCTAGGCGTACGAGTGGGAATGTCTTGTGACTTTTACCAAGGGCTACTATTCCCCTGTGCGGAGTCTTCATAGCAGAAATCTCCACACATGGGGAATGGAGCTACTGTGGAAATGCACTTTCCTTTTCTCTGAGGGGAAACATTGCCCTTGGAGTAAACCTTTCTATAATACCTTGGTTGAAACATCAGGTAAATCATTAAGTAGTTTATTGGCAGGCATACGGAGATTAGCTTCCTGACGCTACCAGCCTCTAATCTTAACTGCCTTGCAATATATTGAAAGACCCCTAACCTTCTAAAGCAGAACACTACATCACAATGCCAGTGCACGCATGCACATTACATCATTACATTCTCCCCTCCCCTTTGAGAAAGAAAAAAATAATAATAAATAAATAAATAAAAATAAAACATCAAAGAAAAATATTTCAACAATGTTCAATTTAACGAACGGGTTTCTTGAAAGTTCTTTCAGATTTTCTGCTTAATTGTTTGTCTTGAGAAACATTTGGCTGAATATTTCCATACTCAGTAAGATGAGCTTTCTTAAAGAACGTCTTATTTCTTGTTATTCTCTTGATTTCATTTTCTGCTGTTAGTGCTGTTCCACAAATTTTTGTTATTTCCAATGGCATTGGGTGAAATCTTCTTTGCGACTTTTTAACTTGCTCTTGTCGAACCAGATCACCCACTTGATATTCTCGATTCTGATACCTTCCTTTGCTTTCCACATAGTATTTCATTTTTTCTTTTGCCTCCTTATCTTTCTTTAGTACTTCACTATGAATTTTCGACGGACTTGCTGGCGAATGCGGTAAACGAGTATGCCTTGATTGCCCGAACATTAATTCTGATGGACACTTTCCAGTAGACGTATGTGGGGTGTTTCTATAATCTCTCAACACTTGGCATAACACTTGATTTATCGAGACTTGTGTTAATTTCGCTCTTTGCACAGCTTTCTTAATGGTGGCCATCAATCTTTCTACCATTCCATTAGCTTGAGGCCACATAGGAGTTACTCTCCGATGCACAATCCCCAGATAGTTCATACATTTTTGGAATTCATTTCCACTGAAGGGAGGACCATTATCATTACACTTTCCTCCATTCCCCCTCCAAATCTGGGGATTATCCGCTCCCATTCCCATTCTGGAAAGGGAATTGCTCCAGGCCCTTCCTTGACCAAATGTCGAAACATTTCCAGGGTGGAAAGATGTCCGAGAGGACTTTGGGAATGCTCACAAATGTACATGTTTTTGGGTGTACCTAAACCTCCAAGGCAAAACAGGCCCAGGAATGCCCTCTTCCCACCCTTGAGTGGCATTTAGTACTGTGGACTTCTCTACACTTCTGGGAGAGAAATCCGAAGTAGTGATGTATTTACAACTTCAAGGAATTCCTTTGCGGATCCCTTGCAAGTATAACAAAGATAAATCCAGCTGTAAACTTTATTACCCCCTCATCTCCATCCTGCTCGTCCCAGTCCTGACTAGATGAGGCATTCCTGACTCTGACAGACTTTTCCAATGCTACAAGGATCTTTGATCATGATTTAAAAAGTCTCTCTTCTACCTCCAAAACTACAGAGAATAATAGTGTCACTCCAACTGTCCCACCTCCTGTTTTCTTTACTGACACTGAGAGAGAGCCGCACATGAAGGCACAATAAAACTTGTCAATAAAATGTAATTTCTGTTATGTGTTATGCGCTACGCGCTAATTGACAAGCTGTACAACATGTATTACCCTCTAGGGCGTGGGCCAGCCAGTCCCATCCTTGTCCAAAAAATAAATTTGTTACCTTTTAAAAAAAGAGGAAAAACCGAATTCCCCTAGACTTGAGAAAGAGGCAAGAGGTGAATATTCATGACTCAATTTGGAAATCCCAAAGGGGTGTAAATACTGCCCTCACCCACTCAATGAGTGGCATGCTTCATCATAGGACCGCTGCGACTCCCTGGTGCAGACCAACATCCAGGGAGGAGCGCTGAGAAAAAAGAATATAGAAAAGAAAGAAATCTTAGAATAGGGATCCCTCATGCAGAGAAAAATTCTAAAACGGTCTAAGTGGGTATCCGCTGTCTTTATTATGGATCCCACTTGGCAGGATTAAAAAGGTTCAAAATAAGGGTATATGGGAAAGTAACGACACCATAACCCTATCTGGCGTATAGGGGAATTCGCTATTTCCTCTTTTTAAAAGGTAAATAATTTCTTTTTTGAACTAGGATGGGACTGGTTGGCCCACGCCCTAGAGGGTAATACATATAAATAAACATTTCTTGAGTTATTACCCTTACTTATAAGTCGTTCTTGTGAAGTGAGTAGCACTGTTAGTGGGAGAACGAGGGAAGGCTCAATCTCTCTTCCCTTGATTTTTGTGGATCAATCTGTACAACATATCTGAGTCTGCTTTTCTTCTCAGACAGTCAATATCCTCCCTGCTTATGGCGGGTCTGGGCAAGAAGCTTCTTTAAGAGCGTCCATGGCCTGGTTGTTTGGGAGCCTGATTAGTGTTTTTGCCCCAGGCAGGTTTGGGCGTAGAGTATGGGGAGGCAAAAAAATTCCAAATTTATGTTAAAGTCTGGTTCTCATACTTAAGAGACGCTGCTAATAGCACCTCCTACACTTTCCTTCTGGCAGTTCTTTGAGGGAGGAAAAGCTGCTTCAAAGCAATATAATGTGCAACCTGTCAAAAGGAGGGAGAGGTCTTGCATATCTCTAGAGCAGACCTACAAAGCCTCACTAAGAAAGCAGTGGATTCGGAACCTCAGGCAAAGAGACAGAGAGAAAACATGGAATGAAGATTTGGACTTTAATCCAAAGGGAAAGTACATCCAAGGCACCCCACTCTGTGAATCTCTGGAAACACACCAGGGAGGTGCTGGGTTTTGATGAGAAGCCTCAGCAGGAAGAATGCTTTTACGCTTAATATTGTGGCCCAGGTGGATGAATTGCCCCTCCATGATGTAATAAAGCAGCTACTGTTGAAAGAATTGAAAGATATGGAAAAGTCAACAATTCCCTGTTTCCTAACAAAGAGGCATGCCTTGGAGGATTTTGAGAGCAGTTTCTCTCAAAACCCCATGGTTAATCCTACTTTAGCATCAACAGTTTCCATCTGTTCGCTAGCCTCAGAGGATTCCACTTTGCCAGATATAGTGTATAGAAAGGTAGAGGCTACTCTTAAGCAGTCTTTTGCAGCATCTAATTTTGCCAACACCTATGAGGCGTATGCCACACAAGTGCTCCTTAAGGATTTCCAGTGTTTGATTTTCTACAGGAGAATGACAATCCTACACCTATTTTGGCCAAAATGGAACTCCTTTTGCAATTTCTGGTGGATTTGTCATTTGACGGGTTATGGGCAGCTTCGTCCTCAGCTGGAGCAGCTGTGGCAGGACGACGCTTGCTGTGGATGGAACCCTGGAAGATAGACCCGTCTCAAAGAGCATTCATTCAAAAGCTGCTGTTTATAGGATTGAAACTATTCGATGCAGATTTGGACTTTATGGTCTAAAAAGCAGCAGAGCAGAAATGGATTCTCAAACTCTTTAGCATGTTTACCGGGAAAGATGCAGAACAAACTTCCCTATCGTGGCTGGGCCCGAGGTCGAGGGGGCTGCATTCACCAGCAAAACCCGACCACTTACTTCCGAAAATCAAAGACAGTCTGAAAAATACATGGCTAAGACTGTTTTTTCAGAATTAACAAGCGAGTCCCTACTAGATACTATGTACCAAAAAGAAGTTTCAAAAATGTATTATATATATATATATATTATGCCGGTATTAAGGGAATAACAATAATTATCACAGGGAGTCAGAATCAACATAAAAAATACAATAATAAGTGTAAGAATAACTAAAATTCACATGGACATATGTCAAAATAGATATTTATTAACATAGTTATACATAGTATATTTACATAAAAAGTTTAAAAAACATTTCATTGTTATATACAATCAATATAAAAACAAATAATATGAAAACAGAGTTGTCGACGCTGCGTTTCGGTGAGTAGATATATAGACACCTTCCTCAGGACAGTTTTCTAAAAAGTGTAAAGAGCAGGACTAGAATGTAATACTTCTAGTTCTTTGTAAGTCACAATTGGTTGAGGTGAAGGAGTAGGAATGATCACCTCATCAAGATTCCTTATGATAATGAATTAAAACAGTGTATGTATGTACATTGATGCCACCGTGAATTTCTCATGCACTGGAATCCCCAAATGCAGAATTTTTGATAAAGCTGGAACCAATCATAAGGTAAATGATACGTCGTAATAATGATCCCCAAAATAGACAACAGTGCCGATAGTTTCGATCAATTCCTAAGGCAACAGTTGTTCAGGCAGATATACAGCCGAAATGATAGGTACCTGCTGCACGCGCACGGGCCGTTAATGTGCCTGACGAACTGATCTGACCCAGGATTTATGGTCTAAAAAGCAGCAGAGCAGAAATGGATTCTCAAACTCTTTAGCATGTTTACCGGGAAAGATGCAGAACAAACTTCCCTATCGTGGCTGGGCCCGAGGTCGAGGGGGCTGCATTCACCAGCAAAACCCGACCACTTACTTCCGAAAATCAAAGACAGTCTGAAAAATACATGGCTAAGACTGTTTTTTCATCAGTGGGAAGATCATGTTACAGACACTTGGGTTCACAAGATCATCAAGGAGGGATATTTGATACCTTTCTCCCACAGGCCTCCAAAGCACCAATTCCTAGCTACGTCCTTACCAAAAGACGGAATAAAAAGACAATCAATGCTTCTAGATGTCCATACACTATTAGAGAAAGGAGAAGTAGTCCTGGATCCTAAACCTCACAAAGAAACAGAATTCTATTCTACTCTCCTTTTAGTGCCAAATGTAGATGCCAGTTTTCGGCTGGTGCTGGACCTGAAAGCACTAAACAAATATGTGCTAGTGGAAACATTCTGCATATCTATTCAATCGATAATTCCTCTGATATCGGAAGGAGACTTTCTGGAGACTTTGGACCTACAAGATGACTAGTTCCATGTCCCGGTCCAGAGAGTCAAGTATTTGTATGTTTCACTCTTCCCTTCGGCCTAGCAAAATCCCCCAGAGTTTTCATGAAGGTATTGGTGCCCATTGCTGCTCACCTTCAATTAATTGGTTTGCCAATCTTGACTGGTTGTTGTCTGCCTCTCCTCTTTTGAAAGCTTGATAAGCTGTAAAGAAATTGACCAGAGTTCTGCGGGAATTGGGTTTAATAATCAACCATCAGAAGCCCAAGCTTCAACCCTCACAGATAAAGACATTCAATGAGCCCAGTTCGATAAACATATGGGCTGAGTCTCTATAGAAAAGAGCCTATTATTCTTGCACCCTCAACATTCAGGGTCTGACAGGAATTGGTTGAAGATCCAGGGTCTGATGACCACATCTATGGCGGAAGTCCCATGGGCGCATTTCCACATGAAACCCTTGGTAAATCACCTCTTTCAACATTGGTCCACGAGCACCCAGTAGTTCGAATACCAGATCTGGGTGACTACTCACAATCATCAGCCTCTGCAATAGTGGTTGGTAGACAACAACCTTTCGAGAGGAGTTCTTCATCTTCCTCCTCCAGTGCAGCTGACTACCAATGCAAGCCTAGTTGGGGGGGATCAACCCTTAGGATTTGACAAATAAATTGACAATGATTGAGGGAAGAGAGACTACATTCCTCCAACTGGGGGGAGTTGGTTGCAGTCTGGAAGGCTCTGCAAGCTTACTCTCTCCATTGGAAGTATCCTAAAATAGTGATCAAAACAGACAATCAAGTGACAAGAGCTTGTTGAAATTGTTATAGTGGCACAGAAAACGCATATCTAAACCTATTAGTGTTACAGATATTCACTTGGACAGAAAAGCACCTTCTTGCTTTAACAGTGGTGTACATCCAGGGCTGGATGTAGCCCTGGATCCATCTTATGTTCTTACAAAGACACCACAAACACAATCTCCCTCAGATGGTCTACTGAGGAGGGGAAGTTATTGTGCTGGCATGGGCAAAAATCTGCTGTAACAATAACTTCTGACTATATGCTCACATTAACACTATCTCTTTCAAGATCGTCACCCTCCTCATGGAAGTGATATTTTGGGCTACTGCCTAACACACAAATTTCTTTCCTCCCTAGAGAATAGTTTACATTTCCATCTCCTCTTGTGCCACTCTGAACATTGCACAGACCCTATTGTGAAATCTCGACCTGCAGCAATGAAGAACCACACACCAGCAGAACTTCCACACCTGGGATACCCATACTACTTCACCAGCAGTACATCAGGGTGAGCGCTGCATCACCACACTCAACATTATTGTAGTTAACTACTTCAAAAAAAGATGCAAGTAAAAAAGTAATATAAAGTAAATGCACAAAAACTATAATGTAATGCAGTGACTTGAATTGCCAAACATTTGAACAGTGGTGAATTAGGGGCAATCCCTAAACATACAGTAAAACATACTAATTACTAATAATAATAATAGAATTTGCAATAATATTAATAGGAATATTAGTATCTTGTGGGGATGGAGAAATGTCCACTGCAAGGTTCTGGAGAGCCTTTGCCGGTGCCTGGGATCCCTTATAGCATCTCTGTAGATGTTTGACCTCCACCTCAGTACACACAACATCCATACATGTAAAATGGAGCATTTTTATGACACAGGGTGAGACCAAGAACTGGGCTTCATGGTCTGGAGCGATGCACCATGTGCACCTTGTTTACTTATCATGACTATTGTCACCTCACTGGGATGTAGATGAGCAAGTGGTGCCAGTGATAATAATTCGACTGGTAAGACAGGCCGTTCTTTACGTGCCCCTCTTAGGTAGTCACCGACTGGCCTCACCTACCTTTTTATATTGGTCTGCAAGTCGCCAGCCATAGGGTACTTTACCCATCCATGTGGGACATTGTTGTCACTTATGTATCTTTTATGGGGTAAATAATCAAAATATCAGATTAAAAATATTGTTTGACATGAATATTGTGTCAAAAACATTGTGACTGCCAAAATATCATGGAACAGAATATCTAAGGTAAGAATACTATTTTGTTTGGTATATAATATTGTTTTTAAGAATATCGTTGTATCTAATATCGTTTACTTTAATATAGTTGTACTACATATCTTTTTATGAATTTAGTATATTAATTTTAACTGGTAGTATTATTGTTATTCATTTTTTTTAAATTTAGTTTGCAACTTCAAATGTATAATTTAAAAAGAAATTAATTAATCATTTATAATGTAATAGTGAGTTCTTGGGTTTATCAGGGAATAGAGTGGGATATTAATTAAATTATAATTAATTTAATTTTAATGTTAATTAATTATTTATTTATTTATATATTTATTGGTTTTTGTGCCACCAAAAGTGGCAGCGGTAAGAAAAATGGACACACATCAATTACATTAAAGGAGAAGAGTTGACATTTCTGCAAGTCAGTGGCTTGCAAGTCATACAGCATATTTGAAGCTAGTCCCAATGTAAATTGCCCCTCAAAAACAAATTCAAACGGATTGACGCAAATATTTCCACCACACTCAGCCATGTTTGTGGGTGCAGCCCCTTGCTTCATAAACCACAAGCTCCTGTTGTGCACACCAGTCCACTCCACATCACCAGCCCGGCAAAGTGGGAGTAACGGGTGACATCCATCAGATGGCAATATCACTCTTGGCAACCAGGATAGCCATACCCAGAAATGATTGCTCAGCTCTTGTACCACCCAAGCCCTTGAACACACCCAACAGAAATATCAAAGGGGAAAGGGGGACTTCCCATCCCAAGATATCTGATAAATCCCAGGTCACCCTTGCCCAATATGTGGCAATCACTGGGCATGACCATACCATATGGTAGCAATTCGCTGGGCTCAAATCACAGTGGGGCCAGGAGGGGTTAGAGCGGATGCCCGCCCAATACATACAATTCAGGGAGAGGGAAGCACAGTGAGCTTCCTGGGGGCCATCAGGGCGTCACGCCAATCCTCGTCTTTGATAGGGCCCAACCAGTCCTCTCATTGGAGCCTGAGATGTTGCAGCGTACCAGGGAAATTGATTATCAGAGTGCAATAGATTTGGGAAATTCCACCCTGGCCTAAGTTACCCATGAAGAGCTTGGCCTCAAGGGGATTGAATTCGGGCAGGGAGTCAGAACCCGGAGCATGAACATGAAGGGCGTGTCGGAGCTGAAGATATTAGTAAACTTGGGTGTTAGCCAATGTGTAAGTAGCCTGAAGTTCTTGAAAGCAGTGCATGTACGTCCCAGACCATACATTCCCCAGTTGGGAGTTGTGAATGAGATCCCATGTTTTAAAGCCCTGAAGTTTCACCACCTCCCTCAACCATGTGCCATACCAGACAGGAGTGTGTTCCGTGAGTTTGCCATCCCATTGCACATGTCTAAGTGCAACCGTCCAGGCTAGGAACTCCACTTTAGTTACTTGAGTCATGTTGGAAGGAAGTGGAGAACCATATAGCAGGGCCTGCAAGCGCGGGAAGCCCAGCAGGGATAATCCTAACCAATAGGCTGGGTCGGACCATCCCCCATTAAACCAATCGTGAATAACAAGAAAGTGAGAGGCCAAATAATAAAGGTACAAATGGTTCACTGAAAGAATATCGACTCCCAAAATATCCCCATACACAAATATCGAGTTATAAATATCAATGTAAAAAATAACGACATCCTATATTTATAATAGTAAGTACAAAAATATTGAGAAAAAAACTATAGATGTAAAAAATATAGTTCTACAAAATATCGATTTTCATATATGCATAAAAAAAAATTAAATATATTAAATAATAAAAATTACTTAAAAAAAATAAATTAGATTTAACATACATTTTAACAAATATAACAAATACATTTAATTTAAAAAATGTAAACATACGTATATCAAATGTAATATATATATATATTTACTTTAAAACAATTAATAAACTATTAATTTATTTTTTGGGGAAAATATTTTTATTGGTTTTCACTTTAATCGTAATTACATACACAATCCAGTCAACAGTTTGGCAATTTTCACAGCAAATTATCAACCCCAGTGAGAAACATCCAGTACAATCATAGCAAAGTCATGTGTCGTTCTCCAGTGCGTTGCAATTCTATTTCTACTGATGGGGAAACGCAGATGTCACCCCGGTAGGCGTTCCACCTGCCCCACTTTCTGTCCCATTTCTTAGGACACCCTCATGCTTTAAACACTTCTTTTTCGGCAATCATGCAATTATCATATTCTCTAACCCATAGTCTAAGTGAGGGTCTGTCCGCTACCCCCCACCGCCTTGAAATCTCCCGTTTAACTAGAGTGTATCCCAGTGTCGCCATTTGTTGTTCTACCTCCGTGAGGTCAGTCTGTTCCCACATGTTAAGGAGCCCCAATCTTGGCGTAAGGGTGAGTTCCTTTCCCAGGGCTTCACAAATATGACCCGTGGCCCCATCCCATAGTGGTCTTATCCCTGGGCATTCCCAGATTGTATGATAAAAGGTTGCATCTTGTTGGCAGCCCCTAAGACAGAGCGGACTCGTTCTAGAGCCTATTCTTGCTAGGGTTGGTCCGGTCATATAGGATCTGTGTAGGATTTTAAGCTGAATAAGCCGGTAGCGATGGTGGCCTCCCGGGGGGACATCAGCGCCACCTGCCAGTCTTCATCATCAATGGGCCCGAGGTCCACCTGCCACTTCTCCCGAAGTTTACAGAACGTATCGGGTAGATTGTTACATAGCTTTTTATATGTTAATGATATGGCTTTGGTGAACAACGGCCCGTCTAGTAGTCTGTCCTCCAAGGGGGAGGAATCCGGCAAGTCCGCCATATCCGGGAGAGCAGTGGTGATGGCATGTCGGATTTGCAGGTATCTAAAGACCTCCCCTTGGGCCATGTCATACTTCGCTCTTAAGTCTTCGAATTTAAAGATTGCACCCCTCTGCACCAGGTCTCGTATAGTAGAGATCCCGATAGTATCCCACTTGTCGAACCCAGGTTGATGACATAAAAGTCCCAGCTTTTGAGTAAACCACAGTGGCGTGGCTTGGGTGAGGACATTCGACCAGCCAAGACGGGAGTTTGCCAGGTGCCATATGGCCACTGTATGGGGTGTGGGGCCGAGATATTGTCCTTTCCGAGCCCTAGAATACAGTGCCCCCAAGTAGCCCGCGCGTCCCATTTGGTATTTATCCAACATGTAAGCGGGATCATTCGGGGAGCGGTAGATCCAATGATTTACTACCACCAGATGTGAAGCCCAGTAGTAGAGTCTAATATCTGGGAGGGCAATGCCTCCGTCATACCACCCCTTGGTTAACTTGTGCAGCGCTATGCGCGGGGCTCCCCCGTCCCATAGCAGCGTCCGGACTTCACTCTCCACCCCTAAAAAGTATGCATCCGGGACCTTGTGAGGACAATTTTGAAGAATGTAGAGGAATCGTGGAAGGGCCAGCATCTTGAAGAGGGCCGCCCGACCCACCAGAGACAGGGGTAAGGACCGCCAGTGTTTAACATCTGCACGTAATCGGGCAAGAGGAGCAGCCAGATTTCGGTCGTAAAAAAGTTGGGAGTCTGGGGTTATAAACACCCCCAGATATCGAAACCCCTCCGTGGTCACCTCAACTTTGCATCCCGGGGGGAGCCTGGGAACCTGACCCCTGAGAACAAACAATACCGACTTGCTCCAACTTATAGCATACCCGGAATATTTTCCGAAGTTTGTGAATATATTTAACACCCCATGTATGGATCTATAGGGGGAGGCGAGATACAGCAAGATGTCATCAGCATAGAGAGATATTCGGTCATCATGACCTTCGGCCCACTTCAACCCTCTCATCATGACATCTCGTCTAACCCAGGAGGATAGCGGCTCCTGCATTAAGGAGAAGATCAGGGGGGATAGAGGACACCCCTGTCTGGTGCCTCTTTTCAGTGAGAAGACTCGAGACGTGTAGTTATTTACTCGAACTTGCCCACGAATGTCTGTATATAGCAGCTTCACCCAGCCCATGAATTTCGGACCAAAGCCCATACGTCTCAGTACCTCAAATAAATATGGCCATTCGATGGAATCGAACGCCATGGAGGCATCAAGGGATAGGACCACTGCGTCTTCCTCAATACACTCACGGCGTGCGAGCACATTCTGAAGGCGACGGATATTGAGCGCCGTACTTCTACCTGGCATGAAGCCAGATTGATCTGGGTGGACTAACGATGGAATAACCGTGAGCAAGCGTAATGCCAGCACTTTCGCTAGGATCTTCGCTTCCGCGTTGATCAGGGAAATAGGGCGATAGGATCCACACCTGTCAGCGGGTTTCCCCGGCTTTCGGATCACAATAGATGCTAATCGCTGATCGTCTGGTAGGATCCCCTTCTCATAGCTCTCTTCATACATGGCCCGCAGATGAGGGGCCGTCTGGGTAGTAACCACTTTCAGGAATTCTATAGGGATCCCATTAGGCCCCATTGCTTTTCCCGATTGAATTTTGCTCATGGCCTGCTGGATTTCGAGGTCCGTCAGGTCCTCGTCTAGAGTCTCTCTTTCGCTATCAGAAAGCGTCGGCAAGTCACTGTCCGAGAGGAGCAACCGGGAGTCCTCCACTGTGTATGCGGTGGATGAGGTGTATATTTGTTCCAGGTGGTCCGCGAAGGCATCCGCTATTTCCTTTGGGTGTGTAATCTGTGACCCGTCCCTGAGTGTCAACCGAGGAACCCATCTCTCACCCTGCTCCCTCCTCTCCAACCAGGCTAGCAGTTTACCCGCCCTGTCACCCATTTCGTACATCCTATGTTTAGTGTGGAGAAGTTTGGCCTTCATTTGTTCATTCACCAGGGTCCTATACTCCTTTTGTTTAAGCGCCAGGCGGTGCCTGGCCTCCTCTGAGGGGGTATTGATGCTATCGTCTTCTAAGACTTGGAGCTTGCCTTCTAAGTGGGCTATTTGCTGTTGCCTTTTCTTAGTATATCCCACCTTAAGGGCCAGGGCATGACCTTTGACCACTACTTTAAAGGCCTCCCATACTATCTGCGCCGATTCCACAGATCCCACATTTTCTTTGAAGTAGTTGGTGGTCTGGGCAAGTAGTTCCTCCTTGATATCAGGAATTGTCAATAACCAGGGGCTGAGAAGTATCGCGGCTCGCGGCTGACGACCAAAATTAGTGAATTCCACCCATACTGAATTATCAGATATGCCTCACGGTAGAGCGTGGGGATTGCGGAAGTGACCAATGGATGCCGACTGTGTAAGGAAATAATCGATGCGGGAGGAACTCTTGTGAGCGTTGGAGTAATAAGTGTATTGTATGCCCTCCGGTTGGAGTGTGCGCCACACGTCAGTGAGACCCATGGCTGAAGTGAATTCCTCCATGTGTGTGTGGGGTCGGGACTGTGGTCGCTGGGGAGATCTATCCCTCCGATCATCCATGGTCATATTAAAGTCCCTCCCCAGTATCAGGGCGCCTATGGGAAGGTCAGCTAGTATTTTCCCCAGGTCTACCAGTGCCTCCCCACCCAGTGCAGGCGGGAGGTACACCGAAACCACATTGATCGCCCTTCCCTCCCATTGCGCCTCCAGGACCGCAAACCTACCCCGGGGTCAGCCCACGTGCGCGTCGTTGTAAGTGCCAGGTTCTTCTTGACCAGGATACCTGTCCCACGGGATCCTGAGGTGTAGTCAGCATGTATCAGTAATTTGTAACCCCAGCGTGTAAGGGCCTTACATTTATTGCCCACCATGTGCGTCTCTTGCAATAACACCAGGTCAGGGGCCTGTCGTTTCAAGTATTGCTGCACTATTCCCCGTTTGATTTTGTCTCCCATGCCATTCACATTCCAGGTCAGCACGGAGAGTGACGTTTCCATACTAGCCCCCATCATCTGATGGCAATGCCCCTAGACCCGAGTCCCTCGCAGCTCTCCACAGCATGGTATTTACAATACGGAGATGTGACCCCCCATGCACATATTGGCCTGAACAGTTGCACACATAGACAGCAACACCAGTTACGTTTAACTTCCCTGTGAGGTTGCTTTCAATGGTAAAAATGAGATACGACCGCACTGGATTTGTGGATTGCATATTCAAACAATCATCACTCCCCAAACCCCGCCTCCCAAACTGCCACCCCTCCCTGCCCCCCTGCCAGTGGATTTAAAACTACCCACACCCCAACTAGGCAGAGTGCCTCTTTCCCCCCCAAAATGTTTGTAGGTGCAGGCTGGCAGCTCTCAGTCCCTCGCCTTTGTCTGCATCCACCGTGTTACTCAATACAGTGACCAAGGTCTGCCCTCTGGCGTCCCTCATGACACCCCTCCACCCCGCGGTGCTTGTCATACATATGCAAGAATATTTAGTGTATCTCATAGCTTATAGTAGCCCTCCAGTCATGAGCAGCATTCAATTCAATTGTCCCTCCTCATTCTCCCACCCCAATAGGCCACTTATCTGGGAACCATACGTGTCCGTCCCAATTCGTGGATCAGTGTGACCCTCGGCGCGCCGTCTCTCTCATGTCGACCTGGGAGTGGGCTTCTGCTTGTGCTTTCTCCCGATCGGAGTTGTTTGGTCGGAGTCCACCTGTTCGTCCCCTGCGCGGGCCATCCACTCTGTGCCAACCTTCCAACCATTCCCAAGCGTCTTCTGGTGAGGAAAAGAACCAGGTCTTTCCCTCTGATTCAACGCGCAGTTTCGCTGGAAAGAGCATGGCGTATTTCACTTCCCGCTCACGAAGCTCTTTTTTCACGGCCAGAAAGCTACGTCGTTGGGCCTGGACCTTTGCTGTGAAGTCGGGGAAGAACGTGACCACATTGTTGTCCAATTTGAGCGGAGGATTGGCCCGCACCGTCTGTAATATTACGTCCCTGTCTCTATAATTGAAGACTCGAGCAATAAGCGGACGTGGTGGGGCACCCGGCTTAGGGCGCCCTCCGGGGACCCGGTGTGCTCTCTCAATAGAGAAATAGCTCGAGAGCCTCTTGGGCTGCAAGTGTTCCAGAATCAACTCTTCCACGTAGAGATCCGCCGCAGGCCCCTCCGCGCGTTCCGGCACACCTAAAATGCGTGTGTTGTTCCTCCGTGCCCTTCCTTCATAGTCGTCCAGCTGTTTTGCCATCATCTCCTGCCGATCTTGCAGCTCGCTTACTTGTTTTTGGAGTTGGGACGTATCAGTCTGTAGCGCCGCCGTCGTGACCCCGAGATCCTTGACTTTGTCGTCCATTTTGCGGAAATCAGCACGGAGCAGAGACACCTCCACGTTTACGGAGTCAATGCGGGATACTAGGGAGGTGCGCACTCCCGTGATGGCTGCCATAATATCATGGAGCGTGAGATCTTGTTGTGGTGGAGGGCTGCTTCCATTATCTTGAGCTACCAACCGCCCCTTGTCTTGTTCGTCCCCCATCTTATTCCAAGCAAATTTGGACAGTTTAGCTTGGGCCGATGCCTTGGGTCCCCTGCCACTCGCCATTTTCCACCCGCCTTGTGAGGGGTGGGGTCTTGTTGTCGAGACCGGCCCCGGTAGTCTCCGCCGCCTACCCAGTGGAAGGACTGTCTCACTGGTGGCCTGTCGGGTTTCCCTGGGACCGGCCTACGCCAGTATTCGCAGGTATCTCGTCGTTTGCTCCCCGCCTCTGTCTCTCCGCTGACGCTTGACTGAAGGAGCCCGCAGGGACCCACGGTATATCTCTGTTCAGGGGTATCGTGGGCGACCCCCTCCTCTAGGCGGGGGGCCAAAGCTACCCTCCTCCTTTCTTGGCTTGTTTGTGGTTCCAGCAGCAGGTCGCCACTGAGCCCCTCCACTGTCAGGAGAGCCTTGACTTGCCCAAGAGACCTCTCAGTGTGGCCCACCAGGAGGCAGCCCTGCACTGCCCCCCTCGCGCTGTTTCCTTCTCAGCCTCCGCTCCTGTGTAGTCGGAGGGGGGGGCACCACAACGCACCCCCCACTGGTGTCCAAGGTCAAGGTGCACTCCGCTCCGGGACCTCAGTGGGAGCAAGGGGGGGGGCCACACACGGGGCCCGCTGTAGTGTGTCCCGGCCTTACAGGCCCAGCAGGCCACTCCCGCCGGGGCCTCAATTTCTGGAAGCGCTGCTGCTCTCACGCTGTTCCGCTCCCACGCTGCTCCGCTCCCACTCACTCACCGCCTAGGCGCCCGGAGCACTGCCTTCACTGTCTGGTGCTCCGCCGCCTTCCCCGGGGCTCCGGCGGCCCACAAGGAACGTCAGATAGCCCGCAGGGGGCACAGGATCTCCGGAGCTCTCCCTCAGAGGAGCACTGACACCGACATTTCAGTGCCGGTCCGTCGCGGTCGATCTTCTCCTCCGCATTTGCATACAACGCGGAGTCGTATTTCTGGGCGTCGCAGGTCTGTGAGGTGCCGGGACCTGTAGACCCCGTAAATCTAGAATCGGCACACAGTTAAAGGCAGGATTATTGCCGGATTAATGGCGAGGGCTAGGGAGCCTCGCTAGAGAGCAGCCATTCTTCTCGGCTGTTAGCCACGCCCCCAATAAACTATTAATTTTAATTTATTTTATAATTGTATATATGAAAATGTACAAATAAATATGTATATATATATATATATATATATATACATACACCAATAACATAAAATCTAATAAAAAAAAAACATTATATCATTAATTAAAACATCAAACTATTTAAAAGTCTTTAAACTTACATTTTCCACTTCAGTGAGTGCAACAGTAGGGAAAGTGTTGGATAGCAGAGGGGTAAAAATTACTATTCCCACTCCAGTGAGTGCAACAGCTCTGCGAAGGTCCCCACAACGTCGGTGTTCTCATATTTGGGGGTCCTGTTGGATGATCGCTTAAAGTGGGGACCCCTTATACAGAAGAAGAAGGGGGAGCTCACTCAAATAACCGCCGCTATTTTCAGCTTTGCTGCTAAGATGGGCAAGCGCCCAATTGCAGCCATGCTGAAAATTTACCAGGCCAAAGGTGTGTCATCTGCATGTTATGGTAGTGAAGTCTGGGGGTATACCACAGCAGACGCGCTGCAGGTGGCAGAGAATAACTTTTTAAAGCGCCTGCTGGGAATGCCAACCAGTTTATCAAACCTGGTAGCTCATGAAGAACTGGGGGCTCCATTTTTATGTGATACTCTCGCTCTGCGCCCTTTAGTGTTTTGGCTTAAGTGTTGGCCAAACAAGGAGCTAGAGCTCACCCAGCAGATTATAATGGACTGTATGAATCTTGAACATATGTCTAGAATCCCGTGGTTGAAGTATGTTAGAGGTCGTTTTACAGAGTTGGGTCGCCCAGAACTCTTTTTAAAACCTTCCACCATAAGAAAAAAGGATGTGGAATCGATTAAGAAAGTTTTTAGTTGTATCAGGAAGCTAGAAAGAGATGAACAGGAATTATGTAAACCGAGCGTCCGTAAATTTCTGACCCTAAAAACTCATCCATTGATCGAGCCATACCTTTTGGGAACACTGACTACCCATGAGTGGTTCTTACTGTCTAGGTTTCGTCTCGATTTTTTCCATCTGTTAATTGCCGTTCCGAAAGGGTGTAGCAGAGGACAGGTGTTAGCACCCTGTGGCTGCGACAACGTGTCTCCACAGGATCTGCTACACTTTATGTTCTTCTGCAAATTTTATGAAATACCTCGGAGACATTTTTTACTCCCCCTTTTTAAAGAGGCTAAATTTTAATCAGGTTCGCCCAGCACTTTTGTACTTGCAGCTGCTGAAACCAGATTGTATATTTTATATTGTGGGCTACCTGAAATCTCTCGTGAGAACCAGGGCTTGTTTGGAATACTAGCCTTTAGGGGAGGAGGTACTCACAGTCTTAAGGTATGACTCATGCGTGTTCTCCACTTTTAATTGTATAAATATATATGTTATTTATTTATTGTATTTGTTAATATTATCTGTAACCTTTGGTGGAAACATATTTTTTTGTTTCTATGGCTATGAATTGTAATTTTTTTAATGTACTTCTTTCATGAGATGTGTATATATTGTAACTTTTATGGTTTTTACAATGTAAAACCGAATAAAGTTTATAAATGAATGAAATGAGTGCAACAGTAGGGAAAGTGTCGGATAGTGAAGGGGTAAAAATTACTATTCCCACTCCAATGAGTGCAACAGCAGGGAAAGTGTTGGATAGCGGAGGGGTAAAAATTACTATTCCCACTCCAGTGAGTGCAACTGTAGGGAAAGTGTTGGATAGTGGAGGGGTAAAAATTACTATTCCCACTCCAGCGAGTGCAAAAGTAGAGAAAGTGTTGGATAGCGGAGGGGTAAAAATTACTATTCCCACTACAGCGAGTGCAACAGTAGGGAAAGTGTTGGATAGCGGAGCGGAAAAATTCCCATTCCCATTCCAGTTAGTGCAACAGTAGGGAAAGTGTTGGAAAGCGGAGGAAGAAAAATGACTATTCCCACGCCAGTGAGTGCAACAGTAGGGAAAGTGTTGGATAGCAGAGGGGTAAAAATTAATATTCCCACTCCAGTCAGTTCAAAATTAAAAACAAACAAAATATTATAAATGAAAAATATATAAAAATATTTAAAAACTAAAAATAGAAACATATTATAATGTTGAATAGATATGACAGATACCTAAAAATATTATATTAAATCACTTTAAAAATAATATACAAACAAATAACTATTTTTAATTAGAAATTATTTATAAACAAAAACATTATTTATTTCATAAATTTAATCTTTGTATTTCCTACCCTATAACACCACACAATTCACAACACACATCTAAATAAAAAAATGTACCTCCATAATTAACATAATTAACTATCAATCAAAGAAATAATAATTAAAAAACAAATTAAAACAGATAAAAATTAATTTACTCCCCAAATGTTACCCCTATAAGACCAAAACTCACTCAAAAAATAAACAATTACCCTAATTAATTATCAATTGATGAATTAATATTAATGATCAACTAATTATTAATTAGACATAAATTACTTTCCACCCTCTACCCCTATAAACCCCACAACCCACACCTAAAAATCATTACACAATTTCCATAATTAATTTTAAAATAATAAATTAATATCAATTAACAACTACTTAATAATTAATTAAAAATAAATTACTTCCCACCCTTTACCCCTATAAACCCCACAACTCACATCTAAAATTAATTACACAATTGCCATATTTAGCATTAATTAAATAATTATTAATTAATTAAAAATAAATTACTTCCCACCCTTTACCCCTATAAACCCCACAACCCGCTCCTAAAAAAATGACACAATTAGCATAACTAATTAGCAATTAATTAATTAATATTAATTATTAACAACCAATTAATAATTACTTAATAATAAATTACTTCCTACAATTACCACTATAAAATCTAAATTAAATAAATATTAATACATTTAAAAAATCATTAATTTATGATAATTAAATTAATTCCCACCCTTTACCCCTATAAACCCCACAACCTGCTTCTGAAAAAATAACACGATTACCATAATTAATTACCAATTAATAAATTAATTAACAACCAATTAATAATTAATAATAAATTACTTCCACAATTAACACTATAAAATCGAAATTAAATAAATATTACTAAATACAAATAATCATTAATTTATTATAATTAAATTACTTCCCACCCTATTCCCCTATAAACCCACAACCCGCTCGTGAACTAAAAACGCAAATTTTAATTAAAATAAAATTGATAACTACTAAAAATTTAACTCATATATTAAAAAACAAAAACAATACTCATACAAAAAAATAGATCACATACATTTAAAGTACATACTAAAATACATAACACTAATTAAAAAATCGATATTTTAAACAACTATATTTTTGCAAACAATTTTAATGACTTCGATATTTTTAAAAACGATATTTCTCCCCTTAAAGTCGATATTCTTGACCACGATATTCTTGCTGTCGACATTTCTGTGTCACGGTATTTCCAACTTGATATTTGTGTAAGTCGACATTTCCAACTCGATATTCTGTCTGCATATCAGTACAAATGAGTCATCCCAAGACCTCCATCATAAGGACCCGCTGACAATGCGAAAAAGCAAGGGGGGGTCGAGACCCATGCCACAGAAACGTTATGGCCATCCCATCGAGAGATCAAAACCACACCCGCAATAAGTGAATTGGTAAATTTTGGAAGAGATACAAAATCTTGGAAGAATCATCATTTTGTATAAGGCTATGTACCCATAACGTTCAAGGGAAGTGTTTGCCATTTAATCAGGTCAGCCCTGGCCCTCTGCTAAGGGCCAGGGCTGACCTGCTAAGGGCTTAGGAGAGGTCCGGGTGTAAAGTGACCCAGATACCTAAGTAGACGAAGAGGAATACTCATCTACCAGTCAAAACAGACTCTGGAAGGGGCCAAGGGATCCAACACAGACTTAGAGGGATTCATCTTGACACCTGAGGCTGACTCTAAACAGCGCATCAGGTGAAGACACCGGAGGCCGCTCGTAGCGGGGTCCGCCAGGTATAGGAGGACATCATCTGCGTATAGAACTATGCGATCTTCCAGCACAGCACTCCAATACCATCCCTGAAACTGGGCATCAACATGAACAAGTCGGGCCAAAGGCTCGAATCTGAGAGCAAAAAGGAGGGGGGGATGAGAAAGGAAGCAGAGAGTACCCTGTTAATCTGGACCCACGCAGTGGGGTTAGAGTATAGCGCATGGAACATGCCACAAAAATAAGGCCCAATGCCAACCCAGAAAAGCAATAGTTGAAGGTAGCCCCAGTCCACCATATCAAAGTCTTTTTCAAAGTCAATAAGAAGGAGAGCCAAATCTGATGTTAAGCAATGACAGTGAGCCAGGGCCACATGAAGCTGACGGAGGCAATGCGTTGTGCCACAAGCTGGCATAAAGCGACACTGATCGGGATGAATCAGAATGGCCAGAACAGGCTTGAGCCAGTTAGCCAACAGAGAGGCAAAAATGTTAACCTCGTCATTGAGGTGTGAGATGGGACGTAGTCTGTACATGATGTGGAGGGGGGTTGGGTCTTAGGGATCACCACTATGGTGACTAATTCCAGATCTGGAGGGAAGGCGTCCGTGTGGCACACTTCTTTATACAAAGACAACAGGTTGGGATTCAATATGTCATGGAAGGTGGTGTAATATTCTGTGGGGAAACCATCTGGTCTTGGGGTTCTCCTGGAGGCCAACCTGGATAGAGCTTCTCCAACCTCCTCGGCTGTAAAAGGTTCATCTAGCATTCATGCCTCAACAGGAATCAGACGTGGGAGAGGGACCGCCACGAGAAAATGGTCCAAAAAACTCAGATCTCTCCCTGTGGGGGCCATGTACAAGCATTGGTAGTAGCAAGCAAAGGCCTGCGCGATCTCCGGATGAGCCCCGCAGGAGTGACCACTGTCATCCAAAATTTTGGGAATGATTCCATTTATCTGCTGATGAGAGGCCAGCCAATACAACAGTTTCCCATTCTTGTCCCCCCAACTAAAGATCCGGGCGAGAGGTGGTTTCCTGGAGGTCAGATGCAAGATGCCTCTCTAGAAGGAGGGTGTGGGCCTCCAGCTGAGTGATATGGGAGGAGTTCACGTTCCTGTGCCCCAATATGACTTCTGGCGAAACCCCATATAGTTGCCTTGCTAGCGGCACACAAGGTGCTCATCCTGGCCACTTAACCCACGCTGGTCCGGAAATAAGCTTGGAGTTCAGTAGTAAGGGCTTGAACAAATGTTTTGCCCTGCAAATGCCAAGTGTTAAGACGCCACAAGGGATTGAACCAGATATGGAGGGTCCAATTCGAAGAAAAAGTGGAAAATGATCAGATATAGTCCGGGGTAGTATTTGAATTTGGGTGAGTGTCTGACAATCAGTGGCGGGCAGGAAGATAAAGTCTATGTAGGATTGGGTGTGGTGGGCTACGGAGGTGTGTGTAAATTGGCGAAGTCTCGGATGCCATACACTCCAAGCATCTCGGAGGTCGAGGGCGGCAGTCCAATCCACGAGGCAACGCACCCCGGAACGCCTAGAGTCAGTGGGAGACTCGGTTGTGTCAGTCTCTGGATTGGGTACTGCGTTGAAGTCGCCCCCTATCAGTGTAAGGCCCTATGGTAGCTTCAGAAGAAGGTGGGAAAGGTCCCGGAGGCAACCAGTAAGGCCTGCGAGCGGTGCGTAGACACATATTAAGGAAGCCAGTTCGCCCTCCAAGGCCCCGGTCAATGCAAGAAAGCAGCCCTGTGGGTCACGCATGACATGGGAGATGGCAAGGGGAAACGAGCGCCCCAAGAGGATAGCAACTCCACGAGACCCACAAGAGTACTGTGCATGGAAAACCCTGTTGTATCCCTTATGAGCTAGGACCTCAGCGCATTTCACTCGGTCCAGGATACCATTAACATTCCAGGACCATGCTCGAAAATTCACCATCATCAGGGTCAAGTGTGGCCATATGCAATGGACAGTACAGGGGAGGGGCCTGCCAGGGCCCAAAGGCGGTGCCGAAAGAGTGTGTGCCAAATCCTGTACAGAAAAGAAGTAAGCGGACATGCAATGCGTACCGATGGTTGGAAACAGTAACAATGTGCATAGAAATCCCCACCCCAACCCACTCTTGTACCCCAGAAGCATCTGTCACCCTAAAAAAAACATTTAAGAAAAACAATTTTCACAACGTATGAGAATCATCAAAGAAGGAAACCCCATCTTTAGAAGGATAGGATGGTAACTGCCATTCTGCCCAGTGGAAGCATCGATACAGGGAGATGTGTGAACAACTCAGCAGCAGCTTGAGGACCACGACTGATGAACATGGAACAGGGAAGTCGTTTTGCCAGTGGGACTCAAAGCCAGTCAAACCGCAGGGCTGCAAGAAAGATCAGTGTCTGAATGAGAGGTTACTGGAGCAGGTGATGGCAAGTTCGGAGGCCTATGGAGATCTGGACCCCCCCTCTCTCCCTCAGAGACGGGACGTGAGGTAGGCAAAGATGGCGATGGTGGCCGCATCCGAGGAGACGGCTGAGGTGACTAAGAGCGGGCTGCTCTCCTCCACTTCTGGGAGCGAGTACTGCTCCTGCGGGACTTGGGCGGCAATGTTGGGTCCCGTAAGGAAGCTGAGTCTGGAAGACGTGACAAGGCGGCAGCTGAGCCACCAATCAGGGGGTCTTCAGTAAGCCACTGCCAAGCCGACTCAGGGTCATTGAAAAAGTGTGACTTATTAGCATGGATGACACGGAGTCGAGCCGGAAATAACAAACAGTATTGGAGTCCCATGGATCTGAGTTTCTGCTTCACCTCTGTATAGGAACGTCGGCGTTGTAAAATGTGAACATTCAATATGCTCTGGTCTGCTATGTGTCATATTACCTGGAATCCGAAAGTGGACCCAGTCAAAATGTACAATGAGCACTAAGTTTAGACTCCATCTCTGCCAAACTTTTGGACTGACTGGTGTCTTAAGTAGTTGAATAACGTGAGCAGAACTATTTCACCACATTACACAGTGCTAAATTGTCATTGCCACAGGTACTCTAAAGTAGTGTGCTGTTTTTGACTGGAAATGTAGCATCATTGTTGACACATCTAAAGTAGACAGCATACTATGATACATCAATATACTGGTGGTCCAGTGGACCTCTGTTTCCTTCCTCTCACTCTGCTCTTTCACTCGTTTTCACTCGTTTTTCTACCCTTTTTATCTTTCACCTTTCTGCATCTCTGCTCTTTTGGGCCTTATTTCTGCTCATTTTCCCTTCCTCTCGCTCTGCTCTTTCACTCGTTTTCACTCGTTTTTCTACCCTCTTTTATCTTTCACCTTTCTGCACTTTTCTGCATCTCTGCTCTTTTGTGCCTTATTTCTGCCTATTTTCCCTTTTTTCTTTATCCCTTATTTCCTCCCTTTACCTTTCCCCGCCGCTGCTGCCCCCGCGGCTCCTCCCCCCCAGCGTGACCGGCCCAATCCAGCTCCCCCCCCGCTCCCACCTCCCAGCTGTCCGGCCCTCCCCGACCCCTACTTAATGGCGGCCGCTGCGGGGACAGGCGAGCAAGACCACTGACTCATTGTCAGTAAAATTGCTCTCCCACCCTCGTAGCTCCACCATTAAGTGAGGCCTGCCCCTGCACTCTTGAGTGTTGGTGATCGAGGCCCTCCTCCAGCCGCAGGTTTTCCTGCGCCTCATCCCTGGTGGTCCAGTGGACCTCTGTTTCCTTCCTCTCACTCTGCTCTTTCACTCGTTTTCACTCGTTTTTCTACCCTTTTTATCTTTCACCTTTCTGCACTTTTCTGCATCTCTGCTCTTTTGTGCCTTATTTCTGCTCATTTTCCCTTCCTCTTGCTCTGCTCTTTCACTCGTTTTTCTACCCTCTTTTAGCTTTCACCTTTCTGCACTTTTCTGCATCTCTGCTCTTTTGTGCCTTATTTCTGCTCATTTTCCCTTCCTCTTGCTCTGCTCTTTCACTCGTTTTCACTCGTTTTTCTACCCTCTTTAGCTTTCACCTTTCTGCACTTTTCTGCATCTCTGCTCTTTTGTGCCTTATTTCTGCTTATTTTCCCTTTTTTCTTTATCCCTTATTTCCTCCCTTTACCTTTCCCCGCCGCTGCTGCCCCCGCGGCCCCTCCCCAGCGCGACCGGCCCAATCCAGCTCCCCTCCCCGCTCCCACCTCCCAGCTGTCCAGCCCTCCCCGACCCCTACTTAATGGCGGCCGCTGCGGGGACAGGCGAGCAAGACCACTGACTCATTGTCAGTGAAATTGCTCTCCCACCCTCGCAGCTCCACCATTAAGTGAGGCCTGCCCCTAACCCTGCACTCTCGAGTGTTGGTGATCGAGGCCCTCCTCCACCCGCAGGTTTCCCTGCGCCTCATCCCTGGTGGTCCAGTGGACCTCTGTTTCCTTCCTCTCACTCTGCTCTTTCACTCGTTTTCACTCGTTTTTCTACCCTTTTTATCTTTCACCTTTCTGCACTTTTCTGCATCTCTGCTCTTTTGTGCCTTATTTCTGCTCATTTTCCTTCCTCTCGCTCTGCTCTTTCACTCGTTTTCACTCGTTTTTCTACCCTCTTTATCTTTCACCTTTCTGCACTTTTCTGCATCTCTGCTCTTTTGTGCCTTATTTCTGCTTATTTTCCCTTTTTTCTTTAGCCCTTATTTCCTCCCTTTACCTTTCCCCGCCGCTGCTGCCCCCGTGGCCCCTCCCCCCCAGCGCGACCGGCCCAATCCAGCTCCCCTCCCCGCTCCCGCCTCCCAGCTGTCCAGCCCTCCCCGACCCCTACTTAATGGCAGCAGGCACGCCGCTGGGGCACCGAAGGTGCGTCAAAGGCAAGCCCGTCTGCGTCCGTCCGCAACCCGACCGCGACCAGCGCCAGGAACCCAGGGCCTCTGCCCCGCCAACGCTACGACCCAGCAGCACTCCACGCACTCATCCCAGGCCGCAACAACAACTGCAAGCTAACATCACCAGCCGACACCCACAGATCCTTCAGCTGTCACCGCTGCCGGCACACCTGCACCACCGCCAAGAACACGGATCCAGCACAACCCGCCCACAAAACACAACCGAACCGAAGACCGTGCAATGCATCCTCCTCAACGTCCGATCCCTCCACAAACACGCCACCGAAATCTGGGACCTCCTCGACAGCACCACCCCGGACAGAATCTCCATCACCTTCAGCCACACCACCGAACTCCCATGGACCGACCATCGTTGCGTCCACTTCACCTTCAGAACACCCACCATCCACAGACACCACCACAGACACCAGCACCTGCTCCCACGAAGAAACTGGATCACCGACGACCAGCTCACCTCCTCACTCAACAACTCCACCCCAACCATCACGGAAAACGACGACCCCAACACCGCAGCCCGAACCCTGCATAGATGGATCTCGGACAGCACCAACACCATAGCCCCCCTCAAGAAAAACAACAATACCCGCGCCAAGAAAGCCAGATGGTTTACCACCGAACTTCGAGAGTCCAGATGCACATGCCGCCGACTCGAAAAGGCCTGGAGGAACACCAAATCCACAGAAGCCCACAACAACTTCAGAGCCGCCACCAACGCCCACCATCAACTCATCAGAGAAACGAGGAAAAAAGCGATTGAAGACAGAATCTCCACCCACGCGCACATCAGCAAGGAACTCTTCAGCATCATCAAGGAGTTCGCCCAACCCACCAGCGAGTCTACCGACATCCCTCCCTCATAAGACCTCTGCGACAAACTCAGCACCTTTATCCACCACAAAATCAAGAGCATCTACGACAACTTCGACGAAGACAACCAACACACTGAACCCTCACCAACCACCCCCGACACCCAGAAACCAGCGATTGACGACTGGACAGCCCTCACCACCGAAGACACACTGAAGACAATGAAGTCAATCCACTCAGGAGGCCCCACGGACCCCTGCCCCCACCACATCTTCAACAGAGCCGCCGACACCATCGCACCCATGCTCCGCCACACCATCAACCGCTCCCTGGTGACTGCCTCGTTCCCCGATGACTGGAAACACCCTGAGGTCAACCCCCTCCTAAAGAAACCCTCAGCGGACCCCACCAACCTCCAAAACTACAGACCCATCTCCCTGTTCCCGTTCCCAGCGAAAGTCATCGAGAAAGCCATCAACAGCCAACTCGCCACATTCATTGAAGAACACAACATCCTCGACTCCTCCCAATCCGGCTTCAGAAAAAACCACAGTACGGAAACCGTCCTCCTCGCCGTAACAGACGACATCCGCACCCTACTGGACAAAGGAGAAACAGTAGCCCTCATCCTCCTCGACCTATCAGCGGCGTTCGACACAGTCTCCCACCGCACCCTAATACGCAGACTCTATGACGCAGGAATCCAGGACAAGGTCCTGGACTGGATCCGCTCCTTCCTCTCCGGCAGGACACAGCGGGTCAGACTCCCCCCTTTCCTCTCGGACCCCACACCTACCACCTGCGGAGTCCCCCAGGGCTCCTCCCTCAGCCAGACGCTCTTCAACGTCTACATGGCTCCACTCGCCGCCATCATCAGAACCTACGGACTCAACATCGTGTCATACGCAGACGACACCCAACTCATCCTCTCCCTATCCAACGAGCCCAACACCGCTAGACGCAACTTTCAAGAAGGCATGGAAGCCGTCGCCAAATGGATGAAAAACAGCTGCCTACAACTAAACACCAACAAAACAGAAGTACTCATCATGGGCCCAAACCCAGACGCCTGGAGCGACACATGGTGGCCCCCCGCCCTCGGAAACCCACCAACCCCCACGGACCACGCACGCAACCTGGGAATCATCCTGGACTCCGAGCTCAAAATGGACCGCCAGATCAACTCCATCTCGTCTTCCTGCTTCCACACCTTCTGCCTCCTTCGTAAGACCTTCAAATGGATCCCCCTCGAACACCGAAAGACCGTCACTCACGCCCTGGTCACCAGCAGACTTGACTACGGCAACGCACTCTACGCCGGAATAAACAAAAACCTCACCCGCAAGCTACAGAACATCCAGAATGCCGCCGCAAGACTGGTCCTCAACCTGCCAAAACACTGCCACATCTCCCAGCACCTGCGCACACTCCACTGGCTCCCAGTCGAGGCGAGAATCACCTTCAAGATGCTCACCCACGCACACAAGGCCCTCCACGGCACCGGACCAGAAATACCTGAACAGCCGACTCAAATTCCAAGCACCCCAAAGGACCCTACAATCAGCCCAGCTCTCCTACGCCGTGTTCCCCCACACCAGAAAGACCAGATCGGGAGGCCGCTCCTTCTCCTTCCTCGCGGCCAAAGCATGGAACGTCCTTCCGCTCCACCTCAGACAAACATCGCTCCCCATCTTCGTAAGAAACCTCAAAACCTGGCTCTTCGACAGACCCCCTCCTTGATGGAATGGAACCTGCAACCCCCCCCCTAGCGCCTTGAGACCCTTATGGGTGAGTAGTCGCGCTTTAACAAACCCCTGATTGATTGATAAAGCAACATAACAACACATTTCAAACATAATGGCAAATGACAAGAAACCAGTCAAACTGAAATGCAGAACAACTATTGCAGTACAATGCAACACAATTACATTGCTCTAATACAACACAAAAACCCAGCAGCTCAAAAAAACAACAGAACACACCACCACCACAGCATATTACCTCATAAATATGTATGGACGTTCTTGCCCCACTTTACAACCTCCAGAATCTTGTTTTCATAATACTGGAAAAACACTACCTTAACTCAACAAAAGGGTATGAAATAGTTCTAGTCACAAATGTTTTTTGATCTGGACCCAAATTTGTAACTGTGAACAAACATCATTTTCACAATGTCTGGACTGCAAATGCTGGCACTCAGTGTTTGTGCTGGGAGTGATATTTCAAACATTTCCCAGCTACACTTAAACTGAAATAAAAACGCATGCCATGGGAAAGGAACCAATTTATTTTCCAGACACAACAAAAACATTTATATTTGGCCAGATTCTGGAGAGATTCTGCCCTTCTCCTATGAATTATAGCTCAGCTCCTTTCCTTTGTCTAGTGTCCAGCTGCTGTGGGGATATTGCCTTTCCCTGTCTTGAGCCCTGGTGGGACAGGAGTCCCAGGGCCATCACACGCCAGCGTCATCTCTACCACCAGTACCACGGCGGCAATTTGGGGGACTACTAGTCCCAGAGTGCACAGCGTCCGCTGCAGGTGCCGCTAACGAGGGGGAGGCGCTGTTTCACCATCGCGCATAAAAGCGCTGCCTCTCCCCCGCGGCGCGGGAGCCTGCTCAGCACCTTTCCTTTGTCTCTTGTCCAGCTGCTGTGGGGATATTGCCTTTCCCTGTCTTGAGCCCTGGTGGGACAGGAGTCCCAGGGCCATCACACGCCAGCGTCATCTCTACCACCAGTACCTAGGTGGCATTTTGGGGGACTACTAGTCCCAGAGTGCACAGCGTCCGCTGCAGGTGCCGCTAACGAGGGGGAGGTGCTGTTTCACCATCGCGCATAAAAGCGCTGCCTCTCCCCCCGCGGTGCGGGACGCGCACAGGCCGCGCCCGGGCAAAGCTTGGGCCAAGGGCGGGCCCGTCCTTGCCCGTCATTGCCAGGAAGAAGCAGGGTAGGCCCCCCCCTTTTCGTTTTCGTTTTGTATGCGGCCAGTCAGCTGGAGTGTATTGCTGCTGGGTTAACCCAGAGTCCTCCGGATCAAAAAACTTAAGGTACTGTTTGCGCGGAGCGTTTCCCGCTAAGAATGCTGTTTACATGAAGGACTGACCTGGATGATCATTTTGACTCTTTAATGCTGAGTGGTTATTTGGTCATTGCTATATTTGAGACAGGTTACGTATATTAGACCATACTGAGAAGTAAAGTGTGGTTCTGGCATAGCGCCGTGAGGATTAGTATTTAGCTCCCGCTGGTAGTTTTGCCTAGAGTATGGGGAAAAGAAAAACACCGGAAGGAAGTGTGGATGGGGGAGAGGGCGGAGGGACGGGAACTAGTCGGGGCAATAAGGGTAAAAAGGCTAGAAAGCTCCAGAAACGTCCAGGAGGTAATTGCGTCATGGATCGTATTGATACCCTAATAAGTGAATGCGAGGGCATTTTAGAGACCACTCCTAGTATACCGCCCATCGCCACTCAGATCCCCCCAGGCCAATCAAATCTTCCAACCCCGCTATCCCTGCTATGTTTAGCAAACTAAAAATAAAAATTTCGCCACTAATAACGATGCAGGAGAAAGTGACATAACGGGAGTAGCCCAACCACTAGTTGGTTCGAGTGAACCCAACATCGATCATATAGATCCTATAATCGTTTGCACGAATAGATTCTCACCATTGTTAGAAATAGTGGGTGGTGAAAATGAAGAGGGAGTAAGACCTCAGACAACCAAGGAGTTGCAAGCGCCACATGTACAATCTAATGAATTATTAATAGGATCTAACATTGAATATCAGGATATGTTCCATCTAGTCACTAAACTAAGACAGGATGTGGGGTCGATGAGAAGTTTGATTGAGGACCTGACCACTATGGTAAAATTCCTTTCATCCGACTTACCACGAAGTGGTAACAACGGTAGGGTAGAAAATAGCCCCCGAGTGCATTCATCGGGAGCTAACTCTATAAAACCTCCGGTTAAATTGGCTACAGATACTATAGGTACTGACGCCACCAAAACAGTGCTCTGTTCCTTCAGGGTAAGGGCAGGATATATAATGCAAAGACCCCACTATTGAAGCCTATGTATTATTCATCACATCCAACAGCTTATTCTAGTAACTTTGATAGGGAGTCAGTAGAGAACAATCGGCCAATGTATTCTCGAAATATACCCTCCTATACCAAGCAATCGTATGACAAGAGCCAGCTTGTTCATTCTGAGCAGCATACATCCGACTTTTATAGTCCACATAGAATATTTATGGTGAAAGTACCCAAACTTGAGGCAAATAAAGGCAGAGAGAACTTGGATTCATTGACTAATAAAGTCATTCACTGGATACGGCATGTAAGGGGATGCCGCTCATTGATTAGGGAAGACATAGTGAAGGCTCGGAGGCTTACCTCACCAGCCCATCAGCAAGATTGTATAGAGCTTACACTGACCAGGGCAGATTTAGTTGAAAATCTCTTTTCATTAGAATTTCGTACTACTGCTCCAGGATGGTCTACCATTCAGTTCAGACGTTCTCCCCCGAGTGGTAACCTTGCAGACAATCTAAGGCACGGGCTAGTTAGCCCTCAGGGTAGCTCCACGCTGGAAAATAATGATTGACTGAAGCGAATACCGTCACAAAAGATACAAGGAGATGCAAGCTGCTGTAGCAGTAGGGATTGCCCTCCTAGTTCCAATCAGCTTACTGTAGGGCTTGTTTACTTACCTAGGATCACTCCTGCCCCTCCACCTGCGGCTGAGCGCACATTAGCAGAGAATAGTCTTCCCCCGCTACATCTAGCATGCAATTGCCACTTTGTTCTATGCTGTCTTAGAACATTGCAGGTCTGAGCGCGAAGATAGGTTCTCCTGAGTGGCATGCCTTTATAGAGGGATACGACATCTGCCTCTTTCAGGAAACCTGGGCAGAGGATCCTCTCTACTGTTCTGGTTACCTGAATTATTTTGTGCCGGCTACTAGAGGTGCAAAGGGGAGGCCTTCAGGAGGCTTGACAATTTGGGTGCGCCAGAGTCTAGGCCTTGTCATCCAGGTGCTGCCAACACAGAGTCATGATATACAGCTGGTAAGACTGATTAAGGGCACACATAGGACAATAGACATTTATAACGTCTATGTGAGAGGCACTAGAGGGAAGCAGTCGGTAGTTTTGGCGGCTCTCACCGACCTCCTTGACTCTCACACAGAGGTTTCTAATGCTATAGTCGCGGGTGAATTTGTTACATCGGTCGGTCCTCAGGATCGGTTTGTTGCTAGGAATGGTCCACCTCTCGATCTATCCTAGCCTTATAGCCGTAATGGCACAGGTCACAGGAAGGATCAAGTGGGGGAAGGAAAGGAAGGGAACAGCCGGGAGGGAGATCTGAAAGACAAGCACAATTGTAAGTACCTTCCGTAACCCTTCTTACTATAAACACAGAACATGCATGGAACCACGGTACTGAATGGTGTCACCTCTATATACCTGTAACAAAAAAGAATACACTTTGTAGAAGATGGCACTTCTATAAAGGGGGTGCCGTCTGTGTGGAACACTACGTGCTGTGTCTATAACTGCATAGGAAAATCACATAGAGAAAGAAACATATCATGAGCATAAATCCTTAATATACATAACTGGACTGCGACAGTACGGAGGCACAGTAACACTATGAACCTACCCTTGTCTAAACTCCATTGAACATCACAGGGATAGAGCGTAGTCTTCTACCACTCATCAAAACCCCTGTTAAAACAGAGCCAGAACATCATGGTTATAAAATCTTTGTACATCAACGTTAACACCAATGTTCCTGCGTAGTATTCATAGATATGGTTACTTCACCGTTGAAAATGATCCACACATTATAGCATTCAAATGCAAAACTAATAAAGCTTTAACACTCCCTGTGTAATGCGCGTTACCAGGAAGGAAGTATAGGACCTGTATAGAAGCTCCAGCCCTCTGCGCATATGTGTCTTTCAATCCCTCTTGACAGCCATAGCTCTTCAGGGTATGCTGGGCGCAAAGGGGTAACAAGGACTCAAAGAAAACACCGCCGGCCGACAGTACCGGCCGAGAACCCAAGGGTAATGGAGCCAGCCTCCGACTGAGCCGAACGCTCCCCAACGGAGGATGGTGACCAGGGAATCAATAGGGGAAGCGAAGCACCCTTACCCGACCTTTTCTTACAGGAACCAGGAACGGCTGCGAACACAACTGGCGGGGACGAAGAATTTCCGACACTGACTTGTGTTCAGTCTCCTCCTATGAGCCGTCTCCAGCGACGTCGTGCGTGACGCGCACGGCCTCATGGGAGTCGTAGTTTGTAGCGTTACGGTGACGTCAGTTGCAGAACGATCGTCACCCATTATCTGTGCGCTCGATGTTTTGCGCACTTAACAGAATTTAACTCCACCTTTGAGCCCCTTCTAAATGAGGAGGGACCGCTGAATGAAGAAGAGGATTTGAGGTGGGGCATTCCAAAGCTGGCGCTCGATCCCATAAAAAGATGGACAGAAGTGGCCATCCAAATAAATTCTATTTGCATGGAAAAGGGACTACAGGCCACAAATGGATGTGCCCCATCTGATAGATTGGGAGCAAACACCTTTAACAATGGGTATTGCACTAGCAGAATTGATTATGTTTTAATTAGTTTGACACTATGGCATTCCTTCCGAGACATGGCTGTTAAAGACAGGATCGAAAGTGACCATGACCCCCTATGTGTGTCACTGGAATTAACAACGCAAAAGGCACTAACTCGAGTAGGTAAGGCTCACTCCACACACGACGCAGTTCCAACTAACGACATGAGATGCCTCAAATGGGCGATGATTGTGGAGATGCCTGAGCAGCTTGCTTGTATTAATAGGGATGTGGACTGTGTCATAAGTGAGCTCGAAGACAGCGTAGCGAACGTCAGGGCCCATGAACAGATAACTTGTATACATAACAAATTTTTTGCACACCTTCTTACCTATTTCATTAAGCAGGGCAGACCATGCAAGGCCGTAAACCGAAAATCCCGACACTGGTTTAATAAAGACTGTAGAATATCACGCGCAGCGTTAGTGTCTGCTGTTAAAGCAGGCGATTCAGTAGAAGTTAGAGCAGCCAGGCACACCTATAGGAGCACCCAAATAAAGGCAAAGAAAGCATGGGACTACAGCAGATGGCAGGAGCTAAGAGAGGCTTGTGCCACGAACAACTCCAAACACTTCTGGAATGTAATTAAATGGGGCGGAGGTGGACAGGCGGAACAGCCCCAAAATCATGTTTCCCTGGAGAACTGGGTTAACCATTTTAAACCCCAATATGCCTTAAGCACAGAAGAAGAAGTATGTGCCATCACCTACTTATTCTATCAGGATGAGGCCTTTAGTAGGGGCGACATAGAAGCCGCACTTAGATCCATAATGGTAGGGAAAGCACCCGGCCCAGACGGCATTCCCGGGGACATATTTTTATCTGACAAGGAAAGGTGGTGCCGGTACATCTTACTATTGACGAATGCCATTGCCCAGGGTGCACCGGTCCTGGACTCCTGGAAAGGAGCTGAAATAATACCGGTTTTTAAAAAAGGGGACAAATCACTTCCAGGAAACTACAGGCCATTAGTCTAATTGACACCATGCAGAAGGTAACGGGTAGACTCGTGCTCAATAAGGTACAAGAATGGATTGAGGAATGTAACATTCTATCCCCATTGCAAGCAGGGTTCCGGGCCTTTACAAGTACCATCGATCAGGTGTTTCGGTTTGTTTTACTTCATTGGAAGGTTGTGTCCCTGGGCAAGGGAAGTCTATATGCCGCTTTTGTAGATTTAAGATCAGCGTTTGACCTTGTCCCTCGTGCAAAACTTTGGGCGACACTGCAAGAAATGGGAATGCCTACTGAATTATTGACCCTTATTATCAGACTGCACGATAATAATAGTGCTAGGATTTGATGGGGCTCGCAGGGTGAGGTTACCAGTCCCTTTCCAGTTGAAAAAGGTGTACGCCAAGGCTGTGTATTGGCCCCAACATTATTTTCCTTATATATTAATGGAATAACAAATTGCATGGGGGCCACTCCCACAGACGCACCACTACTAGCGGGCGAAAGAATACCCATATTGATGTTCGCAGACGACACGTTGATCATTTCCAAGACCCCCAGTGGTCTCCAAAAAGCACTGGTAATTTTTGAGGAGTTCTGTACAAACCGAGCCTTGGAGGTCAACGTGTCGAAAACGAAATTAATGGTTTTTAATCCACATAGGACCTACAAGGGGGCATTCGTATGAACGATCGCTTGCTAGAGGAGGTCAAGCAGTTTACCTACTTAGGGGTCAATATCCAAGACAACCTTAAATGGGGCCACCAAATTGACTTGGCATCCCTAAAACACCGCCAACTGGCGGGGGTGCTGCACAAGGAACATCAAACCTCTTTTTTTAAGCCAATTAGCCCGGCTCTTGAAATCTACAGCATGAAAGTAGTTAGCTCTGCCCTGTATGGCTCAGAACTTTGGGGATGTGAGAACCTGTCTAAGCTTATTGTCTCAGAGAATAGGTTCATGAAGACAATAACTAGTTTGCCTCAGAGCACCCCTACGTGTCCCTTACTGTATGATCTGGGAAGAAAAGCGATCACAGACGTAGCTAAACTGCGACCCCTTTTATATTGGCGGAGATTGTGGACAACCCCAGAACTGGCAGCTTATGCGGCTGGCTTCCAGGACATAATAAGGGCAGACACCTTCCATGAAATTAAATGGTTGAAGGAGGTTAGAGAGTCCCTGCTAAGTATAGGTATGCAATTCCTGTGGGAGGACCCATCAAATTCTATTTTTCCGTCCAAAAAGATTCTGAAAGATAAATATTGGGAATTGATACAGTTTAATACGCTTAGAAATAGTGAGACGTCCACCTTAGCTGGAGCTTTCCTGCAAAACAAACTAATTCCTAAATTTGAAGCATACTGGGACTTAATCACAAAACCGCTCGATCGGAAGCTGTATTTTCAGTTCAGGGTAGGCTCATTACCAGTTAAAGGTTTTACATCTAGATGGGCCAAACCCAGTGATAACTTGTGCCCAGTATGCCAGTCCAGTAAAGAATCTGTGACCCACTTACTGTTTGCCTGTACTGGTTATGTCGGTCCACGTCGTGCTTGGTTAGCACCACTCTGCAAACGTTTGGGAACAAAAAGAGCTAGTGAAGCAGAGAGAATCTTGCGAACCGATACATCAACTACGTCAGCCATAGCAATGGCAAAATACTTGGGTTGGTCATGGGCAATAAGATCATGCTCACTTCGCCAAGTTCAGGGTCAATGAAGATAGTGCCTTCAAGAACTAATTTCACAAAATCATGGCCAAGTGACCTAGTTAATGGGTGCGCTTGTGGACCTGCACTATGTAATTGCCTAATGCAGTTAGCGTCTTCAAGAACCAAAATCAGAAAACTATGTACAAGTGACGTAGATAAGGGGTTCGCTCAATTGCCTGTCTTAATTAATTGCCTCCAGAACACTGTAATTTGTATTGTTTTTAATTAAAAATAGTTTTTAATAGAAGATTTTCTATATGGGTTTTAAAATGTTACTTTTAAACATTTTAAAGATGTATCTGCTTATTCTTAATGTTATCTGGTTTCTTTTAAATCCAAGTTGGTGCTGTATGTAATTGTCTTTTTACCTATTTATGGATTTGTATGTGCTTTTATGACTAATCATGTCGAATAAAGCTGACTTGGATTGGCTAAAACAAACTATAGGCTATTCCCAGTGGACGAAAGTAGTACACAATTTTAATACCTATTAGAAATAGTGAGGCATTACATGAATATGTTGCTTTTACAAATGAATATTTATTCCAAAATTCAAAACCGAGGTTCACTGTCTCACTTATCCATTATTAAATTAGTTCCAAACCCTTAAGGATCCTACTTAACAAAGACATAATTTTAACACATTTACAAAATGATCTTTCCATCTGTTCTCAACCGTTAATAAAGAGTACTTCAGCTGTGCTTTTCCCATCAGGTCATCTGCAATACACCTGAAATATATGCAAAAGAAAACATGGATATCTTATAATTAATAGCAATTGCACTGGAGGGGGGTGTTCATTGCTCAGTCCAAATAACCTTATATTGCAGAAGATATCACAAGCGAAGGGCATTGTGATTATATTTCAGGTTAGCAATTGGGCTCGATTCACAAAGTTAAATTTACACATGTAAATTTATTGATGAGAAAATATATTACAGCACTAAGGTTTACATGTACATTTTTGCTAGTCACCATTTCTGAGTCTAGATTTATACCTAAGTGTAGACTTACATGGTTGAGCCTCTTACAACAGGAGTTATCAATGTAAAGTTACTACTACTAACTTTTCACACATATGTGGAGATCTCTGTCATTATGGTGAAGATCTCCCTATGGGAAAAATATTTCAATTTATCATTCTTTAAAAACATAGTTGAAATATTTGAATTTCTGATATAAATGAAAATAATGTACACGTTTTATTATGTACCTAGAAGTATTAAAATAAAATGTTACAGCACATTAACCCATTACATTGTGTATTAAATATTTAATTAATTAAACTATATTTATTTAATTTATATACATATGTGTGTATATATATATATATATTCACTGAAAAAACCATAGGTTTTAGGGACAGTTATAGTTAGTTGGACATTGCACTCGTACAAAACCCGTGAAATTCCCCCGTTATAGTTAGTTCAGGTAACTATAACTCGCGCCCCGCAATGCACTTCTGATGACGTCACATATTACATCACTCATGACATGGTCAGTGACATCACTGATGACATCACTGATGACATCTCAAATGACATCACTGATGACATCATCCAGTGACTGTGTGTTTCTGTAAAGTTTAAATATGTTTAATATATATAGGGAAAGGCGTATTGAAGAATGAGTGGGTGAATAAGTGTCTGAATGGATGATTTAGTAGGTGCGTGACTAACTCTATAAGTGACTGATTAAACGTATCTTACTGAATGCATGGGTTAGTGACTAAACAGGGTGAATGTCTGTATCCGTCTGTCTGTTGCTGTGCAAGTGGCTGCATGGGTTTGTGAATAGCTACATGAGTGTTTATATGAGTTATTGATTGGTTGTCTGAGTATCTGTATGGGTGCCTGAGTGTTTGTGTGGGTGGGGTGTGTGCGACTCTGTGCATAGATGTGTGAGTGGGTGATTCACTGGGTGGATGGTTTCAAGAGTGCATCTGTGATAGACTGTATGGGTGGGTAAGTGTGTGTAAGAGTGTGTTAGTGAGTGAATGTATGTCCCAGTGGTACATGTGTGAGTAACGACATATGTGAAAGGCAGTATATATGTGTGTTGGAGTATATAAATAGCTATAAGCGAGAGTGTGTGATTGTGAGAGTGACTGTATGGATGAGTGTGTGCTTGTATCAGTGATTGTATAAGAGCGTAAGAATGTGCTAGTATTTGTATGAGTAAGTGAGCTGGTGTGTGTATAACTGTATAGATGAGTAAATGGGTGTGTGCTTAATTTATTGCATGACTGACTAGGTGTGTGAGTACCTCTATGGATGAGTGGCGGTGTGTGAGTGTTTATATAGGTGTATGAGTGCATATAATAGTCCTGTACTGAGTGACTATAAGTATGAGTGACTGTACGGGTGAGTGAGTAGATGTGTGTGTGTAGACCTAAGAATCAGTGAGTGTGTATATAGTAATTGGTGTTGGAGTGTCTATGGTTTTGACAATGGCAGCCTGTAATTTACAGTGGGTGTATCAAAAGTTATATTAGGGTGTGAGAAGATGCATCAAATTATCACATGGATGATGTCATCAGTGATGTCATTTGAGATGTCATCAGTGATGTCATCAGTGATGTCACTGACCATGTCATGAGTGATGTAATATGTGACGTCATCAGAAGTGCATTGCGGGGGCGCGAGTTATAGGTACCTGAACTAACTATAACGGGGGAATTTCACGGGTTTTGTACGAGTGCAATGTCCAACTAACTATAACTGTCCCTAAAACCTATGGTTTTTTCAGTGAATTTGCAAGGTTTTTTAAATGCTAATTTCTAACTATAACGTGCCTGAAACCTATGGTTTTTTCAGTGAATTTCAAAGGTTTTTTAAATGCTAATTCCTAACTATAACATGTCTGAAACCTATGGTTTTTTCCAGTGAATTTCAAAGGTTTTGTAAATGACAATTTTTAAATGTATTAATTGTTATATTTATTTTTTTGATACTGATTTACAACATTTTTTTTAACTATTTATTTTTAGATATTTTATTGTTTAAATTACATTGTAATTACATTATACATTACATTACAAAATATACTTTCTCAGAATGAATTACTTTAGTTTAAATCCTTTGCAAATAGGCAATAGACTTTTAAGTACAGTAGTTACAGTTGTTGCAATGGGCAACACAATTTCAAACACAATGCAACATTGAGCTCAATGTGAATTTCAAGTTAAATGCAATTAGTTACTTTATGGATTACTTTTCTAACCACAGGACTGGATCCTAGATTCAGTCCTGGGACATCTCCTGTAAACAGTTGAGTAAAAGCGTTTTGGTTACAGTAGTGATTTTTAAGGAATATTATTGTATTTTAAAAGTTGACAGAAACTTTTTCACATAGAATCACCAATGTTATCCTATGGGAGGAAATTCACTTAGCAGGTAAGTAGTGTTATCGTTACTTTTTCTTACTCAGTGGTGGATCCTGGATCCAGCACTGGTGCATCTCCTGTAAACAGTTGAAAGAATGCGTTTAAGTCATACAGGCGATTTTTAAGGAATATTTGTAGTTTGTGAAAATCGACACTTTGAAACTTTTCTGCTGAAAACCAGACAATGGATTCCTATGGAAGGAAATACAAGTTACTGGTAAATACGGTTAGAATTACTTTTCAGGGTCAGTGCTGGGCTAAAAGATGCAGCACTGGGTTCTCTCCTGATAACAGGTGAGTAAATCGGAATTCGTAGTTCAGCTGATTTTAGAGGAATATTATAAAGTTCCAAAACTCCACACTTAGAAGAATTTCCAAGTGAAACCAGTCAATGTTAGCCTGTGGAAGGAAATTCAAGTTACTGGTAAGTACGGTTAAAATTACTTTTCAGGATCAGTACTGGGCTGAAAGATACAGCACTGAGGTCTCTCCTGATAACAGGTGAGTAAATCGGAATTCGTAGTTCGGCTGATTTTAGAGGAATATTATAAAGTTCCAAAACTCCACACTTAGAAGAATTTCCAAGTGAAACCAGTCAATGTTAGCCTATGGAAGGAAATTCAAGTTACTGGTAAGTACGGTTAAAATTACTTTTCAGGATCAGTACTGGGCTCAAAGATACAGCACTGAGGTCTCTCCTGATAACAGGTGAGTAAATCGGAATTCGTATTTCGGCTGATTTTAGAGGAATATTTGCACAATGGTGAAGGAAGGGGGTGGGGCCTGAGGTGACATGTCTGCAAACACGCCCTGTGGCGCGTTTTAAGTTGGAGAATTAATTCCTCCTCAATCCCGAGGGTCCCTAGGGGCCAACTAGCCCACCAGATACCTCCAGTATGCGCCAGAGAGCTGCGTTGCAGAGAGGTGTTCAGAGGCCACGCCCCTTTTTACACCTCTCTGCAACGCAGCTCTGTGGCGCTTTCTGGACGTACCTGGTGGGCTAGTTGGCCCCCATGGACCCTCAGGATTGAAGGGGATTTAATTCCCCATCTTAAAACGCGCCACGGGGCCTGTTTGCACACATGTCACCTGAAGCCCCGCCCCCTCCCTTCACCACTGTGCAAACGCGCCCCGTGGCGCGTTTTAAGTTGGGGTATTAAGTCCCCTTGAATCCTGAGGGTCCCTGTAGTCCAAGTAGCCCACCACCAAAAAGCGCCACAGAGCTGCGTTGCAGAGAGGTGTAAAAAGGGGCGTGGCCTCTGTACACCTCTCTGCAACGCAGCCCCCTGGCGCATACTGGAGGTTCCTGGTGGGCTAGTTGGCCCCCAGGGACCCCCAGTATTTAAGGGGAATTCGTTCCCCATCTGCAAACGCGCCAGGGGGCGCGTTTGCAGAGTGGTAAAGGAAGGGGGCGGGGCCTGCGGCCCGATCGTTTTTTTGTTTTTCCCCGAAGGGGGGCTGTGTGGCCCCCTTTCCTTTTTCCTATTTTTGGGCCCTGGGGACCCCATCCCCCAGGGACCCCATCCCCCAGGGCCTTACCCCTTTTTTTTTTTTTTTTTTTTAAATTAAACGGGAAGGGGGCAGCGTGGCCCCCCTCCCGTGGCCGAATCCGGCCCCGGGGACCCCATCCCCCGGGGCATGGCCACACTTTTAAATAAATTTTTATGGAGGGGGGCCGCGTGGCCCACCTCTCGGGCCACTACTTGCCCCGGGGACCCCATCCCCCGGGGCTGGCCCTATCCTTTGGGGTCCGTGGGGGGACCCCAACTCCCCCACGGACCCTGCCGGCTCCCCACCTCCTGCGGGAGCCGGCATTGCTTTCAACATGGGGAGCTGCTAACATGCAGCTCCCCATGTGGAAAGCAATTTGCTTGGATATTGGAAGCGAGAGCAGGTTTCCTGCTCTCGCCTAATATCCAAAGCAGTTTGCTATGACAGGACGGGAGCCGCGAGGCTCCCATCCTGTCATAGCAAACTACAGTGTCCCGGGGTAGGCACCCCGGGACACTGCAGGAGCCGGCCCTGGGGGTGGCGGTCCCCAGGGCCATTACAGGCTCCAGGAGGGGGGCCGCACGGCCCCCCCTCCCTCCATCGACAAAGCCCCGGGGAGGTGGTGGTCCCCGGGGCTCTGGGGGTCCGTAATGGACCCCCATATTGAAATTTTTAGTGCCCCGGGGCGTGTGGGGGGGCTCGAGCCCCCGAACAGAGGTAATTTTTATAAAAAATAAAAAAGAAGCCCCGGGGGGTGGCGGTCCCCGGGGCTGCAGGAGGGCCAAGAGCCCTCCCGCACCATTATTTTTTAAAGCCCCGGGGGTGGCGGTCCCCGGGGCTTGGGGGGCCTTCGAGGCCCCCCAAAATTAAATATAAACCCACCCCCCGCATGCCCCTGGGACTTGGCCCACCCGGGGGCAAAATAGCATCGAAACGCGGGAGAACGCGCTTCGATTTTTTTTTTTTTTGGAGGGATTCGCGCACCCTAAGCGCATCCCGCCGATTTTTTTCTTCTTAAAAAATGCTTTTTTCTGCCCAGGGGATCCTTGTGGGACACCTGAGCAGACCTAGGGGGTCAGGGTGTTTCTACCCTGCCCCCTTTGTGCGTTTTGCGCACTTGTTTCTTTTTTTTTTCTCGGCGGGATCCGCGCACCCTAAGCACATCCCGACGTTTTTTTTTTTTTAAATGCTTTTTTCTGCCAAGGGGGTCCTTGTGGGACCCCCTGAGCAGACCTAGGGTGTCAGGGTGTTTCTACCCTGCCCCCTTTTTGCGCTTTGCGCACTTGTTTCTGTCCCTTGGTTCTACCGAGGGACAAAATGGCTGCCAACACTTCCTGATTTGGAGTGTTGACAGCCAATTAGCATGCAGCTCGTGATCGGGAGGGTACGCGGACCCTACTCGGCCATAGATATATATGTGATTTTATTTGTGATTTTCTCAGAAACTACTGAACGGATTTACACCATTTAAGCAAAAGGCATGACACTGAACCAAGGGCTACCTCTTTGCCAAATTTGGTGTAATTCCGTTCAGCAGTTCGGGCTGTAGCTGCGACTAAAGGTTCCTATGGAAAAATGAATGGGAAAAACGCGTTTTGGGACCCCCCTTTTTTCTCGGCCCCGCTTAACAAATCACCCCGAGACTTTCAGGATAGGAGCGGACCGGAGCGCCCCAACAAGTTGGAAACTTTCGCAAAGATTCGTCAACCGGCGCCAACGTTATTTGAAATAGAATGTTGCGGATTTCCTATGGAAAATAGGTCCTAACTATAACTATCTACTGGCGACCGCCAGTAGATAATATATATATATATATATATATATATATATATATATATATATATATATATATATATATATATGTGTGTGTTCATATCTCTCTCTCTCTCCCCATATATATATATATATATATATATATATATATATATATATATATATATATATATATATATATATATATATATATATATATATATATAAAAGAAAGCTGTTACCTCGTAACATTACAGCAGCAGCGGACACCAAACGTCTTTCAAGCAGTTATTTATTCAGCAGATATGAACAAACTCGACGCGTTTCGGGACCCAGTCCCTTGTTCACTCGTGAACAAGGGACTGGGTCCCGAAACGCGTCGAGTTTGTTCATATCTGCTGAATAAATAACTGCTTGAAAGACGTTTGGTGTCCGCGGCTGCTGTAATGTTACGAGGTAACAGCTTTCTTTTTGGTGTTTTGAGGCTCGCCCCCTTGCCGCGGACCGCCGTCGTGAGAGGAAGGGGAAAGGCGATTTCAGTGCATTTGCACTGAGCTGCGATTTTGGATATATATATATATATATATATTCCACACGTAACTGGATGCAGTGAAAGACAGATCCACAAGCCCACTTGATCAGGTTAGAAATTTTATTTTCAGTTGACAAAAGGACGCGTTTCGACCACGTCCGTGGTCTTGATCACCTGATTATATATATATATATATATATATATATATATATATATATATATATATATATATATATATATATACACACTTGCTGAAAAAAAACACCCACTTCTGCCAGCATTCCAGTCCTTCGTGTACAGGTGCATGCCCCTAGTATATAACAGAAGTCCAAATCCTATGCAGGAAAGGACAGGCACTCCAGAATGTGTGATATATAAGCTCATATTTGCAGCTACAGTCTGACGTGTTTTGGGTCCGTGGAGCCTTTGTCAAGATGAGCGAGACCCACCACCAAACAAAACAAATAGCACACAGTGCATAAACATAAAGAAAATACTTCCAATGGCGTAGTGCATACCATCTCTTTCAAACGCATTGAACTATCAATAGCTGCATAATAAATATCCAAAAGCATAAATCGATGCTGATCCAAATTCCTTCCTGCCACAATATATACTGCCTACTAGGTTACCAACATGACTGAATGAATATGTATGTTCACCCGGTACCTAGCATACACAATAAAATAAGGCATAACCATAAACAATGCAACAAAGCAAAAATAAGAAAATGTGCAAACATAAAAATAAATTAAGTATGTTGTGTTTCCTAGAAGTGGTAAACATATATACAAATGCAAAACAAATGTAGAATATATCATAAAGTAATAGGCGCAAAAAAGCGACATGTCCTGGGTGGACATTAGTCATCTCTGCGTGCACCCAATACAGCCCCAGTAGGCATGGTCCAACTCGTATTACTGTACACCAATCCATACTCATCACCAATGGTCTTATGCATACATGTCTGAGCTTGGCCACTTTTGTTTCTTTTTAGTGCTGGTTAATTCATATTGTAATTGTGCCATAGTGGTAGACCAGGTTGGATGGCTGAAGAGGGTCGTTATCCACAGCAATTGTTTTTTAGTAGTTAGTGGAATCCTCCTCGGATTTATTCCTCCAAACTGGCATTTACTTTTCCACATTTGATGACCATCGGACACGTATCAATCTTGGTCCAATTGAGCCATGCCCTATCTGGTGCGTTGAAGCTTGTAGTCACCTATCAGTAGAACTGTTTTCTGCAGAAAAATGTTGCTTTCTAATTGATGCTCTAGCTTGATTCCTTAAGCTGTTTAAAAAGAGGAAGTGAAAGAAGAGAAGTGACCAAGTACAGCATCATGTTTCGGCGCCACGTTTGTATAGGCCGCCGGCTGATTGTACTCACAGCGGAGTTCAATACTCCTAAGCTCACAGAGTGAAATGCTTCAATTAAGTCGTTACACTTTGCGTACCGTCGCTGTGGGTGGCATGGTGGAGGTGGGATATGCCAGCAGATAAGATCTTGCAGTCTAGTGGACTCGATGCCAGAACTAAAGTGAAAGAGATTTAGTTTAAAATCTCCAATGATAATCAATCCTGCATTAGGGTTGGCCAAGATGGTTTCTTGTAAATATTTGCTAAGATATTCTACTTTCTTTTGAAGGAGTTTTTGGCCAGGCTTCAAATATGTGCAGACCAGCAAAGATTTTTGATGTGCCGTGTTTGGGACTGGCAGCGATATGCCAACAGCCATGATTTCTAGATGTTCAGTCTTTCTGGTTTAAGGTTCATAGCTGTTCTACACAGAATCGAGAGCCCTCTATTTTGCAGCCCTTTGGAACACGACAATAAACTACAATTCATAACCGACCAAAAAGGTTGGCTCAGTTGCCCATGTCCCTTGCAGGCAGATCAGATCAAATTTTGACAGATAGGTTATAGCGTCCTCATGCGTGTTCAGTTGGTTCGATCCCGCTATGTTTCAAGAGCAGAGCTTAATGTGATTGATTTCAAGGTATGAATGATCTGCTTGATCTTGCACGTTATTAACTAGGGGCACAAGTCCGAAAAAAAGAAGCGGGGGGAATAGCCAAGTTAGGCAGCATGCAAGTGACATCATGGTGCGTGACATCACAGCGCATGCTCTCACTATGCGTGACATTGCACGTGGCATCTCAGGAAGTGACCTCACAGGAAGTGACATCACAAGCAGTGACATCAGATATGAAGACCTCACACATTTGTTTAGCAGGTCTATCATGAGTACATTTAAGCGCATTACAAGATTTAACAAGAGGAGTTGTGCCTAAAAAGTGGTGCAACCCCGACACAAAATCTAGGCCTCAACTAATATTTTTTTTTTTTACTCTGCCACAATGAAATTGGCAACAAGGAGAAACATGGCAGTAGATCTATTCTGCTTAATTGGTTGTAAAGTCTGCATTTTAAAATATCTTATTGGGTTAAGGCACATACTACAGAGATCTTTGTGTGCCCAGTAAATCTCCGAGAAAAATAATAATGGTCTCTGGCGGTTAACACTTTTGCTGGAGAGATCTGTGTTTTGTCTAGTCCCAGATTTCAATCAAAGTAGTACAGAAGATGAATGTGTCTCTTGCAAAGCACATCATGTAACATGCAGATGACAGATTTTTATTTTATGTAGATAGGCAAGTGGGTCACTGCTTTTAACACAGAGATCCTTTTGTTGCTTGCAGTTCATAAATTGTAATACTCTTAATATAGCACAGTGAGCTATGAGGGACATGTGAGTCCTGCTCTTTGTAACCCTCATTGTCTTATGTAACACACCTTGCACATTGATTTACACACTTACATGATTTATTGCCAATGTATAATATTTCTGCTACGTAAAGCGCTCTCACAACGTGCATTGGGGTAAGTAGCGCTATAAAAGAAATAAAATAGTGGTATTTGTGTAAGTCTGTTTATATAGCGCAGCTACTCACCCTTACGGGTCTCAAGGTGCTGGGGGCCGTAGTGGAAATTAAGTGAGCTATTGCCCAGAGTCACATGGTGCTGAGCTGAGCTGCCGCCGGAGCCGGGGATCGAACCGTGAACCCTGTGCTCCGAAGTCAGTTGCCCTGGCCGCTGCACCACACCTCTCCAATAGTTATTTGTGTAAACACTGAGATAGACCAACACACCTGACATTTTTACAATGCATGCATATGTCTTATATGCAGAGACTGAACAAAGTCAAAAGCATGACTCTCTTAAGTACCTGTGAAGTGAAAACAAGCTGTGTGCCTTTATTTCCCCTCCATTGAATTTGCATCAAAATGTGAGGCTCCAGACTGCGCCCAGCCAGGATCATATTGGAACAAGAGAAGACCTAATGGTCCCTTAACTTTGGTCTTTATCTTTGGCCCAGCTGCAGGTGAAAATAAAAAAGCACCCTCCCGGCTGGCATGTTGCTGCTGGGAATGAAAAGCAGGCAACATGCAGGCCCTGCTGAACCTGTCCTGGTGTCTGAAAATTACACCAGGACAAGTTCAGCATATTTCAGTGGGGCCCAGCTTCTTGACAGGGTGGACGATGTCTACCCTGTGAAAATAGTGGGTGGACGCCGTCCACCCGCGTGTACACCCGACTTGTGCCCTGCCTAGGGACACTGCTTTGCCGAGGAGCCCCTACCACTCAGTTGCCAATTACTGCTCAAACACTTTACTTGAAGAATTGTGTACTCTATCCAAGTACGGAAATCGTAATTACCTATTTAGCTCATTTCTGGCACTTAGCTTGGAATCATTTTCAGGAGGAGACTTTTGCTTCTCTTGTGGGACGTAGCTGCGTTGCCATTGCCAGAAAGACAAATAGCCCATTGAGTCCAAGTGGTGCATTCCAACTTTACATCTTCCACCATTTCCAAAATAGTGGGCTAATAATATCCCAAAAATTATCTTGGCAGTTCATTCAATTTACCACTTTTGTTGGACCTTTGGCAAATTTTGAAAAGGAAACCAACATGTTTGAACCTATTGTTAAAGTAGCAGTTATGTCATTTGATAACGAAGGCCATGGACATTCTGAACATGGATGGAAGTTGTTTAAACATGGTAATTCCCTCTGAGTCAAGAACAGGCTTTTTTATCACTCGAAAGGTTATCAACCAAGTGTAATTTTTGTCTCTAGGTGGTGGCTCAAACCAATTTGAATTCTTAGAATAACTAAACCCTACAGTATCATCATAATCAGTATAAGGTTGATAATTGTCTTCCTGTAAATAATTCAGTTTATCAACCACGATCAGGGGTTGGGACTTTTTAGTCAATATATTCATCTCTGGACTTGGAGGTCCAAGGGGATCAGAGCCCTCCACAGAATTTGAGGAGCCATCGCCAAATAAATGATAAGAAAACTGCTTACCCCTTTGGTTATTTTATATATTAGAGATCATTGTACTTTGGCCTTGAACTTCAACCACTTCATTGGAATGCTCTTGTAACTTCCCACTGGGGGTTTCACCCACGGGAGCATCCGGAAGCTGTTCAGCCACTGGTGGGCAGCTTTTCCTGTTTCTCCCCTCAAGTTGGACCAAAGCAGACTGTTCTTACAAAATGAGCTGTATCGAAGAATCAATATTATTTGAAATATTCATCATTGATGAAGACATTAACTTTTAACTGACAATTGAATAAAGGCATTCAAATTGTCTCAAAATATTCTCTTTCTTGTACATAAAAGATTACATTCTGGACAAAAGGCTTGTTTGGAGTAATAATCGTAGCTAGAATGATAAAAGGGAAAAAAATCATTTAAATAAATATCGTAGCGCAACAGATGTTTTTTTTTACCTTACTGGGCCGGAGAGGAACGTTGGCAAAAATAGTACCCATATAGAGGAAAAATAGAATCTAGTCAAAAATTCTGAAAATCTTTCGTGTTTTGAGGGAAGAAAAAGTTACCTACAATGAGGAGTTTGGAAAGCCTGAAAAGACCCTACCTGGATGGAGTGACATGAACGGAGAGGCAGGGCTGATGACTGGGCTTGTCTAATGATGTAGCCATACATTGGTCCGCCCTCCCTTTCAAGCAGAAGTCAGTCCCTTGGTCAAGCCTATTACGAGCCATGCCAAAGGACAAGTACACAGGTAAGCAGCCTGAGAAGAGAAGGAACAAGAGCTCAGTTGTTGCACCATGAAAATATTGGTTACTAGTTGTGAGAAGCTGGCCTGGTATATGCTGTGCACTAATTAAAGTGGGCACCTTGCACCAGTCCAAACAACCCTTATGGTGATTTAAGAGGTCAAAGCTAACCTTAGAAAGCTATCCAAATCGTAGCTGTGGAGAGCAGCCTTCAGGCTTAGTCTTGAAGGAATGTTAAGCAGCTTGTTTTACCAGAATGCAATCTCATAGTATTGGTTAAATTAAAGGAGAACCACACAGTACTTATAAAAATATGTATTTATTGATATAACACTCCTTAAGTACGACACAGTACCCTCTACACAAGGATACTTACAAAGCACACAATACTGTAGCACAGAAACAATAGTAAATAGCACTAATACACAGTGGGCTCCAGGGGGAGACCAAACCATATACTAAAATAGTGGTATAAGAACCACGACTCAAGTTAAGACAGTGTCTAGAGGATGTAGAATCACTGGGACCCCAAGGAATCTCCCAAGGGGAGTAAGTAGGGACCCCACGGAGGTCGGGTGCAGTGTGGGAACACGACCGCGTGCTACGTACAATTCAGTGGGAGAGTCGCGGTTGAAGCTTTAAACTTTAAGGACCCTTCTAAGTGGACTTTGAAGAAACCCCGTGTAAGTTAGGAGGTTGGAGAGCTACCCCACCCGTAGATACCGTAGTACCAGAGTTACCTATCCCAGGGAAGCCGGGTGCATAGGTCTGAAGTGGCGTCGGAAACCGCCTTCGATCTCTATGGAGGACTTCGAAGAAGAGCCACTGCTGGGAAGAAGGAAAGTGTTCGTCGGAATCCAAAGGTGGATTCTTGGTGAAGAGTACCTGAAAGCAGAGGGGGACAGAGTCTGGGTCACTCAGGAGTGACCAGGGGCTCGGTAGACGAATGCCCACCGGTGTCGTGTGCTTCAGGTGCGTTGAGGAGGGTTCTTGACTCTGCAGCCACCGGGACCAGGAGATGTGGTGGGGGTTACTCTGCAGAAAGATCCAGAAAGATCCTACCTTCCTACACTAGTCCAAACCTTTATTAAACATTTCGAGTGGCTGTAAGACAGCCAGGATGTGGGGGAAAAGCAAAAAAACATGCTGACTACAGCAATAGCATTTATATTAAAAATAAAGCAGTGAAAAACAATACCCAAGCATGATAATGGGACGAATGTATTTGAAGATTGCAATAATATGCTTATCTTTGCTGTGAGTAGCACGTACAATAAAGGAGTTTTTCTCACAGCCAATGATAATATAGGAGAGAGGGTTTTTTTTTTTATTGTTTTATTACAGTTATTCTCCCATTGAATAATATCCCTTAGCCACAGGGGAGGCTGGGAGATAACATTTTTTTTTTGTTTTGTTTTGTCTTCTGTTGTTAAAGCAAGGAGAGGTGTAGCATAATTTGAGCCTCCGGTCTTGTCATAAAATCCGCTGACGGCCTGCTGGTGTTGTTGGAAGTACACATTCTACTGAGCATATCAAACTTTTTTTCAGTGGTACAGGAAAATAATTAGGAATTTACCGCGTCTAAAGCACTTACCCTAATTATCAAGAGACACTCAAGACAGAAAAACATTGTGTCTCAAATATGACTCATAAAACACCATGTAAGGGTCATCAGTTTTTACCTGCTGAAACCACCTTCGAACTCACTACAATTGCTAAAATTGGAATGGCACTAGTAAGTGATGGTGTTTGCCTATTTCCGAACTCTATTAGCTAAGCCAGTTTATTCATTTTCTGGAAGATAATATGGTGCTGCATTGACTGTTATTGATTGTGTTATTAAATTTGATATCTTTACCTAAAAAAGCAATGGCTGAACTACTTTGCTTAGGTAGTACTCGGCGCATCAATGGCATGGTAATTAAAATTACTACTATTAAGAAACATATAATAGAACTATGAAATGTAATACCACAGTTGTGGCAGGTAGGTGCTAAATAGTCATTCAAAACAAAAATATGTGTGCATGTCCATGATACCACAATAGATTTCTTAAAACTTGTGATTACCACTTAAGGTTAAATTCAATGATAAAATAAGATTGAATGTATGTGGAAACTAAAGGATACCCCCACAATAGACAATTGAGGAGTTTCTTAAATCCAATGAATTTTAGTTGCAGACTTAATGAAAACTATTTGTTACTAACTGAAACATTTACACCTTTTAGATGTCAAAGGCGCGTTGGTTCCTGAAGAGGTAGGTACTGCAGAACATTTAATAGTTTGTCTCAAGCATCTGGACTCACCTACTTAATCAGAAATAAATAATTCTATTTGAAGACAGGATACTCAACGGCTGCCTGATGCACTGTAAGAAAATCATTGTGGGCTAGAACACAAAATATTTTTGATTGGTGTTATTTCACTTCCTTGGAGGTAATTTAATGCAGAGATGCGTACAAACACCTTTTCCCACCATATTGTGAAAGAAGGGTTATGAAGGAGGTAATGTGTGACAAGAACAGAACATTAGTGCATATATGTGGTGTGGCATTTTGTTCTGGTGGTAATATAGCCTATTTTCTTCTGCTGCTGTGCTGCTATGATTTGTTCTACATTATTGAAATATGATATTGGTATGTTGTACTGTTGTTTTTCCATGGTTTTCTGTTTTGGCTCTTTTACCGTATTGTGCCCTGTTATGTTTTGCTTTGTTATGTTTCATTGTGTATGCAATTGTGTTGTGTTCTTTGGTTATCATTGACTCTGCCAAATCCCTTGGTATAACCTTGGACAAAGACCTCTCCATGCAAAAACACATCAGTGCCATCACTAGAGGAGCTAACCATCAGCAGCATATTCTCAAGAACCTAGAACTTTTCCTGCCCTTAACAGACGGCACAACTGCAGTTCATACTCTTGTGTTATCAAAATGAGACTATGGTAGAGCTACCCTGGTGGGCCTCCCAAAAACCTTACTTGCACCGTTGAAAGCTACACTGAATGCAGCAGTCAGGCTCATCACTGGATAAAAACAAAAGTGATCGTATCACCCCCGACCTTCAATCACTGAAATGGCTACCCTATGAGGCAAGGATTCATCTCAAAATTGCTTGTATGACCCACAAAGCGCAACATCACAATACCCCCTCCTACCTGTCCCAGAAACTGACCCTTTCGGGTGGAAACAGATCTTTGAGAAGCACTAGTTCCTTACATCTTAAGCCGCAAAAATTCAAGAAAAAAAAACCATACAAGTGATCCATCTCTGGTATGGCCCTTTTAATTTAGAACCCCATCCCAACCGAGATCAGATGCATCCCATCCACATCCATCTTCAGGAAGGAAGTAAACATTTTACTATCCAACAATTTCCTCTCACATTGAGGACTCTCCTCCAGCGCCCACTGATCGACTCCTCTCACCTATTTGTTTGTTGCATCCTGACACTCTGGAATAAGCTTGGGCTGAAATGTATGCTAGACTATATGCTCCTACCTTTCCATTTGCCATATGTGCAATTATATCTCTGTCTTTATTCACTCATCTATATTTGTACATAGCTTATTTTTATATTTTTATATGTTTATCTATGTCTCCTCCTGTTATATCCCATATTTTGTACTCTACCTGTAAAGCGCTCTGTCACCCGGAAAGGGTCTTGTTCGTGGCATATAAAACTCAGAATAAGTAAATAAATGAATAAAGAGCAAATGTTACAATATTTCCAGCCAAAAGCAGTTCATGCGTGTTCCTCTGAAAATCAACGATTCACCTCGAGCAAAGGTGAAAAATTCAGTAGGAAAAGGCTTTCAATGGTGTGACCCTGTTGACAGATACAATAACAAAGGGTTTTACGTTGTGAACTCACTGACAAATACATTAGAAAGTCAGTTCATATTATGAAATCTCTCACAAATTCAATAGAAATTGGTTTTATATGTTGAACTCAGACAAATACATTAGTAAGAGGTTTTGGGAACTCTGCAATAAATTCAATAGAAATGAGTTTTTTATTGCAAACTATATGGCAAATACCTTAAAGTATTATTTTTTAAAACAATAATGGAACTGACTGGGCACGGATTAAGCGGTAGTGTGTGCTTTGCAGAGATCTGAGATTCTATCCCACACCACTTCCTTTATCACTTGACCTTCACTTATCTGAAGGTCAAGTGCTAAAGGAGTGTACATGGTGCTGAGTTTGGGTTAAACACAAAAAAGTCTCAAAGCTTTGGCTCCACCGTGTTGTTGATCTTCTTGTTTATGGTTATTTAATTGGGCGGCAATTATGTTATCCTAACTATGAAGTAGTTCCATTTTTTCTGACTGATACAGACAGACATTGTTTAAACAGACCCTAAGTCAAACACAATAGGAGGGGACTTTGCATAGTGTAGACTTGTGACAAATACTATGGGAAGGGTCTTTATCTGACAAATGCAATAGAAGAGGGCCTTACTTCTGCAGAAAAAACTTAGATTAAATCCAAATGGGTAAATTCTATAGGGATTGTGCTGGAAAATGGGGGTTGGTTTCCAATCAACCTTTTTCCTTATGCGGCACTGACCAGCACCAATTTCCACTGTTTGATGCCCTTTAACAAATGGATGCTTTATTATACACCTTGTAAACTCCAAACATCTCCTCTAATATCTCTTTTAAATGTCCAAGACGTAATTACCAAACAGATGGGGATTGGCAGCATATGATTTTTACCTGTCTCCAGTTGGAGCAGTATTGGGTGTTTTTTTTTTTCTCGCCACAAAGTTTACAGTCTATCTAATGCCATCCCCAAAAACCATATACTTCAGCCTGCTTGGGGATCCTCTATTGTTAAATACACAAACAAACCATATTCTTATTGCATTATTAATTGTGTGCTCCTTAATGATTACTTATTGGAAAGCTTCTTTATCACCAAATTTTGATGAATGGATTCACAAGCTACACAAAGTAGGTCATCAAGAAAAACTATTTTTCCAACATAAATGTAAAGAACTTTGGGGTTGTCTGCTAGGGTAACAACTTACTGTCCTTTTACAACTTGGGTGTCGGACCTGCATTGCACCTCCACAACCACCAGGGATCAGACAGTCCTGGTGGTGGGGTGGTGGCCTTAAGGCCACAATATGCTTGCCGAGCAATCTTCGGCTCCGCTCCGGATCTGATCATAGAGTCCGATGCCAGCAGGACAGGCTGGGGCGCCCGTTGCGGGGAATTCTCCACTGGCGGAGTCTGGTCATTAGACGAACAAGCCCTTCACATCAACTGTCTGGAGCTCCTGGCGGGGTCTTTCGCCGTCCGTTGTTGGACCAGGGACAAGGTTCAGTTGTGTGTCCTTCTAAAAATGGACAACATTTTGGCGGTTCGGTATGTCAATCTCCTGGGGGGCCCCCGCTCCCGGACCCTGGCGAACCTGACAAAAGATTTCTGGGACTTTTGTCTAGCGCATCACGTCTCGGTGACAGCGGAGTATCTTCCGGGGCAAGCCAACCAGGTGGCAGATTGGCACTCGAGACATCTTATCGATTCCAGCCTATGGAAGCTGGACACACGGGTCTTCAGGTGGCTGGAGGACCTGTGGGGGCCGTTTTCAGCCGACCTTTTCGCATCCCGCCTCGACCATCAAGTGCCGAGATTTTTCAGTTGGAGACCGGATCCGTTGGCAACAGCCACGGATGCCTTCCTCCAGGATTGGAGTCAGGAGGACGGTTATGCCTTCCCTCCGTTTTCGATGATCACAAGGTCGGCGGCCCAGATCCGTCGTCAGGAGGTGGAGGTGGTCATGGTGACTCCGTTTAGGAGATCGCAAGTCTGGATTTCCGGTTCTACTGGAACTTTCTTGGGATTCTCCAATCCAACTCCCCCGGTTTCCTCATCTGCTCCTGAATCCGGACCAAGTTCCCCATCACCTCACGGTTCCCTCCAACTGATGGCCTGGCGACTTTCAGGCAACGCTGGTCGCTCCCTGGCCTATCGCAGCCGGCTGAGGGCCTCTTGTCAAAGGCATGGGCAGACAGTACTACCAAGCGTTATCGCCCCGCCTGGACAAGATGGGTTCGTTGGTGTCTTTGGAGGAACCTGGATCCCGTGGTCGCAGATGTTGTTCAAATTTTGAATTTCTTGGCTGATTTGGCTACGAATGACTTGGCGTACCGTTCAATCAATTCGATTAGATCGGCGATCTCCGCGAGTCATGCCCCGGTGGATGGATCTCCGGTGGGTGAACACCCTTTTGTTTGCAAGTTATTGCGGGGCATTCGCCTCTCCTTACCTCCAGAGCCGCGCTATTCTACTCTGTGGGACGTCAACCTGGTCCTGAATCTTTTTCTGTCCTGGCAGCCGAACAGGTACCTTTCAGTGAAAGAACTCTCAGCTAAGCTGGCGATGCTGTTATGTTTGGTCTCCTGCAGGAGAGTTTCCGATGTGCGAGCCTTGGATATTTCAGCAAGAGTGTTCTCCCCTGATGGGGTGGTTTTCATGGTGGGGCGTCACACCAAATCCCTCACTCGCACGATTTCATATCCGGCTTTTCCGGACGTGCCGAAGCTGTGTGTCGTGGGCTGCCTCAAGGCGTACGAATAACTGACTCAAGAATTTCATCCTCCGGGCGAACGCCAGTTGCTCATTGCCCTAAAAAAGCCCCACAAGGCTGTCTCTTCCCCCACCATTGCCAGGTGGGTGCGTTGGGTCATGCAGGAAGCGGGCATAGACACAAAACAGTTTGGAGCACATTCGGCAAGAGGAGCCATGGCCTCTAAAGCGTTTTCCTTGGGGGCCCGTCTAGAGGACTTAATGTGGGCGGCGGATTGGTCCTCAGACTCGACCTTCAAGAGATTTTACTTCAAACCGGTAGTTGAAATGGCTCAGTTAGTGGTAAGTAAGCTTTGAACTAGCATAATCTGAGCCTCCGGTCCTGACATAGAATGGGAATTTGCCTAGTATCGTAACGGTAAGTTCCAATTCTATTAAGGACACGGAGGCGAGGGTTATCCCGCCCGGAGCGCCTTGGGGCGAACCCTCCCCGTATGGTGGTAAGTAACTCGTTCATGAGTGCGGTGATAATACTGTTGACTGTGGCAGTTGCCATTTGGGAATGAGTTTTCAGTTCCTCTTGGTCAGAATGTTGACTTTTGTATCTTCAATCGTTTTTTGGTTCAACCCTCACGCTGTCCCTATTTTTCCTAGGCAATGACGGTTCCAAACCGGACCAGTGAGGAAACTTTGGCGTAACTCGCGTGAAGAAAGAGGAAGCTAGGACAGTGTGAAAGGACTATATGGATATCAATGGACACTATGAAAGGACTACATTGTTGTGGATCTCCCTAGGACTCATGGGAGTTGTTGTTTTTTGATAAAGTTTGAGTTTTTTGGCTGCTGTTAAACTTGTTAAAATAAAGCGAAGAGAGAATAAAGCATAATCCTCGCCTCAGTGTCCTTAATAGAATTGGAACTTACCGTTACGATACTAGGCAAATTCCCATTCCCACCGAGCTGTCACCCTTCCACCCACTGGGTGATGAAAAAAGATGGTGGGTCTATGATGTGTTGCTTGTTTATTGTGTGCATGAGCATGGTGCAATGCAGTGCATGCACAAGCATGCACTCTTTGGATGCATAGTAGAGTGATCTAGCCTTGTGGCAAACAGGTGCTCCTGCCAACTTCCCTATAGCATGCAGACACCATTAACGTGTAGGGCCCTTTCCTGCACATGTGCAATTTGTGTACATTCACTATGGGACGCTGAAGTGGCTTCATGTTAGGCGCACTAGGAAGGCTGTCAGCAAGGAAGGGCAGCTGCTAGAAACAACTGGGGGCTGTTCATGGGAGGACAGAGGCAGAGTTTTGGAAAAAAGGAAATCTATGAATCCTAAAGTTTGGGAGGCAGGGTGCAGGGACTCTGTTCTCTTGTAAAACTGGTGCTTGAAGAGAGTAGAGCACAGGATGTGTGGTTTAATGATCCATGCAGGGAGGTTGATGGGCATGAAGCGAGAGTTCTCGAAAGTAAATGAATGGATGACCTGGGTCATTAATGCCTCAACTCAAATCTTTGGGAAGCCTCATTAGAGAAAGCAAACCATGAAGGCTGTGAATTAGAGGAAGAAGACTCCACTTAGGAACAATTTCTGCAGTGGTGCTTGAAATGTAAAAATCAACCACTGTTAAATATGTATACTGCATGACTTCAACCACTGCCTTAAATAAAACATAAGGGAACATTTTCAGCGTTTGTGTTGGAAAAATGAAGCATCCTTAATACCAACAGCACTCTCACAGCCCTCCTAGGCTAGCAGTCACACATTATCAGAGGTACTCTGACACCCTAACAGTTAACTAGCCACACACTATTGCAAGTATTCTTACACCCCACACTTACTACCAATCTTGCTTTACCTACAGCACTTCCATACCCTACGGAGTAGCAGGCATATACTATTAGAAGCAGTCTCACATCCTTGAAACACTTGTTCTCTACCCAGACCTAAAAACGCTTGTTGAGAATGACCACTCGCCTCAAGCAATTGTTGAAGTTCACAATAGATAAACACATTGACATATCCAAAATGTGGTTTATAAGACAGACATATTGGTATTGCTAATGTTCATTGTAAGAGGAACTGTGCCAAATAATGAGAGAACATGGCAATAAAACAGAAGTTGCACATCTCTTACCATCCAGTGTCAGTGGTACTGTGAAATGGTACAGTAAATTTACTCTAAACATGTTGAAGAAATGTGTGCATGAGTCAGGTTTGAGTTGCAATGCGCACCTTCTTCTGCCTGTGATGGCATTAAGATCCAGCCCTGCTACTTCCACTGGCATATCTGCTTTTCAAGCTGACTGTTCAAAAGATAGACTACCTCAACATTTATTAGGTCATCTCCATAGGCGAACTCTAATCAATGAACTACTAAATGTAAAACAAATAAAAAAGCACCTGCAACATACTTTTGTGTTAGATAAAGCAGCAGAAGGCAGAGCAATGGTTTATGATTTGAAGGAAAGTGACCAAGATAATAATGTCTACTTATTTAACTTGCAAAAGAACTTAGATAAAGAATGCATGCTATTGCCTTCCAGAATGGGTAGTACATGATTATTGCCGAAGCTTCACATGTTACACACTCAATTTGGAAAAAGCCGGGAGAGAAGCTTACTGATGAAAACATATTAATTTTAAAAAGTTGTCTCCAATGTCTAAGGTCCTAGAATCTACAACTCGCCATATTTATATCAAATATAAAAGCAAATATTTGCAGCTGCATATCACTATGGATATATAGTTGCTTAATGACTATATGTATTACCAAGACATTATTTAATGGTGTAAATAATAGATATGCAATCTGTAAATTATAGTTGTTTGGCTTTATGAGTGATGTTGACATTTGATGTTAGATTGTGGACCGTAGTATAAATCGGAAAAATGTTTGAATGAAAGACTTTAGAAATAACTATAACTAAAGTATTTCTAATGTTTGTGTATTTTACATGTGTTGTGTAATAGAGTTGTAATATAATAACCCCTAACTTTAACTAAGTTGTAACCTTTGTTTTTTGTGTGAATTTCATGGGTTTTTAAAAGTATGAAGTTTGTTAACTTGTGTCCCTATAGAATTAATTGCACTAAAACGAATGTTCAAATTTAAATTTTATGAAGAGTGTTTTCTCTTTGTTTTGTAGAATTGGGTTACAGTTTTGTAGCACTCTGAATTTTCTTTATGTATATATTGAAATTGATTTGTAAGTATAGTAATTTAAGTAGTTATACATAAAAAGTTGTTTTTGTAACCAAGGTGTGGGTTGTACAGTACCAATAAGCAGCATTTTCTTTGTGTTTTTGTGGAAATTTGCCGGTAGCACTGTACTGTCTTGGGAGTACTGTGGTACTTCGCAATAGTAAGAAAGCTTCTGATAGGCTACAATCATTTCTTGTTTAGCCAGTAGAAAGCTGGAGTGTAGTTTTACTCATTACTGTTCTGCATTTGACCTGATCAGAAGTGAAACAGGCCTGTTGCTTCTGCTCTGTTTCTAGTGAGTTTGGAGACATGGCTGAAGGAAGAGAACCCACTGCTGTTGCTCTTAGTGCATTGGAGGAGGAAACGGAGGCCACTGCTATCGAGGAACAGGAATTGGAGTGGCGAAAGCAACTCAAAGAGTCAGTGGTCTAGCAATTCTTTACCATTCCAGCGGGGGAGAAGAAAGTGAACACCTGGCAGGTGACATGTTTATTATGCAAGAAAGTAATATCCTGTGGAACAGGAAAGCAATATTCCTTAGGGACCAGAGGAATGGGTAAACACCTGCGCGCCATGCATTTCGCCCATTTGGCTCATGCAGGAAGGAGGTGAGTGTTGGATTTGGCCCAACTCAAGGAGGGAACCCCTGCTGCACCCTGGGATGATCCACCAGCTGGACCTTTCACTTCTGCCGTGGCTACCCAAGTATGACTACAATCTTGTACCTCTGCCCCACCAGTCATTCCACCATCTGCCTCTGAAGTTGCAGTCAACCGCCTTTGCCAACAGCTTAATATTGTTGAGCCCTAGGTGGGAACTGTGACGCACTGTTTATATTGCCAAATAGTTATCGTCACAGGGAAGAGTGACCTAAATATCCACCACGAGCTTTTATAGTTCACCACTGTCCTCCCTAAACCCTGTAGATATTTTTTCTTGAAGCAGGTTTTTTAGAGCCCTGTTGGGTGCGCTATTTTTTTTTCATTTTAAAGTTGGTCCTGTTGACCTATAGTTTGTGGGGGAAAAAACAAAACAAAAATAATTTTTTTTTTTTTGTTAAAACTATTTTCAAATTCATTATAATAAAGAGCAGGTTATTATCTCACATTTATAACTTACAGGTGCTGATAATAATATATAGAAACGAAGCAGAAAGGAGAAGGCAAATTAATGGTAAGTTACATTATATAGGTATGTATAGTAAATGAATACTATTGTTACTTTCTAAACTACAAATATAATGTATTTTGTTAACATAAAACACTACATTACAATAGATTTCATGTACTTCATGTACATCTTGCTCTTACAATGTGTTTTACACCCTTAACCTCCCCAGTGTGGGTGTCAGCCATTGCCCGACACTGGAGGGGGCTTTAAGGAATCCTCTGTGCGAGCACCAGAGGATTCCTTTTTTTCTTAAAGGGCACAGAAGTTGCGGAATCGCTTCCATGTCAGCGTCACATATTCCCCACCATAGCAGCCAGCAGAGGAGGTAAGTTCTCTCTCCCGCTCCAGTGGGGAAAAAAGGCAGAAAAAGGCCTCCACACGTTTCGGAGAGGCCTCATTGGAAAGGTGAGAATCTCCCCTTTCCAGTGGGACCTTGCGGAAACTGTTTTCTGGCCGTGGATCGCGGTTGTGACGTGATCCACAGCCAGGAAACCCACTATGCCACCAGGGACTACCAATTAGGAGGGGTCAGCCCATGTGGTGATCGGGTCCCCCCCTTGGGGCAAAAATATTTTTTCTTAAAGTCTTTTTTTCCCTGGTGGGGCATGATCATGCCCCCAGGGAAATGTAAAAAAAATGAAAAAACCCAAAAATAAATGAACTTGTTTAGGGGGATCGGCCCTGTGCTGAACAGGCTGACCTCCATGGGGGAGCCAAAAATAAGTGGGAAAAAGTTTTTTTCCCCAGGGAGGGGGGTGGGGGGGTCAAGATTGTAAATCAGGCGGCGGCATGACACACTGCAAAGGTGTGCTTTTCCTGAGTAATCCATTTACCTCTACTGAACCTTCCAAGAAACTGAGCGGCCCGTTTCGCATTGTTGGTTTTGTCTAGGAATACTCTTTGTGCTGTCCTGTGAAATATTTTATGTGTTTAATCAGCTTTATTGATAATAAAATTCACAAAGTTAAATAACACTAAGGATAACATATGCAATATATTGAACAATAGATAATTAGTATTATAAAAGTAAGTAAAGCTGTTTACTATTTTATAATACATAGGGAAAGAAGGATAACAGAGAAAGGGAGGATGGGAGGGGACTCAGAAACCAACAAAGTATGAAAAAAATATAATTACCAAAAGGCAGAGAATGTAACACATTACGGGGGCTAAAGATTTTCAGAATGAGTAGAGATAACGTTGTTTAGCATGAACATCTAAATATTTCTTTAAAGGTAACCAATATAAGTCTCTATTTGCATGTGGTCTACTACTTTGATATACTTATGCATGTGTAATATTTTGACACTTGATTAATGACTGCTTTTCTTGATTAGGGGCAACTGTGTGTGGGGGGATTGATGTTATAGTTTTATTGTACTCATTTTAGTAGACCTAAGATATGTATGAAATATACAGTAGTTGGAATATGCAATACCAAGATGAAACAGCAAGCCAAAACAATGTACATGTGACGCACTTCCCCCAACGTAAAAATCCAGCACAAAAGTCCAATGCGTCGAGTATTATACTCATGCGGTGTGCACCTCCACCACTCCCACTGTTTCCAGGGAGCAGTCACCAAGACCAATGTTAAATCAATCGCAAATGTGGATTGCACCACCAGTTCCAGATTCCAAAGTGACTCAGTCCATCCAAAGTTCGTATCACAAAGTTGCTTTATTCTTTACTTCCAAATTTTAGTTAAAAACAGCCAAACAGCCAATGCGTTTCGTCCAACTTCCGTGCACTTCCTCAGGGCGTGTTATTTAGGTATATAGATCAAAGAACCGATGAAATTTAAAATATCACTGTATGGTAACTGTACCACAGTGTGTAACTTTTGGTTGGAACTGATCCCTCCTGTATACAGGGAACGTTCTAGTGTTAAAAGCAAAACACACTGTGCCACACTGCATCAGAATAATACCGCCAATGTCCGCGTCCTTGTTTGTTGGAGTTAAAAGCATCTCTAACGTTGGTGACAATACCACGAAGAGGTCTACAACGTGAATGGGCCCACTACAAAGCTGATGAGCCCTACCGAATTATAAAACAGGTACAAAGAATGTGTAAAATTCTTTGAAAAGGAGGGGTTGGTGTTAAATTCTTTTAGAAAACACCCCCTTAAACAAAGTATTCTTTTCCTTTGATTCCACAGAATCCAGTCACAGCCCTGAAGGCTTTATTTGGCATTATTTTAACCAACAGGGACCAGTTATTTTGTTGAATGATACAGCAATTGAATAAATTTGTATTAATAATGTCTGTTCTCTTTTGCTTAATATGAAAATATTCCCGTTGGTTGGTTCCCTGAGAATTTTTTCCACTGGGTAACCTCATTTAATGTCCTTTTGTTGACTGGCAGCAGTATTAATTGATTTGTATGTGTTTCAGTCTATTAGTCATTACATTGAATCGTTTTTCCTGTGTAATCACTTGTTAAATGTGTCACAATTGTATATGTTGTTTTCATGCTTTTTGTACTCATTTGAGAATTGGTGTAAATCATCAAGTGTTGTCCTCTTTGTTCTCGTGCAATGCGTTAATGAAACAAAACTAATGAAGAAAAATACTAATGATTAAATGATTGGATCATCATATTCGTGATTTTGGTCCTAGTCTGTTAAATAGTTGACAGCACATAAATGGTCAGCTAGGTACTTCTTTTCTTCAAATTTACTGGCCCAATCTAGCTGTGTGTTTTAGGGCCCACCCCCATTACTTGTATTTGAATTAAATATGGGCACACAGTCAAGACTGATTTGCATATGGCTGGGTTCAACCTGGAATGGCATGGCGATCAAAAAAACGATGGATTTAGGCCCAGATCTCTGTACTGGGGTGAAGGTATGACATTGTTCTACATTCTGTCCATCAATTGTTCTTTTTGCATTTGTCACCCTGAGTGGGACGGGTATGCCCAGACGTGGGTCTTGTGCTCGCCATTTTTTTTAAATGTATTTATTATTAAACTTGTAAGGCGCAACAGCTACCCAAAAAGGGTTTCCCGGCGCCATAAATAAATAAATAACATCTGATAAGGTTCCTAAAAACAGTATTAACTTTTACAGAGGATAATGAAATCTAAAAATGCGTAAAAGTTGAGAGCATACTTTTTTCCAAAAGGAGGCCGGAGGTGGACACAAAAATAGAAGGTGCATCAAATCACCATGAGAATGATTACAGGACCAAAGCAATTTGTTATGCATGTTTGAGAACCTAGCAATGAAAGTGGGAGCATGGTATAATCTACGGTAAAGAAAAAACATAGAATGAGTAGTTGATGCTGATCTGGAAAGGTTGATATTCTATTCTAGACCACATTTTATTCCATAAGGCAATGCTCCAAGCACAACCCAAATCTGTTTCCCAACTAATTTTGAGCTTGGATTTAGAACGGAAAGGATCAGGGACAAAGACAAATTTATTAATAAGGGAAGCCTTTGGATTAAGTAGCTTAAGAAGGAAGGTATCTGATGAAGGAATAGAGGAAGAAGAAGGGAGTAAATCAAGAATGTCCAAAATGATTCCTATAAGAATAGAAATTGTATGCCAAAATGAACAAGGACAATTAAACGACCACTGAAATCAGAAAAAAGTGCAAGGATCTGAACCATCAAATAAATCTCGAACTCAAATAATACCTTTTTGTCTCCAAGACTTCCAATATATTGATCTATTATTTATAGTAATGAGACAATTGTACCATATAGGAGAATGCAAAAAAGAATCCCTGGAAGTGACCTGTGATTGATAATAAGATTATCAAAGAGAACAAGCATGTTTAAATAGAGGTGAGGAAGAAATTGTACTATTAGAAGAGAAGGAGAGAACTTCTTGAGGAGAAAATGGTGCAAGAAGAGAAAGTTCGATATCGAACCAAAGTGGCGCATTCGTAGAAGAAACTGATATGAGCCATTTAGAAACCTGTCGCTAAAAAAAAGCTTTATGATACGGCCGAACGTCTGGAAAGTTAACACCCTCTAATTTCTTGGATTTCTTGAGAATAGATAAGGAGATTCTAGACTTTTTCTTGTTACAGAGACATTTGGAAAGAAGAGAATCTATTTTTTTAAAGAATGTAAGTGGTATATGAACTGGGATCACAAGCAAAATATATATCAGAATCGGAGTAATCATCATTGTGATGGAGTGCATACGACCCGACCAAGACAGGAATAACAGATTTCAGAAGATAGGAGCTTATCAGTTCTATTAAGCCTTTCTTTCATATTACTCTTAACTGAATCGGAAATAGAATTGGTAAACCATATTCTCAAATATTTAATCTTAAAAGTATTCCAGTGAAATCCGATAGATTCGAAAGGCTGTTTAGTACAAAATTTAGTAATCGGTAAAACTTCAGTTTTGTCCGACTTGATTTTATAACCTTGAAACAGAGTAAAACTCAGATATTACATGAAGCAACGCAGGAATCATAATATTGTGGTTAGAAAGTAAGAGAAGAATATCATCTGCGTAGGCAGAAAGTTTCAAATGTTGGTCTCCATATTGAAAACCAGAAATAAGATAATTCTTCCTACTTCGAGTTAAGAAGGGTTCAAGGGCTAAAAGAAACAAAATAGGAGACAGAGGACAACCTTGACAAACCCCACAGTGTAATAGGAAGAATTGAGAAGTTCAACCATTAATCAACCCAGAAGCCATAGGAGCTGTATACAGAAAAGAAATGAGAGAGAATATATTAGGGCCAAAAACATGCCAAGAAAGAGATTTAATTAAAAAGGTCTAATCAACTCTGTCAAATGCCTTCTCTGTGTCAATGGCTACGGCAGCTAAAGGGTAGGAGAGAGAAGGAGCTTTATTTAAAACATTGAAACATGTCAAGCGACCCTTAACAAAATTGGACTGCTCCTTGCCTAGCAATTCAGGCAAAAAAGCTTCAAAAGCACAGGGTGAGTAGCTTGGCAAATATTTTATAGTTAACATTTACGAGGAAGATAGGACGATAATTTTTACATTGAGACTGATCTCAACCTTCCTTGTGAATCAAGCAGATCGTTGCTTCCTGAAAGGTACCTCCCACGGTGCCTGAATGATAGAAAAATTGAAAAAACTGCAACTGTTTTGGAAGTAATTAACTCGAAAAATGAAGATAGATTTCCACTGTAAACCCATCCAGGCCTAGATTCTTATCTTTCTTAAGGACAAACAACGCCTTAAGCAACTCTGAGATAGACACGTCCTTCTCGAGAGAAGAGAAGTTAAGCTTATTGTGGGGAGGAGAAGGAGTAGCCTTAATATAATCATCTATGAGAGAGGAATGTGCCGGAGATTCAGGAGTGTACAGGTTCTTATAACATTTATAAATTCCTCTAAAATATCTTGGTCTTTCGAATAACCACTTTCCATCAGATGATTGAATAGAATCAACAGAGGAGCGCTGTTTCCAAATCTTAAGATAATTAGCTATGAGTTTCCCAGGTTTATTACATCCTAAATAATAGCGAACACTGCTGCGAAGCAAAATGTATGAAGCATTATCAGTAGTCATTTTATTAAAATGTAATTTAGCTCGAACAAGCTTTTGTACAATGGAAGCAGAAGGAGAAGTATAGAACTGATGTTCAAGACTTTTGATAGTCTCTAATAAGGATTTATGCTGTTTAGCAAAAAAAATTCTTCTTATTTGAAAAAAAGTCCAAAATAAAGCCAAGCGCTGCCGCTTTGAAAGTGTCCCATAATAATTGAGGAGAAGTGTCTGCTCCTAAATTAATTACAAAAAATTCCTCAGCAAAGGAAGTAAATGATGAAGGAAAAACAGGATCAAGTAAAAGTTAATAATTAAACCTCCATCTATTTGATTTGGGAAGCGCTGGGAGTAGATCCAGATCAGCAACAACTGGGACATGATCAGAGATGACAATAAGCTCAATATTGGATGAAATGAGGTTTTGTGCTAGAGAATTAGTTAGAAAAATATGGTCCAGCCGCGAAAGGGAACCATGCGGGGGAGAATAAAAAGAATTTTTTTTGCAGTGGGATTACATAGTCTCCATAAATCCACTAAATGGTTCTGGGAATTCGCAGATTGAAATTGTTTGTGAGATTTGTGAGGAGTAAAACGAACTTGAGACTGGCAATCAATAAATGGGTCTATAATCTGATTGCAGTCTCCACTTAAAATAAAAAAAAATCATCCTGATATTGTATACATTTCTTAGTAACATTAGGCCTCTCTCTGCAATGACTGATCTGCATAGTATGCTGTCAGGAGGGTCTGGCCTCTCTGGAGAGACTTCACTTTTATATAATGAGTGCGCATAGTAAGGTAAGTGGAGAGACTAGCCTATCCACTGAGGCCTCTCTCTAGCCTAACAGGTGTGCGTAGCAGGGTATGGGGAGGGACTGGCTTCTCTGCTGAGACATCATCTCTCGGATGATGGGTGTGCATAGTAGAATGAATGGCGGGACTGGTGTCTCCGCTGAGCTCTCTCTTTGGAATGACGAGTGTGCAAAGTAGGGTGTACAGAAGCAGTGACCTCTGTGCTAAGACCTTCATCTAGGATGACGGCTGTATGTGGTAGGGTGTGTGTAGGGACTGTCCTCTCCTTTGAAACCTCTATCTCAAATGACGGATCTGCATAGTAAGGTATGTGGAGGGACTGCCCTCTCTGCTGAGACATTTCTCTTGGATGATGAGTGTGCGTAGTATAGGAAGTGGAGAGACTACCCTCTCCACTAACACCTGTCTTTGGGCTTATGGGTGTGCGTAGTAGGGAGTGTGTAGATACTGGTTTCTCCCTGAGACATATCCTCAATGTTACAGATGTGCATAGTATGGTGTAGAGAAGGAGTGGCTTTTAATGTGGACCTCTCTTTTAGATGTTGGGTGTCCATAGTACGGTGTGGGAAGGACCTAGCCCTCCACTGAGAGCCCCCTCCTGGATAAGCAGTGTGTGTAGTAGGGTGTGTGGAGGGACTGGCCTCTATGCTGAAGCCTCTCCTTTGGATGACAGAAGTCCATAGTAGGGTTTGAGGAGGAACTGCCCCTCCACTCAGACCTTTCTCTTTGATGACTGGGTGCAAAGTAGGGTGTGGGGAGAGATTGACCTCTCTGTTAAGACCTCTTCCCAAGTTTACAGATGTGCATAGTAGGATGTAGAGAGGGGGTTACCTTTTATGTGAGATCTCTCTCTTGCATAATGGGTGTGCTAAGGCAATTATGATTGGAATTATATGATATATAAGTGATACACCAAAAGTTCTCGCTGAATTAGTGGGCACTCAACATGTGTATGACTACGGGAGACCTGATGAGAAAGGCTCAGATTCAGGCACCCTATTAAGTATAACTGAGTGGTTAACGTTACCACAATGCGAGCGTGCACTAGGTGGTGCATGCCACCATATACAATCTCACATTGGGATTCAATATAACACCCTGGCCATTCATAATATGATAAAATACTATGAATACCGGTATTAATAAGGCCATTTTAATTACAGGTTGGACTTGAAAAGAAAACGGAAAAAAGTAAGAAGAAGGGCAAGTATACACTTTGCCCCTAGATGCAGTTAGTTACATTCATCTTATTTGTATGAACAAGATACCGCACAGAGCGAACACACCAGGGAGGTGATTCTAATCACTCTGATGAAAACCCCTGACCTTTCTGGGTTATAGAGTAGGACTGAAACATGTCGGTATAGGATCATAGGACCATTATATCCTAATAGCCCCCCCTTATATTCTTTTCAACATCCCCGACTACTCCACCAATAAAGGGATACCTTGGAGTAAGTTGGAGAATTTGTAATCTTTATGCCACCTGGTCTTTTTCTTTCAAGTGCTCCCTGGAATATGGTTGAGCCCACCCTGACCTTTAGGAGTCGGGGTGAACGCGATGATGAAGCAAGACACTATTAGAGTGTATGAGGGTTATTTAAAGAAAAGGAATCCTTTCCTACCCCGTCTCTAGGCAGGCGGAGTTCTACCTGACAACACTAGTACACAGAAATGCATTAAATTATTAGGTGCAATACTTTGTGTGTGTATGAAGCAATTTGTGAGGACGTATCCCTCCTATCTCTCTTCCATAAGGTGGAAGCACATCTCTACCCCGCAGATCTAGGAGAAGGACCCGGTTGCCCTCTCCCTGGCCCTCTATATACTGGTCCGTGTCAATTAACCTCACGCGGTATCACCTTCAAGATTAATAGCCCTGCTTGAGCATTCCATGACCCCAGCAGATGCATTTGCTAATCAACCCTCTAGTTCACAGTGAACGTTCCATGACTCTGTTAGCTCTGCTTGAACATTCCATGAGACCAGCAGATACATTTGCTAATCAGGCCCCTGGCTCAAAGTGAACTTTTCATGACCCTGTGCTTTTGTTAATAGGACTCCTGTCTCAAAATGAACTTTCCATGACCCTGATAGGTGCACTAAAAGCACATGGTCAGCCTCTATTTAAAGTCCGTGCACACCCGGTTCTCCGCTTGGTCTCTTTGCTTTTCACTTATCTGAATTCCCTCGATCAAGCCTCCGGATCCTGTCAGCGTCACAGCATTGTGTCTGTCCTCAGAAGCAGCAACTCTGGATTCCCTGAAGAAAAGGTAAAGACAACACTTCAGAAAAATTAAACTCCAGGTATTTGCACCACAATTCTTGTACGTTCTGAGCTCAGTAGCACAATAATTTAGGAATTACCTACTGTTGTTTTAAGAAAGCACGCTAAAGACTCCATAACTGGCAGGTCTCTGTCAGGACTGATATCTGCCGGGCTTTTCCCCCCAGTGTGCTCAGAAGAATAACTTGGCTAAGCTACAAGTTGTGACTTTGATGACATCTTAGTTCAGCACACAAAAGGAATAACCTAGCAAGAAATTAAAGAATTGCGCTGCAATAGTGACTTTGTTTAATCTTCGTAACAACGATCATCAAACAATACATTGGAAGCCAACACCGCACACATGAAAAAATTAGCACCATTAGACCAGAAAGGCAGAGCATAGTAGATGTTGGTTGGGGTATGAACAGCAATATATAAAAAAGATTTGTTGAAGCTATGTACCAAATACATTGTGTGTATTAAACCACTGTTTTGCAATCCACAGATACTCCTCAAACCTTGGGCGTTCACATAAGATTGGTGAGGGGTCTCTAGAGGTCTCCCTGTGACAGCCCCGGAGGAGCATCATGGCATCTCATTTGTTTTTACAAATCCTAACCGCATTTCCCCTAGGGGCCTGTCATCCATACAGTACCACCCTCTGTCCTCGAGGACAGACTCTAAGTGGAATACAGGACCCATCGGAACCACCTGGGATTCAGGTGAGTGGCTGATAAAAGAGAAGACCAAGCCACAACATTTAGTGTTCCTTTCGCGCAACACCATGACAGACCAAGATCAGATCATCACAGATGATCTAACCCAGGCCTTGGCAGGGGATATGACTAATCCTGACAATCTGATAGGGGTGGTTCAACATCGGCAATTAGAAATGGATAAATAAAAAGCAGAAAAACAACTCTTAAAAATGATTTACAAAGGTACAAAGTTCTGTTTACACAATGGAGGGATGTTAGACCTAAAGAAAATCGCCCTGTACTGACTCCTCCTACATTTGGCGAACTCTTCCACAAGAGCACCCCCTTGTCCACAGACCAGAATCTACATGTATCAGTCACTACACCTAGCTCGGTACCTTTAGCCCCCCGAGAATGCTTTCATGGCGGCAGCACAAAATTTGCAGCCTTTATGAGTCAGTGCCAATTGCACTTCTTCTGTAAACCCCAAGTTTTCACCAATGTTGCTGCTAAGGTCACCTTTGTAATTTCATATCTAGTAGGAGTAGCAGAAAAGTGGTCTATTCCCTTGGTAGAATCAATGACCCAATTTTATATAATTTCACAGCCTTTAAGGCAGCAGTGACTAGATTATTTGCCAAGCACATATTCATTCAATCTAGCGACAACAAAGTGCTGGATCTACGACAGGGTTCTTAAGATCTATTAATTTATGTGACCACTTTTAACCGTTTAGTAGCGGAAACACACTGGCTGGAAGAAAAGAGAACATCCTTATTTTATCTAGGTTTAAGGGATAATCTAAAAGATTCTCTCTTGCACATTGTGGACCTCCCTGATGACTGCTCAGAATTTATTGACTTAGTGGTTGAACTAGACCACCGATTAAATGAACGGAAAGGAGATAGATCTCGTAACGATGCAAGGATAGTCATCCTTAAAACAGAAAAGAAAGACCTGGTCAATAAAATTCAAAATGCTGAACCCATGTAAATCGGAGGCATAAAAGCCCCCCTGACTACTGAAGAAAAGGAACAATGCTGAAGGTTGGACTTGTGCCTATATTGTGGCAAGGCCAGGCACTTCACTCAGGTGTTGTATTCCTCTTAGGGTGTCCATAACGGGCTTTCCAGTATCATGTCCTTATAAAGGCACAATTCGCCCTGCCCTTATATAGGCATAAAATCCCAGGCCTTATTTAGGCATTAAACCATGCACTCCAAATACAGGCATGGTCTCCGACATCCGTCCACCCTAACGTCACTATGAGTACATGAAGAACAGACCCTTAGGCTGCGGGAGTTTCCCTAGTCCAGGACTATTGATTTCTTCAAGGACTCATATATTATGTATGAACCATTATTCCTTAGGGGTTCATTCATGACGTCTTTCGCTGTCCGACTCACGTCAATACTAAATATTCCTAGGTACTCTCAGGTATAAATATACCTTCCCTAGCCCTTGTTAACTGGAGGAGACCTCGACTTCAGAGGAGCCCGTTTCCCGGCCTGACGCACTGAGAAGACGCTGTCATCCCTGCACGCAGAGAGTCCAGCTTCCAGTGATCTGACTTCCCTTGCGGGGTGTTGGAGTTCGAGTCTGGCAAAGAGATTCCAACCTCTCTCATTCTTCAGGTATGGAGCAGACTAGAACATAGAGGGACTCTTGGCATACTAGGCATACTAGACTTAACATACTCTTAGTATACCATAGTAAGGAATACTTCACCTACTTCATACCTCGTCCTACACCTAGGTTAGGTTAGGTACATTGGGGTAGAACTAGCTTAGCAACGCATCGTATGAGTACTCGCATTTTTAGTCTGTGTTATTTATGTAACAGCATATGTACTAAAAGATAATGCTCTCGCAGTATTATTTATTTTTACTGCTCACACTGTACATTATTTATCTCGCATACTGTCTTGTGATCGTAACAGCACATTTAACTTACACCAGAAACAAGACTGTTCAATAAATCTTTTATTGAAAACGCCCGTCTATTCCTTTCTGTGTAACTTGGAGAAAACTAAGCATGCACGACTGAGCTGAGTGAAATAGTTATCTATTGTTTCCACGACTCTGGGACACGTTCTGATTCTAAAGGGAAACACAGTGGTCATGTTTTGCGGCTGCCAGAAACTACTCCCTTCTTGTTGTCAAGGAGTTTCTAGTGGCCTCTGAGCTAGCTGGCACAAGTAATTAAGTTTAATATACTCGATAGGGACATACTGACCTTAGTCCTATGTCAAACCTATAGGATATATTATTCCAATGCGCAGAGCCTATTAGGGAAATAGGAGCTACACTACATGGCGCCCAACGGTTTGGTAAGGCGGTAATTCAACGTTAGATACTGAGTAACTCAGCCGTGCTATTTTCTCTCAAGACCCCTACCCATATACTCCAAAAGACGTCTGGAGTTGGCAGGGTTAAGTATCCACCAAGGCTACATAGGGAAGCACCCTATATATTAGATGTTTGGTTTGCTCAACGTTGAAGGATACAGTGTTCCAAAATATTGTGCACCTTATCTTTGTTTCCTTGAAACTTGTTCTACATTTTTCAAAAAACAAAATGACTGAAGACGCCGGACACGGTGTAGCTGCGGCTGATCCAGCCCAAGCAGCAGCTTTTAACATTACAGGTTTAAATGAAACCGAGGAGGGTGTTATAGACATCCCTCAAAACTTAAGAAGAGCCATTACTCTAAAACTTATAAAACATGGCCTACCACCAAGAGGCGGTAGAGCAGTTTTCGTGATAGAGGCACATGAATCCTTTCAGACAGAGGTATTCTATTCATGGGTAATATTTCCTGAATGCAATCCAATATCACACACATTTCACTTCTACAAAGAAGATGATCTACCAGAGGAATACATTCCTTTCGAGGATATAGAGATTCCATTAACATACCAGGAGCATCTGCTCTGGTTTAAAGGCGCCCTAAAACATCACAAAAACATTACTAGGCTCGGTCCACTAGGTAGACCAGGAGCAACATGGCCGATTCTAGCCGGCTATACACCTCATCCTGAACTGGATATAATGACAGATGAGGAACTACTTACTCAAATACAAGAGTTAATAAAAATCTACAGACAATTGGTTCAATATGTCATGCGGACTTTTACAGTCCAGCAACCATTAACACTTCCGAATCCAACTCCCCAACAGGGGAATACACTAAAAATTACACCACAGACTCTATACGCAGTAATGGGTAAAATGCCCACAAAACGTGAGCAAATTCCATTCTGGATAGCTCAAAAAATTACTCAAATCGAAGCAGTATTTCCAAATACTAGCCCGTATGAGAAACACAGAATACTAACAATCAGTTTACCAATGGGGATCACACCACAACTGGAAGACTGCACCACTTGGGGCTCAGTCTTTGCTGCCATCTATACCAAAACACATGGCATTCCGTCAATTGCGGTAATACCTGATGTCCTGAAACAAATTCAAAATGAATACGGGGCAGAGCCTGCTCTAAATTTAGGTATGAAATTACTGAAAAATTTCGACCAGGTCTCAACAATAATATTATCTAATATTAAAAGGGAGGCAGCAGCAGTTGCGATCCGCCAAAAATTAAGGGAATTTGATGTTACAGAACATCAAACAGAGCTACCCAGAATTATAGAACAATCTTATGCAGAATTAGGCAGAGATAGTTTGGGTGGAAGACCAGTGAAACCGAAACTATCTGAAAGTCCTGAGAAGGACTCAATTAAACAAACTCCTACATCTTCTAAAAAGAAGTGGGAGTCTAATAAACAAAATTCAAATGAGAAACGTTCTCAATCCCGAGGTAGGTCTCCTCAAAAGGATCCCTCTGAAAGGAGGTATAACCTCAGGAATAGGGATAATTTGAGAAAACCTGATAGGTATCAAGATACTGATACACGTTCCTCTCGTCCCTTTCAGATCTCATCACAGACTTCGGAAAGAAGAGGACGGACGGAACACAGAGAAGAACGCGTGAAATCGAAAGACGACAAACACGCTCCAAAAACTAAAGCAAAACCTCAATTCTCCAAAAAGAAAGTAGCAGGTCTAAAAATCAGACATGCCGAGAATACTGAGAACACAACTCAAGAACGGAGAATGGGCTCAGACCATGCTGGACAGTGCAGCAGAAGTCACAATAGTTCGCCAGAACCTGAGGGAACTTCTGGAGATAGTGGACTTGAATGAGTACATTACAGTCGAGACTGTAGACACCAGGGTTAGTACTCCACAAAAGTTATATGAAATAACACTCCGGATGGAGGGAGACAAACCTAGACAGGTGAAAGCACTTTTTTGGGAAAGACTATCAAAGGGCTATGACATACTTCTAGCAGAAAAAGACTGGCCACCACAATTTGTCAGGGAGTGCCCACATGGCGAGGACATTATTATGCCTGCCTTCTCCAACCATATTCCAATTCACCTAAAATATACATATGCCAGGAAATGGGCAGTGGCCCAGGCCCCAGCATTATATAAATATCATGTAGGATGGGATGAGGATTCACCTCACCATAAAATACATCTGACACATGAACCAACTGCACAACGGCAGTACCCAATAAAGCAAGAAGCTAAAAAACAGGTCAGGGAGATCTTAGATCAACTTGAATATCAAGGGGTGATTGAAACATGCACCTCCTCAATGAACAATCCTTTGTTTCCTGTCTCCAAACCAGACAATACATATCGTCTAGTTTTGGACTACAGACACCTAAACACTTGTTCTAAAACTTTTGCAGTGCAAAATGCACATAGCACAGCATTAATGAATAACATTGTGCGTAAAAAATATAAAACAACATTAGACATCTCAAATGGTTTCTTTTGTCAAAACATAGCACCAGAAAGCAGGTACTTAACAGCATTCTCCATAATGGGGACCCAGCGTCACTTTTGTCGACTCCCACAAGGGTTCAAGAATAGCCCAGGTTTATTCTCAGCGAGGGTAATGGAGTTACTACAAATTTATGACAATGAGGCATTGTCCTATGTCGATGACATCTATCTGACAGACGATGACTTGGAAAAACACTTGAACAGGGTGAGCACCATTATACTGGGTTTCGCCTCTGAGGGCTACAAATTCAACTTTAAAAAGTCCAGAATTGCCCATCTCAATGTCCTATTCCTAGGATATGAGCTTTCAAGTGAAGGCAAGAGCTTGGCAGCTAACTTTTTAGAAAAATGTGCGCTGCTCCAACCTCCAAAAACGCTAAAAAACTTACAATCAATCCTGGGTTTCCTAAATTTTGGAAGAACATACATTCTAAATTACGCAGAAAGGGTTAAAACTCTCTACGCATTAATTAAACCTGATTTTTCGATCAGAAACTGGACACAGGAACACACAGAAATCTTGCGTTCACTCCAGGCTAACATGTTAGCAACAAATCACTTACAAACACACGTAAGTCAACGCAATTTGGTGATCCGAATAATTTCGGGTCAATGCGGATTCACCTACTTAACTTTTAATGAGGGTGAGAAAATACCAATAGCATACAAATCTCATTTGTACACACAAGCGGAAATGCGCTTCAGTTCTACTGAAAAAATTCTAACAGCAGTTCAAACCGCTGTAGCAAAAGAAAGAGCCTTAGCCCAAGGGAAACACATTATTGTCGTAACCCCAGTACCAGCTTTAGAAGCGGTCACAAAAGCTAGCATTCCAAATGCTAAAGCATTACATCCAAGATGGATACAATGGGTTAATTCTCTTGCTGCAACAGATGTTGAATATGTTTTTGATCCAGATTTAAAAACACAAGCATTCCTGCAATACAAACATGAATGTCCTCTGCCTACTGAAATTCTGCCTCTCGATCAGTACGAATTCATAATTTACACTGACGGATCCGCACAAACCGCAATAGGGAGTAAGCAAGCTTACAGTGCAGCGTGTGCAATCGTTAAAGGTCGCATGCGAAATGGCATCTTCAGACCTATGGTCACAAAAACCCAGTCTCTAGGAGATTGTACAGCTCAGCGAGCTGAACTACAAGCATTCAAACTGGCACTTGAAAGTACAGATCGAGAATTCCCCACACTGATAGTGTGCGATTCCTTTTACTGTGTTCAGTCGTATAATGACTATATACAAAACTGGCTTAAAAATGGTTTCAAAGATGCGAAAGGTGGCACAATAAAGCACAAAATGCTTTGGGAACAAGTAGTTCAGTTGAAAAACGAACTACCAAAGGCTCACGTGATCCACACACTGAGTAATCAACGTGATGGCGTGCACGTTGCAGGGAATTCATTGGCTGATGAAGCCGCAAAGGGGGCTGTGCAAACGGCTTCCGTAGCTGCGATCACTCGTTCAAAAAAATAGACGGTGAGATAATGTTGGCTGTCAATGCTTCAAGCAAAGGCAGCAGTGCAGCGTTACCAAAAAAGTTTCCACTCAAGTACTCTTATGTAATTGATGCGAACAACGTTCCTTTTGCTCGAATCCCTGGAGTGGGGGATAGGGTAATTCCAAACATGGAACGCAGAGCAGCCTTGATTTATGAAACACATTTGGGGGAGGGTCTGTCACATCTAGGGATCTCTAAAACAATTTTGACATTAAAAGAGATGTACTGGTGGCCTGGAACGAATACAGAAATTCACATATTCATCAACAACTGCTTAGACTGTAAATTACAGCGAGAGAGCCACCAGACACCATGCTGAAAATGCGGTAACCCAGTACAGACACCATTGTTAGACAGCATTCGACTATCTACGCACCTGCGTCCTACTGGACAAAGGCATTCCCACAAATACTGAATCTATGGTTCCTATGGTTATGGCCTCAGCGCTCAGCTGACGCTCGAACTGTTATAAAAGATTTGCGAGTCTTTATCGGCATATACGCAATAGGCACACTACATTCTGACCAGGGTCCTGCGTTTAGCTCTAGGGCTTACAAAGAAGCCATGGCAAGTCTGGGCGTTGCCTTGCGGTACTCCTCTCCATTCCATCCTGAGGGAAATTCGGTTGTGGAAAGGACAAAACCGAGACATAAAGCAGTCTATAACAGCTAGAGTATTAGGTTCGGGTGATGGGTGGGTCAAACACCTTAGTGGGGTACAACGCTCTTTGAATAATCTGCCAAGAAGTTCTCTAGGGGGGGTCACTCCGTATGAGGTCCTATTTGGGACAAGAATGTGGGTACCGGACCTTGAACACGTAGGCACAGTGGTGGAAAATAAACCTTTTGATATCAAAGATCGTTTGGCTGTTTTACAGGACTTAAACAAATTAAGAACGAAACAAAGCAACGTACTCCTACAGCCAACCACCACTGGGGCAAAATCGGCGGTCCCAGCAAGACCTGTCTGGATTCCAAAAGTTGGGGATCTAGTCAGAGAAAAAATTGCAGACAAGAAGGAATTTGGACCTTCTTACAGACAACCAGTACCTGTCCTAGCAGTTCAAGGAACAAGAACAGTACTTCTGCCGCCCCTTGCTGGAAGAAAGGAGAAAAGATTTGTGTCCATCGACCTCATCAAACCACAGTATGTGGCCAATACTAAATAGGAGGCCTCGTGGACTCCGACCTAGTAGCAGACGCACTCCTCTCGCTACTATCCAAGAGGTTCAGACTGAACGACTGATAACAATAGAGAATTCGGCTGTAACAGATGGAGGACTAAGCAACAACGCTATGGAACTCATCCCTCTTGACAACCAAGTAACAGTTCGTCCAAATACACCTGTCTACACCAACGTGGCAAGTGATGAACTGGTTCCAGTGATTTCTACAAATCCTGATGCAATTCCAACAATTGACAGAACTGCTTCTGGCTATTTAATTGACTTTGATACGTTCTCAGAAGATCCAAGTGAACCTGAAACGACGCCAGCATCATTCAAATTCAAGCAGCAAGTACAAGACTTTCTTCACTTTCTGAAAAAGACTTATTTGGTTTCTCCATGGATTGAACTCTGGATTATATCTGGACTTTTTGTTTTCCTGCTCTGGCTAGCTTTGGTAACAACTGTGAGCGTGCTTATAAGTGGCAGATACATCCATGTGAACACTGAAGGAAAAGGCGTAAACGTACTTTTGAAACCTCATAAATCTTCCCATCGTGAAGCAAGAGACTTGTCATCAGTGAACATCACAGCTGTTCCTATACACGGTGGTATAGTGTGGGACAAAACAGATTTTGATATATTCGGACCGACGGAACAATTGAACATTCCACATTTATTTAAAATTTCACTAAGTGATTTAATCTCGTCCAGTACCTATTCTGATGATTGGGACTTTGAGACTGTAACTGATATAATGTTTGACCTAGAAAAATCTGCTGCATTTTCTAAAAATGAATATTTAGAGGGTTCATCAGACTATGAACAACTGTATTGTTATAACCACTATGGTCATCATTATTTGCATAAAACTGCATATGCAAGAAATGTGTTTATGTTTAACCAATGGGAACATTGTCCTACACCACCTAAAGGTAGTTCAAAAACATTTGCTATTAAATTTCCATATTTTTCAGGTTACAATACATCTGATCCAGAAATGTTTTACTATAAAAATGTAAACAAGACAGGATTGAAAATTATGTTAACAAATACAAAACAGATTTATTCTGCATTATTTAATGCCCAACTGTCTAGACAGGGTTTCGACTTTTGGAAAGACACAATAGACACAAAAACTGTGTGGGGTACTAAAGAATGGCAAGTGCAGGGGATAGAAGTTTTATTTAGAGCCTGTATCATCCCTGAACAAATAATGTTTTTGAATGACACCATCCAACAAACATCTTGTCTTGGATTTGCCAAGATCAAAGTGATGAACACACCTTCTGTACCAGCACCTGCAAAAAATAACGAAACACAGGCAGTGGTGACAGTTGACAATATACTACAACTCAACAGATCTAATCCTGATTGGAAAAAATGATTGATCTGGCCCACAGACACGAATAACTGTCAGGAAAGATTCCTGAATAAAACTCAGGGCTTTACTATTAATAGGCCAGACCCAAGATATGTCCAAAGACAACATCCGGGGGTAGTAACAACATACAGAGTAGGAAAATTATGCCTCGATTGGCTGCATAAGTCTACACTACAGGATGTGAAACAACACTTAACCTTACTTGCAAAAGACGCAGACCTTAGGGATTTCTTGCTTGGACCAAGAAAACCGCGTCAAAAACGTTTCATATATGCCGGCATTTATGCTGCCTACAATGAAGCATGGAAAGTATCACAGATGGAGGCTGCAGAACGAATACGTGAACTTGATCGTATTAATTTAGAGAAAACACTCTCTGTGGTCGACAATGGGTTAACAACTTTGTCCTCCAGAATATATTCACTGGACGGCATTGTATCCGCTGCTATCGACATACTAGAACAAGATTTGGCTATGTTACAACAAGGCCAATCTCAATTACGTTCTATTATGTTATTAAGCTGGACGCTGCAATCTTTGCGAGCGGGCTATGTGCCTTGGCGTTTTATCAACACAACGGCTCTGTTTGCAGGATACAATCTCACTAATAAACAGATCGAATTGGCACAAAGAGGAGCAAGGTATACAGTGCTGAGCATTGAAAAACTGGATAAATTACCATTCACAGTGGCAGAAAAACCAGCTACAGAATGGCTTATTCATGGCAAAATCACACTACCTGTGACTACTTTTCAGTTTCAGTATTGCCTCAGACAAATGCAAGCAGGCAAATATGAAAGGTTGGGTAAGGAATACATTAAGACATCTTGGGATTTACCGTATACATTTAGATGTTGGAGTGGGGATCGTGAAGTGTTTTTGAGCGGTACAAACTGTAAACGTGCACTAAGCGGTTCGCTTATATGTCAGGACATTTCCTTACACGGGGCTTATAATGGTTCTGTGGCAAATTTGTCTTGCCATCAGCAGGGTACACCAGCTGCTGTGATTAATCCAACTTTTGGACAACTTTCTAATGGGAGTTACCTCATGTTGAATGATCAGAGTTGCTGCGGCATGCTGCCAGGCATCCCATATCTAGTAACGGTCAACTCCAGGGTCACTTGCTGTATGCAAGTATTGTTTGCCCCAATAGACACAGTCAGGGAGTCGCCTCTATGGCCTTCGCTGAACGTCTCTTTTATAAGATTTGATACTTTGAGCAGAATGAAAGCCATGCTTTTACAGCAAACAGTGCCTTTGACCTCGGCCAAAGAAACCTATGATCTACAAATAGCAAGGACTTCGGCTGAGATACAGACTTTAATACGTACAAACTGCCCTATACATTTCGTAGAAATGATATCACGTATCTTCAACATGTCTGATACAACTGGCATTATTCATGTATTTAAGAGCATCTGCTCCGGTCTGTTAGCACCTTTCCAGGCAATACTCGGAATCATCCCGAACTTTGCACATTCGGTGTTTGGTGGCATACCATTAATTCTAGCACTTGTTGCCGGAATTCTATTTCTCTTCCTGCTATTGCGCTATGGCCAGCCTCTTCGCAGACATCACTCCGAGCGAAATGGAGAAAGCTCTCCTTGAACGAAAGTGCCGTGAGCGAATAGTGGAGCTTTTGGGCATAAATCATCTACGGGACCTTAATACAACTTGGTTCCTGTCATTCAGACCAATCTGGCAAGATTGCATCTTACCTGTTCTACGATGCCTGCTATGCGGTGTAGAATGCGTGTTGGACACCTGTCTAACATTTCCATCGGATACGCCAACGAACGTCGATACTCTGCTGGACCAGATAACGGCCCATGCTATGTGTTGTCCCCAGAGGCTACCAATCCTGATGTCAGCATTCATTGAGATCTCACAGACGCTTCCGGCTGCTGCTGAGGTACGAGAAAGAACTACAGGCACACAGGTAACAACGGACGCGAACATTGCTGCGGCGACCATTGCTGAAAGCGATGCTTCACATCTCTGTGCGATTAACCTGCTTCACGAGGTGTTCCAACTAACACCAACTACAGTGGATGATGTTTTGTCTATAGAAATAGATGATCTCATGTTTACACCAGACCCGTAAACTGACTCTGATTCAGCATACAGTGTTCCAGAGATGCAGTAACAATTTGGCCTTCATTCTACTAAAACTTGGAACTCTACCAAAATTGAACTTTTTCCCATTTTTCGAACGAAAATGGCACTTCAATCTGCTTAAAGTAGAACTAGCCTTATAGTACAGACTTGGCGGTACTTCCACAGACACTTAGGGGCCGATTCCGATTCGGGCAGGAAATCTCTCTGACCGAGCCAGACCCGGAGAGATTTCCGACCGAATCGGACCCTAGCAGTCCGACCGAACGAGTACGATGCGTTCGCATGCTATCGGACTCGATTCGGTCGGACTCCCATTGAAGTCAATGGGAGCCGGTCGTACAACGCGTACGCGGGCTCCCATTGACTCAATGGGTGCGAGGCGAACAAGGGCGCCCCCTATAGCGGGTACGCGTCGAAGCGGGTCGCGCCGTACACGCATAGGTAGGGGGGACCCATGGGCCCCCCCTGTGTGCGACTCGCGCGGCTAGTCGTACAGGGGGGTCCGACACGGACCCCCAAAGTGCAGCTCCGACTGCTCTCTCGAGCCGGACGGCGCGAGTCGGTCGGACTGCTTGCGGCGCGCATCGTACTTACCCGGCCGGGGAACGTCTCCATTGCGCGGTGCGAGTCGTGTCCGTGCGAGTCGGTCGGAGCGGTTGGGTCCCGCGAACGAGTCGGTCGGCGATTTCGCGTACGTTCGCATCGTACTCGCTCGCCCGGACGCACGTCCGACTCGGTCGGAAACAGGGCGTCCGAATCGGATCCGGTAAAGCCGAATCTGATTCGGAGCCCTACCGGCCGAGATCGGAATCGACCCCTATGTCATCTTGTGTGTCTAAAACAGTTCATTAATTTTCATGACATGAAATTACTTTGATTTTTGAACAACTTATCGATCATTTTCTGTCACATGTAAATATTACTGCTTCTTTCATTCCAATTGCATTTCTTTTCTAACTTTATGCCTGAAATGAAAAACTATTGCTTCAAATGTACAGTACCTTTTGCATTTTATATTATGTTTTTTAATATTTTTAAGAAATATTTTTTAAATATGCGGTGCTCCATTTTATGTTTAGCATTTTAAATGTTTAGCATTTTAGTATTATCGTATACACGAAAGTGGAGTGGGTGTTGTATTCCTCTTAGGGTGTCCATAACGGGCTTTCCAGTATCATGTCCTTATATAGGCACAATTCGCCCTGCCCTTATATAGGCATAAAATCCCAGGCCTTATTTAGGCATTAAACCATGCACTCCAAATACAGGCATGGTCTCAGACATCCGTCCACCCTAACGTCACTATGAGTACATGAAGAACAGACCCTTAGGCTGCGGGAGTTTCCCTAGTCCAGGACTATTGATTTCTTCAAGGACTCATATATTATGTATGAACCGTTATTCCTTAGGGGTTTATTCATGACGTCTTTCGCTGTCCGACTCATGTCAATACTAAACATTCCTAGGTACTCTCAGGTATAAATATACCTTCCCTAGCCCTTGTTAACTGGAGGAGACCTCGACTTCAGAGGAGCCCGTTTCCCGGCCTGACGCACTGAGAAGACGCTGTCATCCCTGCACGCAGAGAGTCCAGCTTCCAGTGATCTGACTTCCCTTGCGGGGTGATGGAGTTCGAGTCTGGCAAAGAGATTCCAACCTCTCTCATTCTTCAGGTATGGAGCAGACTAGAACCTAGAGGGACTCTTGGCATACTAGGCATACTAGACTTAACATACTCTTAGTATACCATAGTAAGGAATACTTCACCTACTTCATACCTCGTCCTACACCTAGGTTAGGTTAGGTACATTGGGGTAGAACTAGCTTAGCAACGCATCGTATGAGTACTCACATTTTTAGTCTGTGTTATTTATGTAACAGCATATGTACTAAAAGATAATGCTCTCGCAGTATTATTTATTTTTACTGCTCACACTGTACATTATTTATCTCGCATACTGTCTTGTGATCGTAACAGCACATTTAACTTACACCAGAAACAAGACTGTTCAATAAATCTTTTATTGAAAACGCCCGTCCATTCCTTTCTGTGTAACTTGGAGAAAACTAAGCATGCACGACTGAGCTGAGTGAAATAGTTATCTATTGTTTCCACGACTCTGGGACACGTTCTGATTCTAAAGGGAAACACAGTGGTCATGTTTTGCGGCTGCCAGAAACTACTCCCTTCTTGTTGTCAAGGAGTTTCTAGTGGCCTCTGAGCTAGCTGGCACAAGTAATTAAGTTTAATATACTCGATAGGGACATACTGACCTTAGTCCTATGTCAAACCTATAGGATATATTATTCCAATGCGCAGAGCCTATTAGGGAAATAGGAGCTACACTACACAGGATTGCGCGAGCAAACCCAAGAAGAGTAAAACTGTGGCTAGTGTAGAGATCTCTGAGCAGGAACAGGGAAACTAGGACTCTCGTCAAGAAAAGAGATCGTCTTGTCGAGAGAAGTAACACAGATCTCACAATATCTGAATAACTTAGGGACTAGAGTTCGTCTTGACCATCCGGGTGACTATAATACTATCAATGCAACAAAGAGATATTCTGCCCATGCTCATTGACTCCGGTGCACAGGGAATTTCTTTGACTTATCCATAGCTACTAAACTAGGTCTTATGAAAATCCCAAAGCCGGCACCCAAACCAGTATGATCAGTAGACGGCTCCAAATTTTCCTCAGGGTTAATTCGCTTTCAAACTGAATCCCTGACCCTGGTTTGGGATAATGGGCAAACCGAATAACTAATTTTTTATTTAATTGATACTCCCACTTTTGGTGTAATTCCAGGAGTACCGTGGCTGGAACATCATAATCCAACGATAGATTGGGTACACCATACAGTGACTGTAGATTCACCTTTTTGTACAACTACTTGTTATCAGGAAGCTCAGGAACTTAGGGTAGCTTTACATTGTGCATTAACCCATGGAACAGAAGCCCCAGAGTTGCCCAAGGAATATTGTGATTTCCAGGACGTCTTTAACCCTTTCCGAGCTACTCAGTTACCCCCGCACAAGGCACATGATTGTAGAATAGATTTCCTCCCCAATGCCACTCTTCCCTGCAGTAGGGTTTATGCCCTGACGTAACCCGAAACCCAATATTTGTGAAAGTATTTGGATGAACTACTTGAGATAGGGTTTATACACCACTCAGCCTCCCCCATTCCCTCCCCCCTGTTCTTGGTCCTCAAGAACAATGGGGAGTTACGAGCTGGTGTGGACTATAGAGAAAAGCAACCATTAAAAATTGATATGCTCTTCCTTTAATTCTGTCCTACTTGATCAAGTAAGGAAGTCCACCATCTACACTAAACTATACCTGCACTGAGCTTATCATTTAATCTGAGTAAAAGAAAGTGATGAATTGAAAACCCGCTTTAGGACCAAATTTAACCTATTTGAATATACTGAAATGCCTTTCGGGTTGTGCAATGCCCCGGCGGCATTTCAGTTTTTCATAAACGAGGTTCTTCCAGAATTCTTGGATGTGTGCGCAATCGTCTATATAGACGATATCTTAATTTATTCTAACTCTGAACAAGAGCACGTGCAACATGTGTGTTATTTTGAAATGCCTCTAAGAAAATGGCCTATTTGTTAAACTAGAAAATGCTCTTTTCATGTCTCATCAGTGGAATTCCTGGGTTATCACTTGTCATCTTCCAGAATCACAATGGAGCCTAAGAAAGTGGGGGCAGTCATGTTTTGGCCAGCCCCAACCACCATCAAAGAAGTTCAACAGGTACTCGGCTTTGCCAACTTTTATCGATGATTTATTCCACACTTCTCAGAGATAGTGGCTCCTAGCACACATCTGCTAAAAAAAAGTCAATCCTTTAGTTGGTCCCAAGCTGCGGATCATGCTCTGGTGACCTTGAAAACAAAATTCACCACAGCACCTATTCTCCAACACCTAGATCCAGACCAGCCTTCTATGTAGAGGCTGATGCCTCAAAGATAGCATTAGGAGGAGTGTTATCACAAAAGAACCCAAACACTGGTCATTTGCATCCCACAGGCTTCTATTCTAAAAAAAACTCCTTCCCGCAGAACAAAATTACACAATAGCAGAAAGAGAGCTTCTGGCCATTACATTGGTCTTTCCGGAATGGCAACATTATAAGAAGCCAAACACACAGTCACAATCTTCACTGATCATAAAAATCTGCAATTCTTCAGCTCTGTTAAAACACTCACTCTGTGCCAAATGCGATGGCTCCACTTCTTCTGCGGTTTTGATTTTATCATCACCTACCACCCTGGGGCCAAACAATTACAGTCAGACAGTGTATCGAGACTAGGTCCCGCCAATGCCCTCTGTCCTCCATCAGAGCCACCCAGCATTATCCCAACAGAGAAATATATTGCTCTTTCCATGACCCTGACAGGTGCACTAAAAGCACATGGTCAGCCTCTATTTAAAGTCCGTGCCCACCCTGGTTCCCTGCTTGGTCTCTTTGTCTTTCACTTACCTGAATTCCCTTGATCAAGCCTCTAGATGCTGTCAGTGTCGCAGTGTTGTTCCCGTCCTCAGAAGCAGCAACTCTGGATTCCCTGAAGAAAAGGAAAAAAAACAACGTTTCAGAAGAATTCAACTTCAAGTATTTTGTACCACAATTCTTGGTCTGCTCTGAACTCAGTAGCACAATAATTTAGGAATGGCCTACTCTTGTTTTAAGAAAGTGCACTAAAGACTCCATCACTGGCAGGGCTCTGTCAGGACTGATATCTCCCGGGCTTTTGCCCCCTGTGCGCTCACAAGAGTAATTTAGCTAGGATACAAGGTGTGTATATTTGATGACATCTTAGTTCAGTGCACAAAAGGAATAACCTAGCAAGAAATTAAAGAATTGCTCTACATTACTGACTTTGTTTGATCTTCATAACAACTTCCATTAAACAATCCATCGGAAGCCAACACTGCATGCATGAAAAGACATGCACCATTTGACCGGAAAGGCAGTGCACAGTAGATGTCGGTTTGGGGTATAAGCAGCAATATGTAAGTAAGATTTGTTGATGCTATGTACCAAATACATTGTGTGTTTTTAATTACTGTTTTGCTATCCACAGGTACTCCTCAAACCTTGGGCGTTCAAATAAGATTGGTGACGGGTCTCTTGAGGTCTCTCTGAGGCTGCCCCGGAGGAGCATCACTGCATCTCATTTGTCTTTCCAAATCCCAACACCCTTTTCCCTTGGGGCCTGTCACCGTTACAGTTCCACCCTCTGTCCTCAAGGACAGACTCTAGGGGGAATACAGGGACTTAGTGTTGCCCCAGTGGAATTGCATGGGATTCAGGTGAGTGGCTCATAACAGTGAGTGAGTGGCTGTTTGAGTGGGTGTTTGTTTAAGTGAGTTGGTGTGTGAGTGGCTGCATTGGAGAGTAAGTATCTCTGTGAGTGGCTGTATGGGTGAGTTAGCAGATGTGCTAGCGCTTGTATGGATGTGTAAATAGGTATGTAAGTGGTTGTGTGGGTGTGTGAGTGAGTGTGTGAGTGCTTGTATGGGTGAGTGAGTGGCTATGCTGGGAGGCTGTATGAATGAGTGAGTAGGTATGTGAGTGACTGTGTAGGTAAATAAATGGGTGTGTGAGTATCTGTATGGGTGAGTGTGTGGCTATGTGAGTGGCTGTACGAGTGAGTGACTGGATGTATGAGTGGTTGTATGCGTAATTGAATGGTTGTGTGAGTGGCTGTACGAGTCAGTGAGTAGATGTGTTAATGCCTCTATGGAGGAGTGAGTGGGTATGTGAGTACTGGTATGGGTCTGTGAATGTGTATATATATGTGGTTGTGTGGGTGTGTGAGTGGGTGTACGATAGGTTGTATGGGGGTGTGAGTGGGTATGTGAGTGGTTATGTGGATGATGTCATCAGTGATATCATTTGAGATATCATCAGTGATGTGATCAGTGATGTCACTGACCATGTCATGAGTGATATAATATATGAGGACATAAGCAGTGCATTGCAGGGTGCATATGTTATGCTTAGCTCAGGTAACTATAACTGCTGAATTTGACTGGTTTTGTACGAGTGAAATCTTAGCCTAGCTATAACATCCCTGTAACCTTTTTTTCTGTGAATTTCAAAGGTTTTTTAAGTCTATTTCCTAACTACAACGCTCTTGTAACCTTTGGTTGTTTAAGTGAATTTCCATGGTTTTTAACTAGCAGTTGAGTTTACAGAGTGGTGGAGAAAGGTGGAGGGGTCTCTGACCAGCTCTCTGGAATCCCGCTGTATGGGACTTACTAGAGGCAACAGGAGGGGTTCTTGGCCCCCAAGGTCCCTCAACATCCAAGAGGACTTCATTCCCCAACCAGTAGTGCATCAGGAGGTGCATTTGTAGAGTGGTGGAGAAAGTGGTCGTGGGCTCCAATGACCTCTCAGCAGTCTCACTCTGTGGGACTTACTGGAGGTAACAGGAGGGGTAGTTGGCCCCCAAGTACCATCATCAGTTGAGGGTACTTCCTCCCCAAACCAGTTGTGCGCCAGGAGGCACGTCGTTTGCAGAGTGGTGGAGAAAAGGGGCATGGCGTCTGACAACCTCACACCAATCCAGCTGTTTGGGACTTACTGGAGGTAACAGGAGGGGTAGTTGGCCCCCAAGGACCCTCAAGAACAAAGGGGACTTCATCTCCCAACTAGTAGTGCACCAGGAGGCGTGCTGGCAGAGTGGTGGAGAAAGGGGACATGGCCTCCGACAACCTCTCAGCAATCCCGCTGTGTGGGCCTTACTGGAGGTAACAGGTGGGATAGTTGGCCCCCAGGGACCATCAGTAGTAAAGTGGACTTCATCCCCCAACCAGAAATGCACCAGGAGGTGCATTTGCAGAGTGGTAGAGAAAGGGGGTGTGGTCTCCAAAGACCTCTCAGCAATCCCGCTGTGTGGGACTTACTGGAGGTAACAGGAGGGGTTGTTGGCCCCAAAGACCCTCTGCATCCAAGGGGAATTCATCCCCCAAACAGCTGTGTTCCAGGAGGCATGTTTGCAGAGTGGTGGTAAAAGGGGGGCGGGGCCTCTGGCAACTTGCAGTAAGATTTTTTTTTATTAGAGGAGGGGGGCCCTTGGCACCTCTCTTTGGGCCGATTTTGACCCCGTGGACTTCACCCCCCGGGGCCAGGCCATTTTCGAATAGGGGAAGAGGGGCACATGGCCCCCCGCATCTCTTGGGGACCACGGGGGGAGCCTGAAGGCCCCCACGGTCCCTGCCAGCTCCCTGACTCCTGTTGGAGCCGGCATTGCTTTTACAGAGAGGGAGCTGCTGAACATGCAACTCCCTCTCTGTGAAAGGAATTCTGCTCCACTTCTAGCAAGCAAGAGGAATTGTTATACTCTTGCTTGCTAGAAGCGGTGCGTTTGCTATGGCTTGGCGGGAGTGGTAAAGTTCCTGCCAAGCCATAGCAAACAGCTATGTCCTGGGGTGGGCCCCAAGGGACAAAGCAGGAGCCGGCGCTGGGGGGTGGTGGTTTTAAGGGTTATTTATGCTCCATGACGGAGGCCGTGCAGCCCCCTCCTTTCTTGAATTTTGCCCCGGGGAGGTGGTGGTCCCTGGGGCTGTGAGGGGGCCTTGCGGCCCCCCTCAGTTTTGTCAGGTAAATCCCCAGGAACGTGGCGTCCCTGGGACTAGGGGGTCCGAGAGGCTGCCCCATTTAAAAAGTAAATAAGCCCCGGGAGGTGGTGGTCCCCATGGCAGCAGGGGAGGCCATATGGGCCTCACCTGCATTTATTTATAAAAAAGCTCCGGGGAGTGGATGGTCCACGGAGCAATAATATGCCCCAGGAAGCGGGGCCCGCGCCCCGCTTCCTTATTACAAAAATGTCCCTGAGACCTGGCCCACCCGGGGGCCGCTGAAAATTATTTTAAAAAGGAAGCGCACGCTCTGGCACTTTGTTTTTTAATTAATTTTCAGTGGGATCCACCAAAAATGTAAAAAATATATATTTATTTGGACCTGCAGGGTACCTGTTGGACCTCCCCCCCAAAAGGACTAGGGTCAGGGTATTTCTACCCTGTCCTCTTTTCCTTTTTTACATTTTTTTCTGGAACTCAAGCCTAGTCCCAAGATGGCTGCCAACACTTCCTAGTTTGAAGCTTTGGCAGCCAATCTGCGCTGTGCATTTCCTTGCATGACCATGTCTTTTTTTGTGAAACAGATATCACTAACTTTTTTTTAAAATTCCTCAACAACTACACCAAATAACTGAAAGCGTGATCTGCATAACCAAATCTAGCTTTCTGTCACATTTGGTGTAACTCCATTCAGTAGTTCGGGCTGTAGACTTGTTGGCAGGTCCTATGGGAATGAACATTGCAAATGCACCCTCTTTTGAACCCCATTTTTCTCAGCCCCTGCTTCACGAATTGCCCCGAAACCTTACGTGCACAACAAGATTCACTGGGGCACTTATTTGGGAAACGTTTGTGAAGATATGTCATACAGCGCCAAAGTTATAGCCAAGTCAATAAATGCTTTTCTTATGGAAACATAGTTCTAACCATAGCTACCTGCTGGCAACCACTTGTAGGTATATATATACATATATATATACACATATATATATATATATATATATATATATATATATATATATATATATCTCAGCAACACAAATCTATTCAGAAAATGATTTTCGAGCCACACTGATTACAGGTAAGCTGTTCTATTTAGCAGAAAGAACACATTTCACTTTCATAAATAAACATTCATAAATAAACACTGTATCTCTTTAGATACTGAGGGTCATAACTACCCTTGAGCAGCACCCAACCTATTGTTTTTTTTAGATCATGACAGAGGGATCTCTCTTATTAAACTAATTTACCCTAGACACCCTCTAGTCATTTTTTAAATTCCACTATTCACTGAGCACTGACCCGCACACACCAGGCAACTTGATCACCAAATGATCTCCGGCAAAGTGACCCTTCCTGGGACCCACAGGGCATTGCAGCGCTGGCCCAACGAGGAGCACCGCCCCATGATGAAGCATAACATCCCTGGGGTGTGTGAGGGCATCAAGCAAAAGTCTCTCCGACTTTCTCCCATTTTTCTCTAAAACGACTCCCCCCCCAAACTCTCTTCCCAGGAACAGTGACTCTCCTTGGTGAATTATCTACTATTCAGGAGCATGAGCCACTGGACCTACATTCAGCTCCCTGTCCCCCTCTCTTTTCTCAATATGGTTATTTAAAACCTTTACAACAATGCAAAATAAATATCCTTATTGTAAGTCTACAGTACCAAAATAGCATAAAACTATTTGTTTAAGTTATATAAAATTGTGTAGAATTATATAAAAATATCGCTATTCATTAGATACCTACTGGCTGTAACAACATTCTAAGTGCCATTTGCTGGTTTTCTAAAGCTAAATGGTCATTATGTGCACTATTTACTTTTTCGTAATTAACATTCACAATCACAAATTTAATGTAAACAACTCTAAAAACAAAATATTTTAAAACCATTGGTAATTCATATTTCCAAGAGCTAGCAGCATAAAAATATATATATATATATCTATATTTTGTCACGTCTTACTGATTATAAAATCACAAGATAGTAGCTATTTCAGGCCTCTTTTTAAAATGATAAACAAGCTATAGTGAGCTGTGGTCCTTATAACCTCTATCCTACTGAGCGTGGAAGGGACTGCTTTCAAGGCCAATTTATACATAGAAACAAAGATTAAGTTAATATTATGATGCATATGTATGATACCATTAATAAGCACAGTTCTTGGTCCTTTGTCCCTTTTTTTTTTAGAAATTTCCATTGAATAATGGCATTATGAACTTTACTCCCCTACAAGCAAGGGGAACTGAGCTTCCACTTAGCCAAGTGATAACGGCTTGCCTACATGAGCATATTCCCATGTTCCTGAATAGTGATTTCAAGAGAATTTTTCTTTGCGCCAAAGGTACAGGACAGACACATAAAATATGAATTAATGTTTCTTTTTTGTATCCACAAAGTCTACAGGATAAATTCTGTGGCTGCTTTTTCCAGGATGGGATAAAATCTTTTGATTCCATAATACCAAACCAGAGTAACATAAATTGGTGCTTTAATCTTAATGAAAAAGGTTCTGCCAAATACCCCTGAGGGTCTATATTAGAATACAAATTTATTATTGTCCAGGCGTGTCTCCTTAGTGGAAATGCATTTTTGTCTGTTAGGTTTGATGCAATTCGCGATGCAGTTCTTAGCACCTGATTGAATGATGCTTTCCCCATTGTCGCTTCCCAAGCTTCTTGTATGCCTAAGTGTTTTATAGCCAGATTTAAGTGACTTCCACAGAACTCTTTTGTTTTACTATATTGCTGTTCCTCTATTTCCTTCCAGCATAAATTGCCAATAGATCCAATATCCGATGCTCGCAATCTCCAATATAATTTTATAAAAGCATTTTCGCTCTGATGTACTTGAATTTTTAAACCAAGCCCTAAACGCATTTGAGCTGGTGAGACAGATTTTGGAATATTGAATACGTATCTATAAACTTTTGTTTGGCTCTTTTCAAAGTGTCTATTTCGAAAGCCTGCCTAATTTCTGTGCCATAAGATAACGAAGGTAGTAGACGAGCCTCCATAACCTTGAGTAGATAAGTTAGCCACTGACAATTCAATTTCTGTTTTAATATTTTGAATCCATATGTAAGTGATTGTGCTTTAGCCTGAATGGATAACAGATGGGGCTTTTCCAGTCATTTGCTTATCCATAGTGAGTCCCAGATATTTATATTAGCGTACTTCCTCCAGTTTTTTTCCCTTCCAACAACCACAAAATCGACTAGCCGGATCACTTAGGTTTTGCTTAGATTCAGATCTATCCCTTGATTTACCATATACTTGTTTAGGGCATTCATACTCCCTTGTAGGCCTATTGATGTTTTACTTAGTAGGACTATATCGTCTGCATATTGCAGACAGCCCAACTTCTCTGCAGCTAGAATTGGTGGATGAGTATTTTCCAAATCCAAAGCGTCGGACAGATCTGCTAGATATAAGTTAAACAGGCTTGGAGCCAAGACACATCCTTGTTTAAGGCCATTGTTTGTCCTAATTTTGGTTGTTAATCGGCTACCATCACCTTTTTTAACTTGTGCCCATGTTTGCGTATTTAGTTCCATAATCGCCCTTAGGAGTTCATCTGGAACTCCCCATTCTTCCAGTTTTTTCCAATAGGCGACCTCTAGGCACATGGTCGAAGACAGATTTGAGGTCTATAAAGCAAGCAAATAAACGTGTTTTTTGTGTTTCGCCTTCTCTATTAATAGGGTTAAGGCTGTAAGGTTAGTTAGTGTCCCCATTCCTGCTCTGAATCCTGTCTGAAATTTTGGTATTAGTTGATTTTCTTCCGCCCATGTTTTTAGATGTTGCAATAAACAGGATGCGTCGAGTTCCACCTAAACATCATTTAATGCTATGGCCTGTAATTGAGAGGTATTGCTGGATTACCGTTTTTGAATATTGGATGGATAATATTGCCTTTCCAAGACTCAGGTATCTCGTTTGTGTAAAAAAGATCGCTGAACATTGGGGTTAAATACTGAGCCCAATAATCTGCATCTGCTTTAAATAAGTCGTTTAGGATACCGTTTGGACCTGGTACTCCCTCAGTTTTAAATGTTTTTATTATTCCTTTAAGTTGTTCTGCATTGCCCAACAGGGTTATTCGATCTTCCTTTATTGAGACTTTGCTTCCTCTATGCTTTCCTGAGTTCTTTGGGTAGTCTTACAAATTGCTTGGGACAACAGTAAATCATTCTTGTTCATTGTTTCTGGCACTGAGTACATAGTAAGGACGTGGGCTTCCCAGGATGCTGCATCAATCCCTGCATTGTTCTGCCTTTCCTTTCCTAATACCAGGCCATTAAGTATTTGCCAGAATTGTTGACTATTTTGTTGTTTACTAGACTCAGGAAGCTTGTTCCATAGATCTTCTGAATATCTTCTTTTTTCTCTCCAGCAATTTTTCTTATATTTAATTTTTAGATTTTGCAGCAGGATTTTATTGGGTCTCTTGTCTTGGCTCCTGTGCCACTAGTCTTGCTTGCCATGTTATTTGTGATTTTTGCCTTTGCGTATCCTTATTGTTCCAAGGGTTCCTTGTAATGCCCCCTCCTGTTTTAGCTCCCTGCAGGCATTTCAACCATTGGGGTTTTGATGGCAATTTAGCTAATAGTAAATCTCTCAGGTGTTTCCATGCCTTAACACTCTTATCGATTTCTGATTCTGCTGACTCTTACGCAGTTAACTTGCTTTTTATGGACTCGATTGTTCCGGGACTGCAATAGACTTCTGCCATCAACTTCTTAATCCCCCCACACCGCCATCTTAAGCTTTTTAAGTTATATGTTATCGGTGGAGACATTAAGGGGCCGATTCCGATTCGGGCCGGAAAACGTACCGACCGACTCGGAGCCGGAATAAATACCGACCGACACGTACCGGTGCAGCCCGACCCGCAAAGTACGATGAGAAGCGTGCTAAATCCGACCGACTCGTACGGAACACAAGCCGAACGACCGAGTGGCGCGGAAAACAGCCATCTGGCCGGAAAAGCACGCGAATCGAACCGACCGACACGCACCAGGAAGAATCCCGAACGAAACGTACCTGTGAACTCCTACCCGCCAAGTACGATGCAACACGTGGAAAACACAACCGAGTCGCACGGAGCCCAAGCCGCACGACCGACACGCATTCAAAACTGCGAGCCGAAGCAACCCAAAACCCCGCGACCGACGCGTACGCAGCACAGAAAACAGCACAAACACAGCGTGAACGAATCTGAGAGGCTCGCACGAGACAACTGGAGGGTCCGACTCGGTCACAAGAACGTCTCCTACATGCACAAAAAGAACCAAGGGAAAAAAAACACAAAAAAAGGCCAAACAAGCTATCACAAAGCAAATAAATACTGGGGGGGGAAACAGGGAACAAAGACACACCCACAGCTCCACCCATATAAAGGACACAAATCCCTACCATGTTCCTTTGCAAATTCAAATTACCTGCCAGCACTCAACACCAACAGACAGCAACCACACACACACTCACAGCTCATCCATCACACAAGCCACACACCAGCAGCACCACAACAAATAGCACCCTCACATACACCCAGCAAAACACACACTCACACACCCTCACTTGCACACCAACACACACATCACACACCAGCACCACCCAACACCATGCCCCCAAAGAAGAATCACAAGTTCCTAGATAGTGAATTGGAAGTCCTGGTAGATGAGATCCTCAGGGTAGAGCCACAGCTGTTTGGCACATTGGTCCAACAGACACACATGGCGCAGAAAACCAAGATGTGGGAGAGGATCGTCGACTGGGTGAACGCACAATCACCATGTTTGCGCACAAAGGTAGACATCCAGAACAGGTGGTATGACGTGCGCATGAGGGTCAAGGAGCTGTTGAAGAAGGACTATATCCTGAGCCAACACACCGGCAGTGTCCCTCCTGCCAAACCAGTATACCTCAGGCCCTGGGAGGAGAAGGTGCGGGCCATCCTACCACCAGTGAGCGTCTATGGACTAGAAAACATCCCAGAGCCTGGTGAGTACACAACAAATGTACACAATATTTTGCCACAATACACACACATCACTGTCAAGGGGAGAGTCAAACCATGCACCCTTAGCAAATACACACCGACCAAAACAGATCATCCCAAAATGTGTATGTCAGCCAGATAAACACAATACATGCCAGCTCATAGTGAAATGTAACTGTGTCATGACATGTACAAACCTAACAACAAATAGAGCTAGGCAGTGGCACAAATATAACCAACAAACACAGTCAGACATGTAGCCACCACCACAACACCACCTCACAGGGAAGCTCACTGAAAGGTAGGAATACTGTGTATGCTGGGCAAGTCAGTGTAGCCAATAGCATCATGGGAGTCGTAGTCACAGAAATTGCCCACCCTCACAATGCGCACATCAACACCACCATGAACCATGCCCACATCACAGGGAGTGCAAAACAACTGACAAGATGGCTGACACTGGCTACTGCTGTGGGGAGCACCAGGCCCTGCTGGCAACTGTGCACCAACCAACAGCAGGACACCACTGACTGACATCCTGAAAGACAACTTGCACTCCCTGCAATGGAAACACGTTCCATGGTGGGATATCTGGATGGGTGGGAAGGAGGACTCACAGCACTGACCATAGTCACCAGCAGCTCCACCCACACACCCCCCTAACACAAACTACACACAACTCACCTGGGAGAAAGCATTGCCTCACACACCAATCAAATATCCCACAAAGAACCACAACCCTGGGTCATGCAGTGTGAAGCACAGGGACACACATGGGACTTGTAGCAAAACAAACCCCAGGATAACACTGTCAGCCATCTTGTCAGCACAGGCACACAACCCCACAGGGAAGCTGAGTCAAAAGGAAGGAAGCATGGGCATGCTGGGAAGGGGGTGGAGGCAATAGCATGATGGGAGTGGTAGTCACAGCTCAACATCCCCCCCCCACATGGCCCAGCAAGCTCACACTGAAGCATGCACACCTCACAGAGAGTGGAAAGCCCCATCAAAGATGTCTGACACTGGTGCTCTGTTGTGGGGAGCACAAGGCCCTGATGGGAACTGGCCACCAACCAACAGCAGGACACCACTGTCAGCCATCTTGCCATTGCTGTCACACCCACACACAGTGAAGAACACTCAAAAGGAAGGAAGTATGGGCATGCTGGGAAGGGGGGTGGAGGCAATAGCATGATGGGAGTGGTAGTCACAGCTCAACATCCCCCCCCCACATGGCCCAGCAAGCTCACACTGAAGCATGCACACCTCACAGAGAGTGGAAAGCCCCATCAAAGATATCTGACACTGGTGCTCTGTTGTGGGGATCCCAAGGCCATGCTGGGAACTGTGCACCAACCAACAGCAGGACACCACTGTCAGCCATCTTGCCATTGCTGTCACACCCACACACAGTGAAGTACACTCAAAAGGAAGGAAGTATGGGCATGCTGGGAAGGGGGGTGGAGGCAATAGCATGAGGGGAGTGGTAGTCACAGATATTGGTCAGCCTCACAATTGGCCCATCAACACCACCCTGAACCATGCACACATCACAGGGAGTGGAAAACAACTGACAAGATGGCTGACACTGGCTACTGCTGTGGGGAGCACAAGGCCCTGCTGGCAACTGTGCACCAACCAACAGCAGGACACCACTGACTGACAACCTGAAAGACAAATTGCACTCCCTGCAATGGAAGCACGTTCCATGGTGGGATATCTGGCTGGGTGGGAAGGAGGGCTGGATGTCAACCAAATACAACCAATGCAGACCATGTACACACCGCAACATTCACATGGAAATGCCCAAATAATGCAGGACAATGTGCTACACCAATATCAACCCCTGACTGTGACAACTTAGGACAATGCAATGTACAGGCCCGCATCCAGAGGCACAGTCACAACTGTCAGGTGTGTCAACCATTGATGCCTGCAGAAACATAACATACATTGTGTGTGTCTCCCAAAAACAGGTGATGATGGGGACACAGCAGCAGACGCTGAGGAGTCCCCGTTCCCAGGCTCAAGAGGATACGGAGCTCACTGGTGTGGAACAGCCTCTGCCCTCCTCGGATGAAGAAGACCAACCTGGCACCTCCGGAGCAAGTCATCATGCAGCACCAGCAGGACCACCAGCTGCACCCCCTGCACCCACCCCTCCAACGACTGTCAACACACATACCACCCCTGCCGACATGGAAAGACCAAGGAGCACCATCACCACCAGCACAGGGACCCTGGACCAACATGGGGCCATGGACACCAACACCACCAACAACCCCCAAGGGGGCCCAGGGTCACCTGTGTGTGCCACCTCAGGTACTGCACGTGTTGCCAGGGGTGGTGGGAGGGGTGGGAGACATAGGTCGCTGCTTGCAGAGGGGTCTGGACTGCATGATGACCCACAACTGGCACGCATAGCCGATGCGTACCAGTCCAGCACCGGAGAGCTCAGCCAGGTAGTGGGGCTCCTCAGGGACATTAAACAGCAGCAGGCTGCCCATCATGCCCGCTTGGACTCACACATGTCCCGCGTGGAGTCTAAGTGGGACACACTGCAAGAGATGACGGCGGTGCATAGGGACATATTACAATGCCTCCGCCAGATGAGCAGCAACCAGTCAACACCTCCCTGTGTGCCCACAACATCTGGTGCTGAAACAACTGCAACTGCCACAGGGAGGGAGGATGACTCTGGCGGAGAGTCCCCTGCACCGCAGCAGCCTGCACTTGAGGGTCCCCCCCAAAGAAGAGGGGCCGTCCGAGGAGGGGCAAGTGAGAGGCCGATGGCCATGTGCAACCCCCAGGAAGCCAAAACCTGTTCTGGATAATCACCTTTGTGCGCAAACTGTTCACCCTGTTCACTGCAACACAACTCTCCCACATGACATGGGGAGCTCAAGTTGGACCAATGTCTCAGATGACTGTGGACTTTACTCTGGACATTTCTGCTACCAGGACTTCCAAATCATCTAGGAACTTTGGATTACAATCACAATGTACAGCACCCACCATCCTGTGCACTATACTCACACATGTATGTCAATAAACTCACTAATACACCATACTTGCCTCTGTTGTGATTCCTACGTTGTCTCTGAAGTGGCGATGATGATCTGGGAAATGACACTGTGCATGCTAACTGCTACAGCAAGTACAAAACCGGCATGTGAGTCATGGCGACGTCACACATATGAGGGAGGCACACCACCAGAGCTACACAACACATACACACCATGGCCATCTGACTCATCGCCTACACTGATGTTGCCAGGAAATACGTTGCATTGCACAGACCCAACACCTATTCACAGTCTGTGTTAACTAGCCCACTGGTGCAGTAAGCAAATGTCAGTCAGATGTGTGACCACAGACAACGCACATCACAAAGTGAAGCACAGGTTTATTACACATTTGCAACATGTTGTAACCACCACAGATGCAAGGTAATCCCACCTGGCAGCGGGCACACAGTCAACAAGTGTGGAAGGAAGGAAGTCCATGGGTGTGGTGCACATCACCTGTAGGGACACGACAGCTACCACCCTGGAAGTCGAATTACAGTGTCGGGGATCACAGTTGACCAAACGACTCTGAAAGTACCCTGTGAAGGACAGAAATGACACACAGTCAAAAGCACTGAAGAACAGGACAGAACTGCAATACTCATGCCCAATACATGTCACAAGATACCCACCCAGAACCAAGTTAGCATGTCAACACTGTTGGGGAGTACAGACTACCTGTAAGGACACATCGCTACATGCATACAGTCATGTAGCACATGGACACACTCAAACAGCACCAGAGCACCACCAACACATATCATGCAAACTCACATCAGTTACATGACATCTCTGGATACTTACATTCAGCTGAAGAAGTTGGTGATGAGCTGTGTGCGGATATCACCATCATCATCATCATCATCACTGGCATCGTGGTCCAGGCCAGGATCCTCCACAGGTGTCGGACGTTGGTCATCGTCATCCAGGATGAGAGGCAACTCCTTCCGCACTGCCAGGTTGTGTAGCATGCAGCAGACGATGACAATCTTGCACACCTTTGCCGGGGCATATGGGAGGGACCCTCCTGTCTTGTCCAGGCAGCGGAAGCGGCTCTTCAGGAGACCAAATGTCCGCTCAATCACTCTCCTCGTCCGACCATGTGCCTCATTGTAGAGCATCTGGGCTGGTGTCACAGGGTTCCTGAGGGGCGTCAGCAACCACGGCATGTTGGGATATCCGGAGTCACCTACATACAGACAATTGCACATTAGCTGAGTTGGAAAAGAGGGTGGAACACTACATTGCAGAACACACACAATGGTACAAAGTCAGTACACACCAACAAGCCAGGCACGCTGGTTCCGCATCTGTGACATCATCCTCAGGATGCGACTACTCCTCATCACGTAGGCATCGTGTGCAGAACCGGGGAAACGGGCACACACGTGTGAGATGGTCATATCTGCAAGACAGACCACCAGTGCATTGACCGAGTGGTAGTGCTTGCGGTTCCTGTATGCCTGCTCCTGGGCCTGTGGTGGTACCAAAGCCACATGTGTCCCATCAATGGAGCCAATGACATGCGGCATCCTCCCCAGGGCATAGAAGTCACTCTTCACGTCAGTGAGTTGCTGGAGTCTAGGGAAATAGATGTACTGGTTCAGGTATATCAACATAGCCTCCAATACATCGCGGAGCACACGGCTGAACATGGTCTGTGACATCCCACCAGCAGTCGCCAGAGTGTGTTGAAAGGTACCGGTGGCAAAGAAGTGTAGGGCTGCCATCACTTTCACCTTGGGGGTCAGCGCTGTAGGGTACGGCCGGCCAGGTTGCAGGTGTGGTGCCAAGCGCACTGCCAAATCATCAATCAGCTGCCTGGTGAAGCGGTACCGTTGGATGCTGTCACGTTCCACCATCGTTGCCAGGTCAGGGAATGGTCTATGGACAGCTGGTGCCCTGCAGTGCATAGGTGAAGAAAGAAAGATTGTCACTCACCCCACATATGTGGCATTGTACACACTCAATATCACACGATACATCATTATGAGGCACAAGTACATGATGTGTGCAGTTCCGTAAGGACATGTATGGCACATACATGGCCAACATCCAACATCACAGTTCAACAAGTGGCATCAATAAGTCCCAGGTTGTGCCATTGGGTATCATGAGGACGTGTCACATTTCCCATCTCCTGCTGCCACGTTACAAACACACCCCACAGTGACATGTGAGGACAGATGTGCCCCAGGCATCAGAGCTCAACGACAGGTAGATTCCCAGGGACCCTGTATTGCCACATGGACACTGGCATGACATGGCGTATCACGTATACACCACAGCAAAACAACCATGACCCCCACAGGTAGTGGTCCCTGTTGCCTCGGCAGGACAGACATGGACGTCTGTGACACACACACGCACAACATCAAAGTCCATGCACAAACAACGTGGATGTGGAGACTGTCTCCCATTGTGCACATGAAATCCAAGACATTGTAAACACAACATGCACACAGACTGTGGAGGACCATCACTATTGTGCCAATGGGTCACCCTGGGTTAAACATACCGTCCCACATGGGACTCAGGGGTCATGTGACATGACATACACATACACCACCGTGAAATGTGACCATGCCACATGCTCAGATATGAACAGTTGCACATCACAGTGGTCATGTACACGAAACACCAAGGATACTGTCCCCATGAACACGTGCACAGCCTGGGGGTGGCTGCCCCAAGTGACACCCACAGAACAACATGTTCACCCCCATACACGGAATAGGTAATGCAGCCTTACATGCCTTAGAAAACAGTTTGGACAGGCTGTGGTGTTGTAGGTGTGCCCCTCACTCCCTGGGAAGTATATGTGGCTGGCATATGTTCACCTGTGACAGGCATGGTGACATATGCCAGTGACATGTACAGGGACGCGTTGGACAGCAATGGACCGATTGGTGCGCACACATTGGCCATTGCATTCAATGTGTGCTGGTACACGTTGTATTCGCAATACGCGTTGGACAGCAATGGACCGATCGGTGCGCACACATTGGCCATTGCATTCAATGTGTGCTGGTACGCGTTGTATTCGCAATACGCATTGGACAGCAATGGACCGATCGGTGCGCACACATTGGCCATTGCATTCAATGTGTGCTGGTACGCGTTGTATTCGCAATACACGTTGGACAGCAATGGAACGATCGGTGCGCACACATTGGCCATTGCATTCAATGTGTGCTGGTACGCGTTGTATTCGCAATACGCGTTGGACAGCAATGAACCGATTGGTGCGCACACATTGGCCATTGCATTCAATGTGTGCTGGTACGCGTTGTATTCGCAATACGCGTTGGACAGCAATGGACCGATCGGTGCGCACACATTGGCCATTGCATTCAATGTGTGCTGGTACGCGTTGTATTCGCAATACGCGTTGGACAGCAATGGACCGATCGGTGCGCACACATTGACCATTGCATTCAATGTGTGCGAGTACGCGTTGTATCCTGGGTACGCGTTGAACAGCAATGGACCGATCGGTGTGCCCGGCCGGCCCATTGCCTTCAATGTGTGCGAGTACTCGTTGTATCCTGGGTACGCGTTGAACAGCAATGGACCGATCGGTGTGCCCGGCCGGCCCATTGCCTTCAATGTGTGCGAGTACGCGTTGTATCCTGGGTACGCGTTGAATAGCAATGGACCGATCGGTGTGCCCAGCTGGCCCATTGCATTCAATGTGTGCGAGTACGCGTTGTATCCTGGGTACGCGATGAACAGCAATGGACCGAACGGTGTGCCCGGCCGGCCCATTGCATTCAATGTGTGCAAGTACGCGTTGTATCCTGGGTACGCGTTGAACAGCAATGGACCGATCGGTGTGCCCGGCCGGCCCATTGCATTCAATGTGTGCGAGTACGCGTTGTATCCTAGGTACGCGTTGAACAGCAATACACCGATCGGTGCGCACCCATTGGCTATGGCCTAGCCTGGCAACGGACGCGTTTTCAAATCTTGAACGAGTCTGATGCTGGAAATTCAGTTGGTCACCCACAACAATGTTGCAAATTCATGGGTGTCATGAAGTTGAACTTTTGAAGGATGCTGTGGGTGTGTGTAAGTGGTGCAATTCCATGGATTGGCCAGATTCAGAAGATGCTAACGACTTGGACCTATCACTTTGGACACATGGGACAGTAACTGCCTCTGCAGCACACATATAATGCTGGCTGTTCCCCTGAGAGCTCACTTGCCTGCACTACATGCTCCAGGACGACATCTGCCACCACCACTGCTGCTGTATCTGCACCCTCTGGACCCTGCAATGGCACGTACTGTGGAGAGAGCCCCAGCCTTCAACACTGAGGAGAACCAGGCCCTGCTGGACAGCCTCCTTCCACAGTACAGCAAGCTGTATGGGAAAGCAGGGGAGCAGGTGAGTGTTCTGTCCACTGCCTTCCTAAATGTGCATGTTGTCTGACTAGCAAGGCTAACAGTCTGCACGCCACTGGCTAGCAGGCTCACTGAGTAGTTGTCACCCCCATAGTGTGTAGTTACATGCACTGGACAGGTATAGTGCAGTGACAGTGCATTTAAACAAGGTTTTACTTCCCAGGCAATGATACCATGTAGTAACTGCTGGCATACTGTCCATGGCCATCGTTGCACTGCCTGTGTACATCATGTGCCCCTGTGATTGAGACATGTATACACAACTGTGTAATGCACGGATATGTTGCATGTGTAGTAATAGCATTCTCACTTTGTCATCCTCACAGGTTGATACCCACCAGAAGCAGAAGATATGGCTGACCATCGTCCGGGCAGTGAGATCCAAGGGGACTACAAGCGCCGGATTCGCAACTGCCAGAAGAGGTGGCAGGACCTTCGGGGCTGGACCCGGAGGAGCGCACGGGTCCAGCTGAAGCTGTCGCCTCCTCGCAGGAGGGGCGGACACCGGACCCTGACCCCCCACATGCTCAGGAAACTGGCGGTGGTCTTCCCTGATCTGGATGGGCAGCTGAAGGCCAGGGAGCAGCACGGAGGGGGTGAGTCCATGACTGCACTGTGTACTTTGTCTGCCATGCTATGTGCCCTCCTCTGGCCTGGTTAAACTTCCACAGCACATCAGTCATGTGGTCCAGGACCCATGTCCCTCGATTGTGCACTGCCCACTCCTCATCTGATACCCAGGTGTGGCCCTTGCAGTCAGGGAATTGTGTCACTTGGGTACTGTGTCCTTGCAGTTTGCTTGACTCAAGGTGGGGGACAGCATCTGTTCCCCTAACTGTGGTGGGCATCATGGGTGGGTCCATTGCTTACACAATGCCTGTGTTCTGACATGTAATCTGTGTGTTACTTTGATAAGTGGTCCAATTGCTGAGCTGATCCACCACATGTGCCTGGGGTAACTGGCACACACCCAAGCTGCGGGTGGGAACAATGTTTGGGCCCCAGGAGTGTGTATATTACGTGTGTCACACATACTTAGCCAGCTGCCTACTGTCCAGGGTTCATCCCTCATTCATGTGGGGCAGGACAGTCATGCCTACTCCAGGCCATGCAATGCACTCTGTACTCCCACTCCCGTGTATCAGCTGACACGTTGTGCTCAGTGATATGTCCCCTCAGGTGTCAGCCTCTGTGTCAGTGTGCTGTGGCTTCGATGTCAGGACTGCTGGGGTGTTTATCGGTTGGGGCTCAGCATGCCACCGGAGATGTGACCATAGGAGACGATACTTGTGTGACACATAGGTGTTTGAACACCTGACCGTGCAGACTGGGGTATGCGAATGTGAAGTCCATGCAGCTGTTTCCCATTCACAGCAGATTGTGAGGTGCTCAGGTTCAGAGGCTTGTGTTACAGGTCACCCATATGTCCAATCAGTATGACCTGGACAGATAAGGGTTCAGATGATGTGGTGTGTGGGGGATGTACATGTGCACTTGTTCAGCTCCAGGACTTGCATTCCCCATGACCTACTATTGTGACACAGTGCAGACTGTTGTTGTGTGGCTGCCCTGCCCATGTGACTGGAGACAGTGATGTATGACTTAGCAGGCATGCCTGTGCCATGGCATGTGACTTCCTATGAGTGATCCTGCAGGGGAGTGACATGTGCTACATGCACACCATAGTGGCAATGGCTATCAGCACATGGGTGCATCATGGTGTCTGTCGCTGGTATGCATCACATGCATTTCATATATCTGACTCTGGGCATCACTTTCATCCGGGCACCTGTACTGACTCAGTGGCAAGAGTTGTGATGTGTGCATGTTCACATGCTTCACCGTGTTCTCTGCACCGTCCAACTACTGTGTAGGTGGTGCATGTGTCCACACTGTGGTATTGCCAGCCAACAGACGCCAGACAGATGGGTGCAAGGCCAGGTGGGATGTGAGTGCCATGGTTGACGATCAGACTGACAATTGGCTTCTCCTATTCTGTTTGGACAATTTTAGCAATGTTCAACTAAGGATGCCAGGCCTTGCTCTGTATTGTGCTGTACTTACTGTGGTGTGTGCGTTCGGTGCAGGTGACTGATGTCTGTCTGTTTCCCTATTGTTTGCAGATACATCCACGGCCACAGGAGGCGACAGCTCCACGGACCAGGAGGAGCCGCAGAGCCAGACTGGGTCAACAGCCGAGGAGTGGTCGGAGGGACCCAGTGGCACGGAGGGTGAGGGGAGCCACACCGAGGAGTCCTCAGCACCATCCACCTCAGCTGAGGACCACAGCAGCTCGGAGGATGACTCCCTTATGGAGGCGGGTGTCAGCAGCCACCACACCCCAGCTAGTGTTGCTGTCCCCGCCACCACCACCACCACCGCCCTCCCATCGGCTCCCATTCCCGAGGTCCGTGGAGGCTCCCATGTTCGGGAGCGTGTCTCCTTCGGGCCAGGCACCGCACCCCTGCCCCTGTGTCCCCTGCTGCCCTGAGTGAGGAGTCTGTGTACCTCCTTCGCCAGCTCCATGTAGGGCAGACAGCAATGCTGAGTGTCCTCCATGCACACACCACTCTGTTGACTCAGCTGGTGTCGTTCATGGAGGGCATCTCATCGGGCATGTCTGCCCTACAGAGGGGCAATAGGTCCATGGACTCCTCCCTGACGGCAGCAGTGTCCCTCCTCCAACAGTCCCTCACCCCTCCTGTCTCTGCCCCATCCACACTCCCCAGCACCTTACCTGTCCCAAGCACACACACACCGGCACAGGCACACACCAGCACAGACACGAGCAGCACACACACACACACGCCACAGACAAGACGCACATACACGCACAGTCAGGGGACTGAAACCACACTCACAGGGGATGGGGCCCAGTCACACACACACGCATCCACGAGCACTGCGCAGTCCACAGTTGCCTCTCCCTCCAAAGCCCCCTCCGTTGCCTCACCTGCAACCCCAAAGACCCAGCGGCTCTTCCTCAGTGACCTCAGCCTCTTCCCCTCCGATCCAGCTGATACAGCATTCAGGGGGAAGAGGAAGCCCACCCACACGGAGCGGAGTGCCCCTCGCCACCGGACACCCTCCCCCAGGCGCAGACCGACTGACGCCCCCATCCGCAAGTCCCCCCGGACCCGGAAGAGCAAGACCCCGCCGCCGCCCTGCAGCTCAGGCACCAAGTCTCCTTCCTCCATCCCTCAGGCCCCCACTCCACAGGTGCCCCCACCACACCCTGCCCCAGGTTCCCCCACCCACAGATACACCATCCCCAAAAGGATCAGGCCTTCTCCCCCTGCCACTTGCTCTTCCGGCCCCACACCCCCGCTGCGCTTGTCTGTGCCACTGGTGTGGAGACGGTGTCCTCCCCCTCTGTCCTGCTCACCTTACCTGATCCCCATTCTCCTCCCCTGGAGGTAGGCACTGCACTGGAGTCCACTACCACCCTGTCTGACTTGGGCACTGCAGTGGGGAACCTGTCCACTCCATCTGCACGGTCCCCTGCAGTCTTGCCGGCACCCACACCATCAGAGTCATTCCCCCCACTTGTGCCGGCACACACCATGTCAGACACCTCCACTGCAGTTGTCAGTGGCTCTCCAGCACCCACCACCCCTTCCCTGCCTCCTTCTGGTGAGCCATGATCCTGTCCCTGCGGTGCCTGGCCTGCCCCCCGTATGCCCCTCCGAGGGGATTGTCCCTGGCTTTCATCAGTGCAGGCATGCGTAGGGTGACATCTGCCACTGTCACCCTGTTTTGACTTTCATGTTGGACTGGCCATTGGCCTTTGTTAATTTTTTTCTGGACATCAGCTGTTAGACCCACATATGCTGAATAAAGCACCTTTCTGTTCTCTAGTGCTTTTGCTTCTGATGTACATGTTGTTGATGATGCTAACCATGCCCTTGCTGCAGTGATGGTGATATTTGGTCTCATGATAATGAAGTGTTACTGTGCAGGAACACATGTGGTCCAGGGGGAATGTGTCCTATCCTGTGGTGTATCCATGTCATCCTTAGCAGCATCTGAGGGTGTCATGTGTTCAATATTTGGCAATGGGATTTCCTACTTACATTAGCAATTTCACATCTGTGGCTTCCACCCCTGCACATCTGTTGTGCCTGCCATTGTTCAATTAGTCTACTTCCCTGACCGTGTGGCCATCTCCACTGGACATGCAGGTTTGGGCATCAATGGGGAAGGACTCATCTGTGTTGTCAGTGCAACATTGCTATACAAGTGTGTTGGATCTGTGCTGATGATTTCGTTGGCACTCCCATGACCAGGCTGATGTTACGGGAGCCTTCATTTGGTGCTAATTGTTGACTGTGTGACCAAGTGCTCAGCTGACATGATGGAGCCCTACTGAGGCAACATGTGGCACAGCTTTCCTCACACAGGAGTGGAGTCCCCTCATGGCAGTGTGTACTCCTGTGCCATTGCCTGCGCCCAAGGTGTGTGTTGTATGAGCATGTCTGTGTGTTCACTTCCGTTTTGCTGTGCATGCTGGGATCCCTAGTGTTGTACCTGTTTGTGATGCTTGCTGAGTTGACCTATGTTCCCCCCAAGTCTTCTCCCTGGATTCTCTGTGATGTGGGTGCATGGCACATTACTGGTCATCAGGGTGTCACCCATAGGTGTGTTTGCTGTCAGGGCTGAGTTTGTGTGCAGACGCAGATGGGTCACAGTCAGGATTCCCCTTGGCACTTGTTGTTTACACCTGTCATGTGATTTCCAGTTTGTGTTATCTTTCAGTGATTGTGACACGTTGTGTGTGTGACTGCTGGCACTCCTCAGGGTCCGGGCTGCAATGTTGGTAGTTGTCTATGTGTGTTCTTTGTGGGTGACCTTGGCTTCTTCATTGGTGTGTGACTGTGGCTGGGATCCCATTGGTTGGTGTGGTATTGCCGTCATGTCCATGTACAGCGTAGTGTGCAGTGTGTCAGACATTCAGGAGTCTTGTTGAGTGGCCATGTGTGATGTGTTTCTGCACCTTGGTTCCCACCCACCACCCTGGGATTGTCATGTGTGCATGTGCAATGTCACCAGTGCATGTGTGCTTCACTGCTGCACATTGTTGGAGGTCGAGGTGTGTGGTGTTGAGTGTGTGCAGATGAGAGTTGTTGCCCGGCTAGACCCCTGCCTCCATGTTGGCCTTGGCTTACTGGCCGTGCTGATTGATTTGTGCTTGTGTAGGTGTGATGGTAGTTTGTTGCTCAGGACACATGTCTGTGGTTCACAGTGTGAACGACATTTAGCTTTGTCATCACAGTGGGATTGTAATGCAGCCCAGGGTCACCACATTGTGGGGGCCCTGGGGGTAGTGCTGTGGTGTGTCTGTGTCTTGCTGTGTCAGTTGCTGTTCCTACATGCCTGTGTGACATGTGTGATTTGTGCTCCCTCTCATCTGACAATGCCTGATTGCCCACATAGGGGATTTGGATCCATGAGTTACCTTTGTGTGGCACTGTATGCACATCTGTGTAATTGGTATTCAGGCCTCCTCATGTGTTGTGTGGTTGCCTGGGGACACTGGCACCCCCCCATCACCTGTTGTGTTTGATGTGCAGTGTGGGTCTGCCTGTTTGTGTATGTGCATCTGCACCACTGCATTGGCATATCTTTGGTGTGCCATTGGCTGTATGTTGTTTGGTGGGTTTCCCCTGCTGTCCCTGGGACTCCTAGGTCATCGGTCAGCACAATGATCATAGTTTGTGTGTCCCATTGCTGCCATGGTATGGTATCTGTTCACCTCACATCTACAGTCTCCACAGGGTATCTGCATTTGTGTGCCCATTGGTGCAAATATGTGGGTCTGCATTCTGATGGTCACTTCTGTCATTGTGTCATTGATGAATGTTGACAGTGTCAGCCCCCATGGGTGTTGTTTGTCTGCACATGGCCAAAGGTATGTCTTATTTGCACTGCAGTATTTGCCTCCCCCAATCTATGTTGCAATGGGACACATGCACTACTTTGCCACTGATGTGTTTTATGTTCTGTGACCAGGAATCATCCATGCAGTTTGGCAGTTGCAGCTTTTCTTTGTCAACACTTGCATTTTGGTCACTGTGATGATGGGGGTTTGGACCCCATTGCCACAATGTTCAAAATGTGCTTCAGCTATGGACCCCACACTTACCTTTTGGTCACTGTGATGATGGGGGTTTAGACCCCATTGCCACAATGTTCAAAATGTGCTTCAGCTATGGACCCCACACTTACCTTTTGGTCACTGTGATGATGGGGGTTTAGACCCCATTGCCACAATGTTCTGAATGTGCTTCAGCTATGGGCCCCCACACTTACATTTTGCTCACTGTGATGATGGGGTTTTGATCCCCATTGCCACAATGGTCATGGCCTGCTTGCATTGTGGGGGCCACACACATATATGTGTGGCACATGTGATAGGGGGTCACATTGTATGTTCAAAGTCATGTTCAGTGTTGTAGGCATTTGACACAGTCTACACACGCTTGTCATGGTGTTGGGGGATGTCTTTTTCTTGCATTCCCTAGGTTGTGGTGTGCTGGTTGTGTCATGCATTGTCCATCCTATGAGTGGGGGTGGTGTTGGTGGTAGGCATCCAGCCCCCCATGGGTAGAGGTGGTAGTAGTGACAGGCATCCAGCCCCCCATGGGTAGAGGTGGTAGTAGTGGTAGGCATCTGGCACCCCCTGGGTAAGGGTGGTAGTAGTGGTAGGCATCTGGCACCCCTGGGTAAGGGTGGTAGTAGTGGTAGGCATCCAGCCCCCATGGGTAGAGGTGGTAGTAGTGGTAGGCATCTGGCACCCCCTGGGTAAGGGTGGTAGTAGTGGTAGGCATCTGGCACCCCTGGGTAAGGGTGGTAGTGGTGGTAGGCATCCAGCCCCCCATGGGTAGAGGTGGTAGTAGTGGTAGGCATCTGGCACCCCTGGGTAAGGGTGGTAGTAGTGGTAGGCATCTGGCACCCCGTGGGTAAGGGTGGTAGTAGTGGTAGGCATCTGGCACCCCCTGGGTAAGGGTGGTAGTGGTGGTAGGCATCCAGCCCCCCATGGGTAGAGGTGATAGTAGTGACAGGCATCCAGCCCACCATGGGTAGGGGTGGTAGTAGTGGTAGGCATACAGGCCCCTATGTGTATGTGTGGCATTGGTGAGGGCCATCCCGCCCCTATGGTGCTGCTGTTGCTGGTGTAGGTATTTCTGCATCCCTCTGTGTGTGATGTGTCGAGTACGTGTAGTTTGTTTTTGTTGTTGGTGTCTGACTTACCTTCTGCGCTGTACGTGTTCGTGCCTGTTCCGGTAATAGAGGTAGAATATTGGTAGGATCGGCACGAAGGGATTCATGGTTGGTTCGTCTCGTTCGTCTTTCTCTTTGCTTCGCCTCGTCCTCGTCGCTGGCGTGTTCGTCTCGTAGCCGTGGATCGTGTTGTGGCGCGAATCGGAGCTTATGTGCGCCTCGACCGGATGCTTTGACGTGCCGTGCGTAGCGACGGGTTCGGCGCGTACGGGAAGCGCATCGTACTTGTCCGGCCGGACGGGGCTGCAATTTTTCTTCCGTGCGGCTCGATTTTACGATTCCGGATCCGCCTCGGTCGGAGAACAGGACCTGTATTGGGTGAGTACGACTGGGTCGGGATTTGGGCAGTTGTGCGCATCGTACTTGCTCGTTCGGACGTATGTGCGGATCGGTCGGGAAACAGGCATTCGCCTGGATTTTTTCCCGACCGAATGGTATTTGGTGCGCCTCCGACCGGGATCGGAATCGACCCCTAAGTTGTTTGACAAAGGTATCTGGGTACCATTAGGATCCCAATTGATAGCGGAAAGCGATCACTCTCAAAGCGTGGGTGAATTTGAAAGTGGCCTACTTCGGGCAACGCTGCCTCATTAATTGCTGTGTAGTCAATTTTCGAGCTTTTAGTACCACTTATGAAAGTAATCGATGCTGGGGAATCCTCCTTTGAATTACCATTCAAAATTCAAAATCCTAGTTTCTCCAGTTTTTTTCTAAAATTTGCCTCCATGTGATTGTTCTTGGTGGCACTAATTTTACTAAGATCTGTATTGAAATCATCGGTAATCAATATTGTTGCGTGGTTATTCTGCTGCTGTAGGAATTTTGTCGTTTTAAGCAATGTTGCCTTATGTGCCTCTATCTTTGCTTTGTATGGATGTAATTAAACATTTATAGGCAGCAATACCTTGCAGGTCTTTCTAACAACCTTAGGCTCAATTTAATAACTTGAAGCTAATTAAGCTCCATGTCCAGTTGCTCTGTAACCCAGGTGTATTTGGTGGAACAATATGTTGCAAGTCCTCCTTTGGGGTGACCATATTTCATGAATTTTTCCGCTGGACAATGGAACCCTACATAGCCTCCTATATGTAGTGCCTCCAGGCACCATGTTTCCTGTACCAAGATAAGATCATAATTCTGCAGAAACGATCTTGCATCTTCCTCTTGTAAGATGTTACTCAACCTATGTGTGTTCCATGAACAGATGTTTAGAAAGGATGGCTGTATTCCAGCGTTTTGTGTTTTATTGTCAGGATCGATTAAAAGTTAGATCCATACATAGCTGATCCCTTCCCCCGGATTAAAGCCAAACATGGAGGATTTTTGTCCCTTTTGGATGGGGCCTTGAGAGCTCCGATTTAAAGGCTTCGCAATAGTTAGATTTTCAAACAATCTTGTCTGTGTACCTGCTCCCACTGCTCCCCTTAGCACTGTACATCATTTTAAGACTGATCCTCCTTCTGTTTTATCAGGTAGGAGTGGTCCGGGATATTGCAGAAGTTCGCTTTTTTGTAGCTCGAATGCCCCAAGAGTTAAAGATGATGCGATTATCCATTATTCGCTCTGCTATAGCTGTCATCGCCCTAGTTGTAAGGGTCGCTTTTCTGTTACTTCTGTGTGGATGTGGTCTAAATTCCACCGAGGTCAAATCTGAAGAGGTAATATGTGCCAAGTCGTCAATTTCACTTGTGAGTTTTATGATGGTTCCTCTATTTAGGATATCAAAAGTCCCCATCAAATTATAATTAGGGATTAGCAGCACTTTATTTCTCTGAATGTCGTCTCTTCCGTGCTCACCTTTATATACGAGGGCCTTTTTCCTTGCATCCTCTTGAAAACTAATATACTGGGTTTGTTGGCATTCTTTCTGGTACTGGGGTGCTGTTTCATTAGTTTGAAGAAAAACCTCCTTTGCCATGATTCTATCACAGTGGGGCCAAGGACTGGTCCCTTCTTCGGCTTATCCCGCTTTTGCCCTATAATGCTTATTACCTTATCTTCCTGTTGTTATTGGCTTTTGTCCCGATTTACACCTTCACTTTGGCCTTCGTTTCTTGTGACTTGGGGCCAGATGTACGACCAAGAAAATTGCGCATCGCAAATTGCGACTCTTTTGCGAGTCGCAATTTGCGAGGCGCAATTTCCCATGTACAACAGTGTATTTCACACTGTTTGAGATTCCTAATGGGGTTGCAAATTGCGAGGCTCATTAATGTTAATGAGCATCTCGCAATTTGCGAGCTCATTGGGAATGACAGCCCTCCCAGGGATGGTGGCCTGCTGGGCTCAGCAGACCACCATGTCTGGGACTGCTTTTTAATAAAGCAGTTCTTTTTTTGTAAATGCAGCCCGTTTTCCTTAAAGGAAAACGGGATGCATTTAAAAAAGAAAAATGAAACTTTTCAGTTTCATTTTTTTAAGCGCAGGCAGTGGTCTCTGGGACCACTGCCTGCTCTTAAAAAATATTTTCCAACATACTCACAAAGGGGAAGGGGTCCCCTGGGGACCCCTTCCCCTTTGCGAGTGGTTTACCACCTACTTGAAGTAGGTGGTAAACTGCGAGTGTTTTGCGGCCGCAAAACATTAGTACATAGCATGTTGACTCGCTATTAGGAAGGGACGCCCCTTCCTAATAGCGAGAGTCGCAAATGCTATTTTGCGAGTCAGGGACTCGCAAAATAGCATTTGTACATGCTATTACCCTTTTTTGCGGCGGCAAACGGGAGGTTCTCCCGTTTGCGGCCGCAAAAAAGGGTCGTACATCTGGCCCTTGGTCTAGTGCCTGTTGCACCTCTTTAGGTACATCTTGGTCTTCATTCCCCTTAAAACGTGGTAGAGACTCTAATTTTGTTATTTCCTGAATGGTTTTCTGTGAAGGTTCCTCTTGGTCTACCTGCGAGGCATCCGTTTGCTCATTCTGGGGCCTTTCTAACCCTAATTTCCCTTGCTTAGTGTCCTTTGTATTCTCCCTCGGAGCATCTTTTGTTTCTACTTCCATCACCTTCATTTTCCCAGGCTCTGACTTCGATGTTCTCTTTTTCGAGAACAGTTGCAGTGTGGATTTTTGTCAATCTATTTTTCCTTTCTTTTGTGCTTTCCTTTGCCTTTTCTTTTCCCTTTTTGTAAAGACTTGCTCCGTTTTTGCCTTTTCTTGACTCGCGGCTGTTTGTCATCATCCTTTTCCACAATTACTTGTTTCGAGAGACTGATCTCGCTGTCACTAAATAACTGCTCATTTAGTTTGATTCTTGAAAACTGTTTTTTCCTTCATTATATGATCATGAACAGGTACCCTTACCGTCCGACTGACTGACTGAGATCTTACCTCTGTCAAGATATCAGTGAGAATTGAAGCCAACACTTGTGACTTGTCCCTGAAAGTTGCACATTGACATGTAACTTGTTGTGTGTAGTTATGATTTTGCGCTTTCCGAATCAGATGGTTAAGGGCTTGCAGTTTCTTGTCTATACCCACTACATGGACTGCCAAAATGTTTAGAAAGTCCACCTGAAGTTCATGATTTACATATACACCGCAGTTTTGAAATTACACTTTAATACTGCAGGTGCATCCTGGGAACTGTAGGATTTTCCTTTATAGCTACACGATAAGGTGTATTTAAGGACCATGATTATTTGCATCTGAGTATGGCTCACCTGTGAACAAGGCTAATCCATATAGCCAAAACACATCAGGAAGGAAAGGCTGCCAATTTGGAACTTTCAAATGAATCCTGGAACCTCAAAGAATTGGGTTTCGATATTTTTCTGTGTGCTGTGATTGATTTAGCGGGACACTCCATGCCCACCCATAGAAGCCCCACTGCAGGGTTGAAGGCACCCGAAAATGGAGATATTTGTTTGGATATATATTAGTGCTAGGCCTGAAAATGTTTAAGCAAGCTTCATTTTATGAGCAACAAAACCAAAAGTCCTGATATGTGCACAAAATGCTTAAAGGTTGACCTTACCTGACATGCCTTTAATAAAAAAGATTCATATCACATTGTGGAATATTCCTGATTAATACTAACATTTGAAAAGTTTTGCTAGAAACACTTTATCGTTGAGTGAAATTAATTCTTATTTCACACACTAAATACAATGCATGAATAGAAAATGTTGATCTTTTAACATATTTTTCTCATTTTATAATGAAGAGATGTTGTGCTGAATAATATTCTTTGCAGCTGATGCTTGCTATTAGCACCCAGCAAACAACTACGCAGTGCAGGATTTCTGAAGTAATTGATAAAGATGGCCACTTGATCACTGTTCAATAGGGATTCAAGATGTAATTTGAGATCTTAAGGAGACACTATATTGGGCGGAAGGGGCAATGGACAATACAAATCCAACAGAATATCTAGGTAGGTCTCTGGTGGTAAAATAACGCCTGAGGATAGGCTTTCTTAGATACCTCTTTTAGTAGGGACGAGGTCCACGCAGCTCTCCTTGAACTCCCCCCAGGTAAGGCTGTTGGAGTTGATAGAATACCACTAGAATTCTGCAAAGGGTTCTTCTCAGAATTAGGGGGAGATTTGGTCAAAACATTTCTTACGGCACAAAAAGGTCAGCAAATACCCGATTCCTGGGCCTCCATTAATATTGTGATAGTCCTTAAAAAAGGCAAACCGCAGATCTGCGCGCACCAGGGTCATACAGACCGATCACCCTGATCAACAGTGACTCCAAGATATGCTCAAGTGGTGTGACGTTATTACCACGCTGGTCTCACCCAGGCAGCATGGCTTTATATCAGGGAGGGTAACAAAAGATCATATAATCCGTGTCATCACACTTTTTGATGCAGCAGCTATCTATGAAAAACCCATGGCTCTGGCCCTATTAGTTGTGGAGAAGGAATTTGACAGGGTGGCATGGGACTATCTATGGGGGGTCATGAAGTGGTATGGTATTCGGCGAGGGTATATTAAAGCTATCCAAACTGTATACTATGAATCTACTAACGGACTCTCCATTATGGGGGGACAATCTGATGTTCTCGGGAATCGAGAGGCACCAGGCAGGGGTGCCCCTGCTCTCCTTTGCTGTTTGCCTTATATATCAATCCTCTGATCAGAAGGCTAGAAACAAAAGACTTGATAGAACCAATGCGGTTCCATGGCTGGTCCACGAAGATTTTAGCATACTAGATGACATCGCTGTTGTTACACCGAATACCTGGATCGCTATGCAGGTGGTAGAAAAAGAACCTTTAGAGTTTGGAATACCATCAGCATACTCTTTGAATCCGTTTAAAACACAGGTCATGGGCAATAAGTTTACTTCAAGCCTTAGTGGGGCTACTGTAAAGGAAGCAGTGTATCTGGGAATTAATATTACGGCGGATGTGAAACAGATCGTGGGGTCTAATCTAACCCTGATTCTCAAAAAAACGAAAAATGACTTGCACAGGATGGATAACCTCCATATGTATATCGTGGGTCACTCCAATGTCGTAATGATGTTATTTTTCCCTAAAGTACTGTATCTATCCTGAGCGATCCCTCTAGAGTTTAACAACAGATGGTTTGTGATGATTAGTGCCATATTTAGTAGCTTCATTTGGTCTTACCCAGGGAAGTCTCAAGTTTCTGATGTTACCTAGAGAAAGAGGCGGGTGGGCTGTACCTAACTTTAAACTGTATGAGTGGTCTGCCACCCTATAATATGTGGCATTTCTTATTGGTGGGACTGAAGCGAGGAGTAGCTCAGAGTGTGACATCCCCTCCACATACGAACTACTGCTTGGGGCGGAGGCCGACCGGTGTCTCTTAAAGTTCACTGAACCCAGTAACTATAAGAAGGTTAAATTTAAGACCTTCCATGCGGCCTATAAAATCTGGTCTAACCTTAGGAAGAGAATTGGGTTGGGTAAAGTTAACTTTTATGCCCCAATATGGGGATTCTGGTGTCCCCCTTGCTATTTTGAGACCTTTTGTGTCCTCAGTGGACAGCCATGGGGCTTAGGAGGTTAGGTGACCTGTAAGCAGGGTAAATACTTGCCTCATTCGAACAATTACAGCAGGAGTTTGGGCTGGACAAGATTGGGTTTTTCAAGTACCTTCAGATTCGAGATTACCTTCTAAAAAGAGAAAGGAGGTGTGGAGAATTAGCCAAGTCCGATGTTATTGAGGTTAGTGGGAGTGATGTTAACTGTACTGTTAGTCTGACTTACGAGCATGTAGGAGACTGGGACAGATGTATAAGCGAGGAGGCTTGGTTTGATTCACAATGGTGTCTGTATTTCTATTTAGTTACGCATGAAAACAGATATATAAGGTTGTGTGGAGTCTTCTGCAAATTACGAAGGGTTGGTAATCTTTCTTTCGTGTTTTCTCCTAGGTCTTCGGATATGGAGGGACCCCGGAAATCTTGAATAAGTGGAAAAGGTAGTGGTAAGTATTTTATTCAGGGAATAATTAATGACTTTCATGTCACCATTCGCCTCGAGTGTTCCAGTTACCAAAAGGGAAAGAGTGCAAGGAGATAGCCAAGAGAAAAAATGGAAACCGGCTTTTGAAGAAAAAAATGAGGAGGAGGTCAACAGATATCCTCTCTGTTCTCCTTTGGGTACTTAGAATGCCCTTTTTCCTTTATATTCTTTCTTATGTGGACTTTGTCTCTTTTAGAGTATTTGGAAACCAAGGATATTAAGGCTTTCTTAAACTTTGGCCCAGTAGAAAAGAAAAAAATGAGATTATCTGGCCGCTTTATTCTACATCTGCCCCAATGCCTTCTGGGAAATGTAGTATAAATAATTGGGCCTTATGCACTGTTTCACTGGTAAAAACACATACAAACAAAATTAACTAAGGTCACCTTTCTTTTCATAAGAAACTCCGAGTGCAACCCTTCCCTCCCAATTCCTCCTCCCTCTTGGTGCAATCCCCAACGTTCTGGCTACCGGGTACTCATACGCTATGCTCATCTGGCATGGTCCACCACTCCTCCGTCCAGGCTTCGTCTTCTTCGCCTTTGAGGGTGACTCCGTCATGGTTCTCCAGCCCGATATTTTCTCCGCTTGACTCCTGGGTGGTCGGCGTTCTCCATGGCTTCAGGGTGTCTTGAGAGTGTCCTTTGCTTCTCAGGTTCCGTGGATTTTCCTGTAGTCGGTGTCCCACCAATCAGAATGACTTTCTGCTCTCCTCACTTCCCTTTCATTCAGCCTGATACCACAGGATTGGTCTTCTTCTGTCGTAATCCTGCCAGCCTGTCAATAGAGATAGCGGTCAGTGATTATTTGGGTTATGGCCGGGCGGACTTTGTTAACCCTTCTTTCCTTTCTTTTCCAGGTCACTGGACGTCAAGGGAGCCGACTGCAGGGACGGCGCGGCAACATGCCGGTAAGGGTGGGGGTCCCAGTGGCTTATCCTCTCACATCGCATTTGATTGCTAACATGCCCAACGACTTAGAAAGACATGTCACTAAATGGGAGGGACGGGTTGGTAGCACAGACTGTAGTTTTTATGAATCTATAGAACTCAGGTGCTCTCTTTTGCTATCTGCCCAGACTACAGGGACAAGATTTTAAAACTCTCTTTGATCTTTATTATTCATCAGCCAAAATTGCTAAATGGAGAGGTAGTGTCGGCACGAGCTGCCCATGATGTCATTGTCATGAGTCAGACCTTGTACACATGTTTTGCTCTTGTCCTGCTCTCAATCTCTTAAAATCCGAACTAACCAAGTTTATGAATATGGAACTGATGCTGGACATAACAATTACTCCCCAGCTACTTTTATTGGCACGCACAGAGACATGGCCGCCAGGGCGGGGCAGTATTTTGCCTTTCTAGTGATGGCAGTGGTCTGCCTCTCTGTTGCTTCGACATGGCCGGATCACTTCCGCCCACATTTCATCAATGGCTCCCGCGACTACTGTTGAACTATAATATTGAAATTAGTTTATATATTTGTAAGGGAAAGAAAGCCAGAATGAGGGGCGAACAGATTTGGGCTCCACTTCAACCTTGGACCAATTCTCAACTGCCGCCCACTGGGGAGGGATCGCTTTATACTCCCTGAAATGGTGATCAGGCCATTACAATCCAGGATGATGTACTCCCTGTGCCCTCTATTACTCTAACCCCTACCTCCAAAAAAATGTAACCTCCCAAAAAATGTATCCCCCGTAGTCCTGGTCTGTGGGGCATTTTAGAACAAACGTATTCTCCCTTTTTTTTTTCTGACCCATATTGAGTTTGTCATTTGAGACTATAGCTGGGGCAGGGGGATGGCCGCTCCGGGCCTAGTTCTGCTTTTTCTGGTCTTAGCTTATAGTATCACTTTAAACATCCCCTTCAGAATGCACGCTTTTAAAATCATGTCTTGCTGCATTGTACTTAGACTATTATCCAAGCATGACCCAACATATTAATGAATTGACAATACTTACATCATGTCTTTGTAATTTGCACTATTCTTAGTGGAACCTAGTGGGGGAAAAATTGATAAACATATTTAACATAAAAAAGAAGATTAAAAAAGTGGTCATGCCCATGGGAAAGGAGGTCTAAGAATCGAAAGGCCTCATATGTAGGCATAGTTTTAATAATGTTTCATACTTTGTGATAATTCTTTGTAAGTTCATTGTGCGGAATCGTGAGAAAGGAAGAGGAGAGACTGTTCTCAGAAGAAAACCAAAAGCTGATTGGATGAGAGGAGAAGAATATATAACATGAACTGCAACATTTCTTTTCAACTGTTTATATTAGTGAGTGCTCCTAGAGTAGGTTAACACACTTTTTCCATGCTTTTCCGCACTGCTTTTTCCCAGACATTTACTCATATCAAATGTCCGCACTGAAGCTGAATGCTAAAGGCTTAATGCTGAAAGCTGATTTGCCATCCCTTTTCCGACCTGATTTCTGATTGCATTTGCTACCGCTACTGCATGACTATTTTACTTTATTGCTGAGACTCTACTGAGTTTGCTGCACCCCTCAATATGTGAAGGTCAGCTGTTATTGACTGATTGAGTTTTGAGCCTCATGCTCCATCTCACTCTTGCATCTTAAAATTGAACTTCTTATGTGTTCCTGCTAACACCATTTTCACCCCATTCTTTAGAATAGGGATTCCTTTCTTTAGGGAACACGCTGAATGCATTATTTGTTATGATTTGTTCTAACCATATTTTTATTATCAATTCTGTAATTTGACTGATACATTTAACTGACTGAAAAAAAAGAAAAGAGAACTTACTAAATCTTTTAATGAAAATAATACTCTTAAAACTAATCCAAACGTATAGTTGACCAAACTTAGAAATAGTATTGTAAGTATGATTTTTGTTTTGCTTAGCTCCTGGTCTTCTCATAAATGACGGCAAAGGTCTGTGGCAGAAAAGTAAGAATAAACACCTGAGCAGGGATCAACCCTGTTGGTGTGAGATAGAGATGCTAAACCACTTATATTTAAATTGATTCCTGCTCCAGCAGAATCTGGTGCAGAGTGATGGTTTACGTCTTGGGAAGAGAAGCTGTAAAATATTTGCCTAAGTTAGAGCAATGCCCGAATCCCAAAGCTGAATGCCCAGATCTTGAAGCTCGTCAAAGTGCGATTTTTGAAGGTGGTTGCTGTTTTGGAGGTGTGAGTATTGATAGGGTGTTGCATTGTGATTTGTGATTATTTGTTGTGTTTATTGAGAAGTAATTTGGAGTGTGAGAGTTGAATGATTTGATGAAGTTATATATTCATTTTTTATTGTGAAGAAAATGAAGTGATCAGGCTCGGCATAGCCTAAGATCCCGAGATATTGAGATAAGTGTAGAGGGTAGAACACACTTAATAGATATCGATTTATGGTTTTCTTATCTCCTAAAGGTTTGTGGTGTAGATCGTGAGGTACTGTCAACTACACAAATTGAGATAGGGTCATTAATAAATTGTTGTGATTGTACTAATATTGATTGATGATGGCAGAACCTGATTGTGCAAAGGGTGAAGCTATATTGGTTAGGGTGATTTTCTGTTGGCCGAGATTTCATTTGCAAATGTGAAAATCTTTTTGTGTGAAAAGTTGGAATTTGTAAAAACCTCAATATTCCAATTAGTGAATTGCCTTTGATTTCTTTAGTGGAGCAGACAAAGATTGTTTATTTTTGTTGATTAAAAGTTGTAGAATTGTGTGTACAAGAGAAATTGGAAAGAAGGGTGAACTGCTGCAAGGAGAGAGATCATACGTCATAGTGTGCTGCACCTAGGATTGGTTGGTTAGTGTGCTGTCACGCTGTGATTGGTTGATGACAACACAGAGGGGTCGATTCCGATTCGGGCCGGAAATTTCTCCGACCGAGCCGGACCCGGAGAGATTTCCGACCGAATCGGACCCGTGCAGTCCGACCGAACGAGTACGATGCGTCCGTATGTTATCGGACTCGAGTCGGTCGGACTCCCATTGAAGTCAATGGGAGCCGGTCGTACAACGCGTACGCGGGCTCCCATTGACTCAATGGGTGCGAGTCGGACAAGGGCGCCCCCTACAGCGGGTACGCGGCGAAGCGATTCGCGCCGTACACGCACAGGTAGGGGGACCCATGGGTCCCCCTGTGTGCGACTCACGCGGCTACGCGTACAGGGGGTCCAACACGGACCCCCAAAGTACGGCTCCGACAGCTCTTACGAGCCGGAGTGCGCGGCTCGGTCGGACTGCTCGCGGCGCGCATCGTACTTACCCGGCCGGGAAACGTCTCCATTGCGCGGTGCGAGTCGAGTCCGAGCGAGTCGGTCGGAGCGGTTCGAGCCGGGAGCGAGTCGGTCGGAGCGGTCGGGACGCCCGGACGAGTCGGTCGGAGATTTCGCATCGTACTCGCTCGGCCGGACCCGTGTACGGTTCGGTCGGGAAACAGGGCTCCGAATCGGATCCGGTAAAGCCGAATCCGATTCGGAGCCCTACCGGCCGAGATCGGAATCGGCCCCAGAGTGCTCGTAATTATGCAGATACTCGATGGGATGAAGCACAGCAGAGATGGAGGAAAGCTATAGTTGAGGGAAACTAGATTGTAGCCAGCTATTACCACTGAGACTCTTGAGAAATTGAAAAAGACTAAGGGCCTGATTATGAGTTTGGCGGTCTGTGGACCGCCAAACTCACGGTGGTGCAGGGCTGGTGGTCCGACCGCCATATTACAACTTTGGCGGTTGGACCGCCATGGGACCCGCCGCAACCACTGGTGATCCGTGATCCATCTGCATTGGCATGGTGGTCTGGGGCAGCAATATGCTGGTGGTGACGCTGCGGCACCACCAAGAATAATACGACTTTTCAGACCTCCACACTTTTCATGGAGGTGAGCCCACCATGAAAAGTGTGACGCCAGGAAAGTAAGGGCGCCCCTGTTAATGGGGGTGCATTCAGGGGGGCACATGTTGTGCCGCGCAGGAACGGGTTTTGCCTTTCCCTCTGCACTGCAGTTCTAAGGCTCACATATGGGCCTTAGAACTGCACTGCCGCGGGGCCACCAAAGCACCGCCCACCAGACCATGAGGAAACTCGTAATCTGGTTGCTGGCCGACGGTCGAATTTGGTGGTGTGGAAGCGGGGCGGTGGCATGGTAGCCCGCGCCAACACTATCAAAGCCGTAATTAGGCCCTAAGACACAGGAAAAGCACAAAGGAAAGGATGATAAGAAGGGTGAGACAGATAGTAATTCAGGGGATGATATTTTGGAAGATATTTTAGCCGTGCATCCCTCACCTTATGTGACCCTCCCACCACTAGTACTGATAATAGTGAAACTGCAAGTACTACAGTGGCTACTGCCCTTGTTGAACCGAGTATAATAGAGATTGGGAGACATTTCCAGACATTCCAGATTGCCTCACCACCTGTTGTTCGGACCCTGACAGTTATCACACCTTGGATTATTGCCTCCATTATGACTGTTCTAGTACAGTTACCACAAATTGCAACTGTACAGACAGTGCCCAGGTCATTTATATAAATAATAAATATATAACTGCCCCGATTATAACTGCCCCACATGTGACTGCCCAAGTAAACATTGTCCCGACTCCAGAAGCTCAATGAGCTGTAGGAGGATTGGCTGCAACAGGATTTATCCCGATATTCACAAATTGTTGGGTGGAAACCACCTCAAACGATTCGGTCATTGACAGATGGGGGAAGGATAGTGTTTACAACACCGATAATACAGGGAGAAGCAAATTTGTTTGAGGGTGGAATTTTTTCACAATGGTTTGAGGAAGCAGCAGGACTTAGAAAGAAAGAAAGTGCAGAATGACAAGTTAGCCCAGAACGCGAAAAGAAGAGACCATTAACTGTTTCAAAACTAAAGGTTGAACTTGAAGAATTATTCGGGATGTTAGATCTTGAACTTTTGAACCAGTATCAGGAGAAAGAATTCATTAAACCGAGTAAGGATATTACAGGATGTGCAACAATCACACATGATAAATTGGCTGATCTGGCCCGCAAGTATGATGTTGACCTTTCAAAAAGTTTACCTTTACAGAAAAGTTACAGAGTTCAATTAGATGGTCCCACAAAATATGGGAAACCCTAGGTTTAATGTATACCAGTTACCCAAGGCAAACTTAAACCCCTTCCAGAACCAAAATCAGAACACATTTCAACAGTTGCCTGTATTTGATGATTATCGTTTTGGCTCCGACAATTACCAATGACGGTGCCTGGGGGGGGAGGAAGATTGCGTGCTTGGGGCAGTCTTAGAGGTAGACCGGAGTGGTCCATTCATAGAAGGAGAGCTGAATGGCCACCCCATATCAATTCTGATTGATACCAGAGCTACTAGATCCACTGTTAGAACAGTTGAAGTCCCAGACCTACCTCTCTCGCCAAAGAAGATCCAAGTTGTAGGAGTTTCAAATAACCAGATCACAATCCCAGTTTCAGAGAAAGTTCCTTTAAAAATAGGTTCATTTGAGGAAAATCATCAATGTATAGTTTATTACTCTAGCCCTGTAAACCTGCTAGGAAGAGGTTTGTTGCACAAGTTAAATAGCACATTTTACTGCACACTGGAAAAATTTGAGTTTCCGACCCATGATGAGGATGTCGAGTTCAAAATGACCTGACAGGATTCAGTTGTAGGGTTGTTCCCAGTGAGAACAATTAAAGAGTTACCTCTTGATTTGAAAGAAACAGTGAACTCAGAAGTATGAGATTTAACAGGAAAGGACATTGGACTAATAAAGGGTATGGAACTAGTTTGAGTCACACTAAAACTAAACGTAGTGTATCCCAGAACATCACCATACAATTTGACATCGGAGACAGTTGCAGGAATAACACCTGTAATTAAAGACATGCTGAGCAACGGGATTTTGAGGGAATTGGTTGGGAGCCCATGCAACTTTTGGATTATGGGTTTAAAGAAGCCCAATGGTAAATATAGGATTGTGCAGGATCTCCGAAAAATGAATAGCATTGTTGTTCAATGTTGCCTCATGGTACCAAATCCACCCACTATACTTTTTCAGATCCTGTGCACTGCAGAATGGTTTACTGTTATTGATCTCTGTCAAGCATTTTTCTTAGTGCCACTACACGAGGATAGTCTGTACCTTTTTTCCTTTGTGTTCAATAGAGAGTTTTGGCATGGTGCCCAATGCCACAAGGGTATATAGAGAGTCCTTCCATCTTTGACTAGATCTTCAAAAAAGAATCTGGAGTCATTGCAGATACCCTACAAATCAGTACTTGTGTAATATATAGACAATTTACTTGTGGCATCAGAGACATGAGAAGCCTGTAAACAAGATACAATTGCACTCTTAAATCACCTGGCTGAGAATGGCCACAAGATGTCTTCAGGAAAGTTGCAAGCAATACTGTCAAAATGAAGTTCAGTATCTGGGACACAACATTGAGGCAGGAGCAAAAAAGGTGTCACTAGAGAGGGTGGAAACAATTCTTCGAGATTAATCCATCTTGAATGCAGAGAGAAGTCAGGATGTTTTGGGGAATGGTTGGCTACTGTAGACAGTAGATACCAAACGTTTCCTTAGTGGCTAAGCCTTTACTGAGGCTGACACACAAAGATGTGCCTGATCCACTTCCTTGGGACAACTATTGCTTGAAAGCTTTCCTAGAGCTGAGAGAAAGTCTCTGTCATGTCCCGGCACTAGGAATGCCTGATTAGTGATTACACAAAGATGTTTACATTGTTTTGCAGTGAGAGGGAGGGCTGCACTCTCTCAGTGCTTACACAGATGCATGGAGATGCTCGAAAACCAGTGGCTTACTTCTTGACAACCCTTGACCCTTAGAGTGGTCACTGCAGTAGGTGTTAGTATCTAGAGGAGTGACAGCATAGTGATGGGACACCCTGTAACTGTAATGGTCCCACACGATGTGGAGATTTTGCTGACCAGAATAAAACACCCTATACATGACTCAAAATAGACTTACAAAGTATGAACAACAAATCCTGGCTACTGACAACGTGACTGAAACGTTGCCAGATTTTGAACCCATCAAATTTATGGCCTATAATTGACACTGTTTGTGATGAAGTTGAACATGATTGCCTAGATGTCACAGATTTATGCACAAAGCCAAGAACCGACATTAAAGATAAACCCCTGAATGAGCCCGGTTATATCATTTTTGTTGATGGCTCATGTTCGAGAAACAATGAAGGTATCCTGAGAGCAGCTTACTCTGTCTGCACAATCCAAGATATTGTGGAAGCTTCATGGTATTACCTCAGCACATGTTGCAGAATAAATTGCCCTTACAAGAGCTTGCATGTAGACAGCCCAATTGAAAGTGACTACATTTACAGATAGTCAGTATGGCTTTAGCGTTGTCCATGATTTTGGGTAATTACGGTCACAAAGAAGTTTCATGATATCCTTTGGAACTCCAATCAGAAATGGGGAGCATGTGAGAACTCTTTCGGAAGCTATCCAGTTGCCCGCTGAAATTGCTGTGGTTAAATGTGAAGCACAGCCAAATGGTAATTGTTACATTGCAGTCAGAAACAGATATGCCAATGAAGTTGCACAGTATTGTGCACTACTGGCCTGCACATTTAATGGAACTTTCACATGTGAATCTGAGAAAAATTGAAAATGTACAAGAAAATGTTTCAGAAGCAGAACAAGAATGTTGGATCAGAGCAGGATGTGAGAAAAGTACAAATGACAATCGAATGTCAGCTGCTGGGAGACCAATGCAATGAAATGTTTGTTTAGGCAGAAATGGTTTAATCCCAGTTGTAGGATGCTTCCACAAGAATTGTTCTATCTTTGTGTGACATGCCAACAAAGGAATGTAGGGAGAAGAACTTCCGCTACTCTGAATCACATAGGGAGATCAGGTGGTTCCCTCAACAGACTACAGATGGACTTTATCAAGATGCCTGTTTGCGACACATTGAGATATGTCCTGGTCATAGTGTGTATCTTCTCACGATGAGTGGAGGTCTACCCAACCAGAAGAAATGACAGTCTCACTGCAGCAACACTGTTATTGCGAGAATTGTTTCCCAGGTTTATCTGAAATCAGATCGAGGGGCACACTTTAACAATGAGGTCCTGAGGATGATATGTGCAGAATTATAAATTGAGCAGAGATTTCACTGTAGATATCGACCTCAAGCTTCTGGTATCATTGAGCAGCTCAGTGGAACCATAAAGCCTCATTTGGCCAAAGTTTGTGCCTCAACATCACTGAAATGGCCTGATGCTTTGCCTGACGAGTATTCAAAGCATCCCTGATAGGAAGACTGGTTTATCGCCTAAGGTGATCCTTATGGAACGTGCTATGAGACTGCCTGCTATACCTGCAAATGCATTTGTGAGCTTCAAAGATGATATGATACTCGATTACTGCAAAGGATTGCCTGATGTGGTACATTCTGTCTCTCAACAGGTTGCAGCTGCTACACAAGACCCACAACAAGAACAGTGCCACATCCTCAATCGGGGGGGAGGGGCTGGGCTGTGATAAAAATCATGTTCAGAAGACTTGTTTGGAACGGAGATGGAAAGGCCCTTTCAAGGTGATTTTGGGCATAAACACTGCTGTTAAATACACCGTAGTCCCAAACTGGGTGCATGCATTGCACACCAGAAGAGTGAGAAATCCTTATGAAGAAATTGTGTTATATGAGCCTGAATGAAAAGCACTGGTGACTGCACAACCACAAGCTGAGCCTTAACAGAAAGCAGGGATACCAAGATCACAACAACAGCAAGGAGAAGAAAGGGTAGAAGAAATGCAAACTGTTACACTGAATCAAGTGATTGTCATTTCACAGAGTGGCACTGAGGTCTTTGATGAAGAAGAAGGTACTAAACCTCAACTTGAGAAGACTACTGAGACAGCATGGGTATGAATAGAGAATCCGGGTGAAGGAACAAGCACTGAAATAAGAAGAGTCACCCGTAAAGTTGAATGGCCACAAAACTGCAATTAAAGGAGTTTGAGAACAAGGGTATCAGTTAATCTAATACCACCGACTATCACTGAGAAGACAGAGTCGAGCGGTGGAAGTGATACCGGGGAAGATCAACAAAGACTGAGGAGTGCAAAAAGAGTGAGAGTGCCTTTGCAAAGGTATTCTGCACCTGAATTGACATACTACGTGAACAAGGTACTGAATGTATCAATGGATGAACTGTGTGATGTGAAATCTGAACTATTTTAACCTCCATGACATCACCTCAAAAACATTTGGATAAGACTGTCTGATAAAGACTTCTGGAGAATACTAAGAGACATTCAAAAGACTAAAACTGCTTGAAAAGTGCTAAAAGGCTGAATTCAAAATATTCATTCCTTTTTCGTTTTAAGAAGATCTACCTAGGTCGAAGGTTGCAGTAGAAGAGTAGGGATAACATTTTAGATGAACACGGAGTAGGGCTAAGGTTGTCACGAATATTCTGAATTCAAAAAGACTTTGTAAAAATGAGACTGTCTGAAAAACTTTGCAAGGAGCATATTTGGAGAAAACTCTGAATTGAACTCTTGAGCTGTTGCTGTATAATTTGCTTAAAACAATCTGATTTTAGACAAACATGTGTTGCCTTAGAAATAGATGCAAGATTATTATGTGTTCAATTATCGTAAGATCAATACTTATGATTATAATAGTGTTAGTAGGGTTTCTATTTAACACCCTATAAAAATATTAGGTCTACTAATGCAACTGCCACATTTGCACACACAACAAATGAAGAGCAATTGAAACCATCATTTGCAAGATACAAGAGACATGATTTGCACAACTAATGTTTATTCTAGGTTAATGCAAGAATACATGCAAGCTATGGAGGCAAAAGATTGTTATGTCTGCACCCATTGACCGTCATCAGCAGCAGCAGACAATTTCTATCATAACATTACATTGCCATACGCAGTTTCATGTAGCATATTGCATACATTTGTATATAGGCGAACATATTTTGAATACTTTTATTCTAACCATGATCTAATACTTTCCAGAGTACCATTAGTACAAAGCATGAATTTATACCCACAAGGAAAGAAATCAACGCAGCTTGGTATTATTTTAGACCATCTAACACTAGAGAAAGTCTTTATCATGACATTAGAGGAAAGGAACACTAACATTTCACATAGTAAGGATAGAGAAAATGAGGTTCTGAAGAATGTTTGGAGGAAGGAAGAAGATGATTTAGAAAACAAAATGGTTTACTCAAAGCTGAAGTTAGACAGATAATAAAAAGGGAAATTTTGTGTCTACAAAATGAGAACACACACAAGAACCAGACATGTGGGAATTAGTAGCTGTGAATATACACTTGAATTCATGGGAAGCACACGGCAAATTTTACAAGGGGAAGAAACCGCAATTCCAGGAGTTTATTTTGTTTGTGGACACGACGTTTACTACCAGTTACCTGCTGATTGGGAGGGTATTTGTTATTTAGCTATATTGTTTCTGAAGATGTATCATGTCTATAGTATAGATTTATTAACAATGACACACCTGTCGTACAGAGGATGGAATACAGTTAGTGGGAGACATTTCTGGTGCAATCATTCCACCTGTATTAGTCATACTGAATAATGAAAAGATTAGAAAACTGTCAACAGATGTTGACAAGGTGACAACTAGAACTTTTGGAGGTTTATTAGTTGTAAACACTGAGCTTGTAGCAATTAGATCTATGGCTTTGCAAAACCGCTTAGCATTATACATCTCACTCGTAGAGAAATTCGTGGTATGCCAAATGCTGAAAACTTAGCATTGCTGTTCATACAAACCTGATGAGAGCAAGAAATTGCAAGAATTTGCAAAGAACATTTCAGACTTAAAACTTGAGTTAGAGTAGTTAGAAACACCTAGGGGGGATATTCACAACAAACGGCGATAATTATCGCTAACCTCGGTTAGCGTGACTTTTTTTATCGCTGTGTAATGCCGGAAATTATCGCCTTGTTAGCGGCGTATTCACAACACGCCGCTAGCAGGCGATAGTTTCCTGTACCGGGTCAAAAGTCCAGCGATAAGATTAGCGTTACGGCGATAAATATTCTCACGCTAACGTGAAAAAAGTTGCGATGGTCCAATTAGCGATCCGAAACGGATCGCTAACCAGCGCCAGGCTTGTATTTCCCAAGGTAGGCGGGAAAAATCACTATAAAACGCCCGCTAAGCAGCCCAAACACCCAAAAAAAAAACAGGAACGTGTGAGAGAAGCCATGGAGGAAGCTGGACCAAGCACAGAGGCCAACAACAACCCCACAAACACCCAGGAGGACCAGCCAGAGACCCAGGGGAAGGCCAAGGAGAAGAGGAAGAGGAAGACACGGTTCAGTCAGCAGGAAAACCAGGTCCTGATTGCGGAGGTGACCGAACACCAACAACAACTTTTTGTCACCTCCACTGTGTCATTGGCAACCAAAAATGCAATATGGCAGTCCATCGTGTCCAAGGTGAATGCTGTCGGAGAGGTGAGGAGGACAGTGGACGATTGCAAGAAGCGCTGGCATGATGTCAAGCGCAAAACCAAGTTGAAACTCGCAGCCAACCTGAAAGCAGCAATGCAGACTGGAGGTGGGAGTCCAGCACCACAGGAGGAGCTGGATCCGTTGGAGGAACAGGTGTCTGCTGTCATCAGCGAGGAGACAGTGGTTGGAGTTCCGGGACAGGATACTGCTGAACAGGACCAGTCACAACAGCAACAGGGTGAGTACCAACCAGGGACTGGGGGGACGGGGGATATGAGCCCAATGGCACCCATGCACAATTAAATATATTGCAGTGCACACCCACAATGAATGCGGAACTTGTCACAGATCCCCTTGGCCAAGGTGGCATAGACACATAACACCCTACTCAACCAATAAATTGCAAGACACATATTGGTGGGCTCACAGACCTGGAAATGTGCTCTGAAAAGTCAAACAAATATAGTCCAAGTATGATTTCACACCACACAATAAGGCCTACGTGAAAGAGCAAAGGCACACATTGATTGGAGATGCGGCAGGCTGTCAAAAAGGCCCTCTCACCTCAACACCATGCATATGCATGTGCCCGTATGTAGGAGTTGTGTGCAAGATTGTGCATGTGCATCAAGGGTGACACAACTGCACATACACAATCTTGCACACAACCCAGACACACATGCACAATGCTGCATGTCTGCTGACATTGGTGGTGGCATGCCCACTCATGCACATGATCAGTCACACACACACTGCATCCTCATGTTTAGTATCAGAGAGATGTGGCCCTGTGCAGACGATATGTATATGTGTGCTGATGAGGCAAGGGGGCCATGTAGACATCCTGCCACATCTCCAGTAAATGTGTCTGCCTGCTTGTCCATGAGATGCAGTCTTGTGTACACAGTGACGGCTCGCAGTGGTAGTGGTGCGGGGCGGTGGTGCGGGGCGGTGGGGCGGGGGAGGGGCCGGATGGGGGGTAGTGGAGTTGGACACACGACGGGCTTGAATTAGGTAAGTCCATAAATAAATCTAACTAATTACCTTGCGCTTGCTGCATTGCCAACTCGGCGATGCAGCAAGTGCAAGGTAACTAGTTAAAATCATTTATTCACTAACCTAACTCCAGCCCTCGTATGTCCAAATCCACTACACCCCATCCTGCCACTCCCCCTACCTGCACCACTGCACCGCACCAATGCCTCACAGCACTCCCACTGTGAGCCGTCACTGTGTGTACACCACGTGAGAAACCATCTATTGTGTCTGCATACCAGAAACACATGCAATGTCACGATAAAAAGATCACGCAGCCTACTGGCTCAAAGGTGCATATCCCACAATGCACACAAACAGCAGACTACACACAAAACATGATGTAATACAATGAGCAGGGCGGCAATGCCTACAACACCACAGTGCAGGGACAATGCCTATCAGGAATGTGTCAACAAAATATGTACTGCATTACTTGTCTGTGTGCCAGACTCACAGAACTACAATGTCCCTGTAAAGAAGTATGACAACGAAAGTATGACAACAAGCAGGGATAGCAAAGTTGCAACTAATAATGACAACTAGCCAAATGGCACACTCACCCCTTAGGTAGATTTGCACACTTGCACTCTCAAGTGTGCACATATGCCATACAGAAAACACCATTCAACATCAGTCCTGGGGTGAGTTGCACATCGTGCATGTAAACCCATCTGTCTGTTAAGTCAACGGTGTCAGTGAACAAATATGCAGTCATGGTTGTTATCACCCACACGCAAAGCCATGCATTGAATAATCTGAGCCAGGACAGCATGTCTCATCCATGTGAACAGCTGCGTGGCACATACACGAACACACATCACCCTGTCATTTGCAAATGTTGGTATGCTGGTGGTTACAATGTCTGAGCACCACAAATACGCAATAGGAAATCCACATCCACAAATCCAGGCCCACTTACACACTGCACGTGGTGTCACCGTTGACGGTAATGCGTGTCGACACTGTTTGTCAATCCAGCAACAACAATAGAAACTCATGCAGCACCATACTCACAATGGGTAAGCCAACAGGAGTGCAGTAAGCAATGCATGCAAGACAAATCACAATAGACAAAGCGTCCTGGATGCACATGTGTACAGCATAGTGTAGCACACATCTAAACAGCAAATAGGCCTTAGTAGCTAATGCGCATAAAGGGGGCCCTCCTCACCCATAACTAATCTCGTCACTAACACATGCACATGTGCACTATCCAGCAAAGGTGCGGGTCTGTGAGCCACACTCACAAGGCAAGTGACAGTGCATGATGTATAGCATGCCCGCCCCCCAAACGTCTCAACATGGTGCAGGCCACGTCTCTGAGGTGGCTGAGTGTGGACCACATCCTCAAAGGAGCAGGTCATACTCTGACACATCCCCGTGTACATACAACTCCTGATGTAAACAAGACATCTGCTGACAAAAAATGCTTAAGTGACCAAACTCTGTCAAAGACACATATATACCCCCGGTTGCTACATCTCAGCATTGGAAATGCACAGAAGTGAAGGCTCACTGACTGAAAGGGATAAGGGGTATTAAAAATAAAGCTGAATGTGCGAGTATCCCACAATGTAGTGCACACACATCTAAATTGGAGATCGTCAACATTGACTACAATGTGGGACAAATTGCATCACTTCCCCAACTGAACAGAGGACACAATTGGTGCTGCTTGTGTGTGTAAACGTGCCAATCACATTTGTCATAGCTGTAAAATGTTAAATGACAATGTACAAGTACAAGCTAGAATCTGTGACTTAGTGGAAAAAGTCTACAAGCTGCAAAAAATAGGCATCTCCTCCCAAACAGTCACAATGTACATTGTCATGCAGTCTGCTTGCAAACACATCCAATGCATGATCACACATGAAACACACAGTTAAAATGCATCTCCCCTTTACATTGCAGAGGGAGATACAGCAAATCCTGAACTGCAGCCTGTCCCACTCTTCACTGATGAAGAGGAGGAATTCGCCACCATCAACAGGGACACCCTCCAACAGCTGCTAGACTCCATCAGTACCCCATCTCCAGGAGCAGGGCGACCCAGCTGCATCGTGCAAACCCCACCCCCTGCACAAACCACACAGCAGCAAGCACCTACCACCACGGCTGTCTCCCAGGACCTCCAGGACCCACACCTGGCATTCCAGCACCGTGTGTTAGAGGTCCAGCAGGAGATGGCTCATCAGGTGCGGGTGGGGTTTGACAGCCTGGCGGCCAAACATGATTCAGTAAGTGGGTGTCTGAGTTCCATCCGGGACCACCTCAAAAACATCACGGACACCCACAGTCCGCTCAATGCTCTCCAACACTCCATGGCTGACCTCGCTGGAGTCCTGACTCAGAGACAGGAACACCTGTCTAGTCAGAGTGGCTCCAGCGATGCCAGCCAGGAGTTGGCCCACATGCGCAGGATAATGGAGAACATGGAGTGAATGCAGGCGGAACAAATGGCTGCCACGGCTGCACACCAGCGAGATGTAGCTGGCATTTTCCATGCCCTGCAGATCATCATCACTGCATTGCTGCAGCAAGGTCTGGCGCAGATGAATGCTGCTGCGGCTGCTTCTACATCCACATCTCCGCCCCCTGATGTGTTAGTGCCTCACAGTGCTTCAGCCAATATACCACCACCCACATGTGAGGCACATGACACATCAGAGGACGAAGATGCGGATGATTCTGCCTTTTTGCAAAGACGGAAGCGGTAGCATTCATCCTTGCCAAATGGTCAGTTTCAACTTGGTTCTGGGCTCAGCATCATGCCCCCTAATATCACCTTCCACTGTCCCCCGATACACTCTGTGACACTCACCTTGGACCTCAACATGGACTGCCATAATATTTTCTGGTTACCAATGACACAGCAATCAGTCTGCTGACTGAACTCTTCCTCATCCTTCGGACTTCTCAACCCTAAAGGACTCTGTCTGGCCCTCCACTGGGTATCAATGTAATGTGGGGATTGCATGGCCAAGTACTGGTCCAGTCTCCAACCATGTTGACGGACATTTGAATAAATAATTTGAAGTCACACAGTTGTCAGTTTGCCATGACCAATCCAGTATTGCAGTCTGTCAAAATGTAGGAGCAGCGAATCCAACTGAAAGTACACCCGGGAAATGAAACAAAAGTACAGTTTTCACTGTGATCCAGATCGTCAGTGAGATGAACGGGTATGTGTGAACTAGCTGTGCCCTCATTGCTCCAATACAACAATCTATCAAGATCCCAACTCAGGCCAACATCCAAGAAGGCAATAGGAATGTGTGTAAATTATTCAAAGTCTGTTGCAGCACACAAGTAGTGTCCCCCGTCACTATTGCAAATAGAATATCTATTGGCATATCTGCTCACACTCCACAGGGTGGCGAAGCCTGTTGTGATGGTGCACATTGCATGTCACATCCCAAGATGATGCACACCATATACACATTGTTGAACATACCTAAGGGCAAATGTCTACCACCCACTAATTGAACCACAATGTCTGCCTCAGTGAAGTAGAGTTAGCTATAGGGACTCACACCTAAATGTAAGGCGTCAGTTAGCCCCTTCCTGTGGACGTACAATGCTAACTGACTTTTGAACACCCACTTCCTGTGAGCACTGTGAACTGATAGGGCAATGTGACAATGGATGTGTGTTGTACTGCACTGAGCATACAGTCAGAAGCAGATCAAAATTTTCAAGGGTGGCATCACTATGAGCCAATGCCAAAAGGAAACAGCTGGGAGAGGTGGCCATAACACTGGCACTACAGGGAGCTATGCAACATTTCCCCACCTGTGTGCAGCAGAACTGTGTGCACGTACAACATTTTTTAACACTGACTAAATCATGACTTCATATTTAATGAGATTCCTCAAAGGCATTTATGATAAGTTAAGTCAGTACATCTAACTGCAGTACTCCTCGATGCCAGTTGTGAATACTTGAAAACGCTAACTCATTACTTACTCTCAGATGACTAACGTCAATCATGCCCACTGTACTGCCATATGCAATTTTCCATTGACCCACGGAATTACTCATACTGGCATGTCCCTGAGGATCAGCCTCCATGCACAGGAACATGTAAATAAAATGAATCTGACACACTTGCACTACGCAGCAAGTGTGCCAAGGTCTGTGCAATGTAGATGGACTCTGTGCAAGGAGCATCTGAGATGTCGGGCAATGACGCAATCTGTGGTACCCTGCACATACATCCATCTCCATGATGGATAACAGTAGCTATTACAATCTCCTCTCAATGCCATGTCCCTACCTTGTGTTGTAAAAGGGCAACAATGTGCTGGCCAACTCAGTGAGTCACACTTAAGATGTAGAACCTCACAAACGACTGCCCCTAGACTAGGCCGTAAATCCTACTTGCCCCACTGTTATCCATGCAAGTTTACTCTGCTCACATCTAAGGTATCCTGTCACAAACCATCCTGCTAAGTAACATGTCATGACCACACTTACACATTCAACGGAGAGTCCAGTGATGAGGTAACATGCATACAATCCAAAAATTAACACTCAACCATATCACCACTGACATCAGTGCAAGCGGAATTGCAATATAGTTAATATTTATTATAACATTTACAAAATCATCTCTACTAAACTATCTATAATCATAACTACTACTAAGATGAAATAAACTAACTAGAATAAAGAGAAAATTTACCTAAACTATCTACCCTAACTAATCCTAAACATGCAAGACATATCAAAAACATCAACCCCCCTCCCACCCTTAAGGCACATCATGAAACAGGACAAAGACATCTAAGCTATACATAAACTAACTACACATTTAAGCTACACAAAGATATATATTTTTTTAATATATTTTTTTTTTAATTTCGTAGAAAAACAACCCCCACTCAAAGGAAAAGGAAACTTATCCACAAATACTATACTATAATTAAATCTAAAACTAGCTTAAAATCTAACACTAACTATACTTAACCTTAAACTACACTACCTAACACTTAAAATACTTACCTAATACTAAATAAACTATGAGATACAACTTTGGGGGAAGGGAGAAGAGGGGGATGGGGCACAACGTGGCCAGACACTATGGTATTCCCAGGTGTTTTTTAATGTCCGAGAGTTGCCTTGTCTGCTCTGCCATTTCCCTCCTCAACTCTGCCAGCATCACGTTATTGTCCATGATCAGTTTTTTTTTGCGGAGAGTAAATGGCATCACCTGATCCGCTGGTGCTGGTGGGATAGTACCTTGTGTGGGGGTAGTAGTAGGGGGATGGGACACAGCCGGTACAGGCTGGGATCCACCACTGACGCCAGAGGGGCCTGGGTTGGGCTGCGCGCCACTGGGTTGGCCACGTGTTGAGACCCCGGACAACGCTTTCCATGTACCAGCAGCACGTTCCTCCTGGTACCTACGCGCCATGTTGCGGTACCCTTTGCTGACTCTCCTAATGTGTTGGTACCGCTCCTTGCTCACCTGGAAGGCGTGTAACTCCGCTGGCGTCATGTTGTCTGTAAAATATGAACAATGTGAAATTGTAAGTCATTCATACTATGTCAATGTTCTCCATTCAAATCCATAATACAAGATCACTTCAACATGGGTGACTACACTCTAAAGTAACCATGTAAAGTCAGAGAGTGAGCATGACAACTAAAAGTGGGATCCTGGATCACTGACTACATGCAGGGGAGACTGACATAACAGTGCATGGCATGGGACATGTACTGTCACAACCAATTTAGACTGACAGGGGGATATTTACTAGGGAGTGGCAGAGAGAGGTGTTAGGCTTCTTGACTTAACGCCTCTTTCGGCCACTTTGTAAACGCAAGGCTGCACCATATTCACAAGGATATGTTGCAGCCTTGTGTTTCCCCCTGCGATAGCGCTAAGTTTCACAACTTAGCGACAATGCAGGCACCCTTGCACCACAGTGCAAGGGTGTCTGCAAGCAGGGATGTATGTTTATGCACAGGCAGGTGTCCCTTCCTTCACATGTACAAACAGAAAATGCCAGTTTGGGACTTACATGTGTGCTGCTTCATGCAGCAGACATGGACACACGTTGGGTGGCTGAACACTGACTTGTACATGAGGTGCTGTACCTCTCACCACCACTAATTCACAATAGGTGACACAATAATGTTTGAAAGTGTGAAACATCCTGTACTCTAAATTGTCACTCATGCATGTCTTGGATCCGCTAATATCACACCGTGTTAAATCAAAATACTAATGCACTTACGACACAAACGGTTACAATGCAATCACCATTGTGATGGCACCCTGGAGTCATGATGGTTATAGTGTTGTTATGTGTAATGTTTTCTCACAGATAGCGTTCAAGAGGCATGCATTGTGACAATATTGTGGCACTGCAATAATCGCAGAGCTAAAGCATGCCTGATAAATGCATGTGGAGTAATGTCAGAAATTGGGACAGATGAGCTTGTACACCTGATCCAGAGTCAGACATGGAATGACCCCAAGGAGACAGCTTGACAACACCATTGCAGTGGCCAAACATGGCCATGAGATTCAGAGGGCCTTCTTAGCTAGGTGTCTGGGGAACATGCCATTGATATGCTTGGCGCAAAGATCTGCACTGCCACCTCTCTGAAGCTGTTATGCAGCATACCTACTAAATCACAGTGCAGACCTGTGTCTGAGCACGCACGGACTGCAAACCACTGCCTACTTGTGCATGATCGTGCACACTTGCACTGTCATCTCACTCAAGAATGTACATGCATTCCATGTCTGATGATACTTATCTGCAACACCACTTACATGTCTCCTCTCCTATCAGTGCGCTCTGTAATCAACATGCATGTGCTGTTGTGACCGAAACCATAGACCCAATCACCATGCGTATCACCGACTGGGCATGTGCAAAGTTACAACTGGGAGACAAATGCATAGCTCCACTTTCACTTACAGATTTGTACACACTTCTGTCTTCCACAATGCATCATAATATGTGTATTTGTAAAGCGCACGTTCACACCAAAGAGGTATCTTAGCAGTGAATAACAGATGTTTATTGTTACCCAAATCAATGCTTCTCATTTTATCAACTGCAGATGGATGAAAGGCTGAGTGTACCCACCGGGAATTTAACCTGTGACCATGAGGTCGAACACAGGCCCCTGCAGTGGATTCTTTTGTCCACTGAGCCACCAGACATGGCACTGTAGTCATGGTACATGTGATACACACCCATACTGCAAACTACAACGTTGGTCATTTGACCCAGACAGTCATCACACAGCACTGTGACAATATATGATGTACAAACTCACCAGTGGCGTGTGGGTCCTTGAATCTGTCTATGTCCCCCGTGTGATGATCGGTCGTCCAGCTGTGAGACAACAAAAGTAAAATGTGTTGGTATCAGACATTAAATCACACAGGTCATATTCATCATACAAGTCATCACCATAACATAAAAAGCTACATTACTGTATGGTTGTATTTCATGTTAGCTAGATGATTGTGTCTACTTTGCATGCCATTCACACAGGACCTGTGAATGCTGAGTCGGGCCAAACAAGACAATAATCTTAACAAACCTGCACATACTAGTTGTGTGACACATTCACAAGGCCCCATTTCTACACACAACATGATGTAATACATGCTCTGTGTACAAATGCATGGCTGCAGATCGCACACAGCAGTTTCACAGATGTTGGTGGTGTATGACACTCTGGAGATGTCTAATTTACTTAGAGCATTTGTTCCTATCTCAAACATTGTCACACAGAGACTATGTTCAAGGGCAGCGTAGGTAACGCACCACAGTTAATGATGACATCAATTTTTACACTCCCTCTAGGCCAGCACACAGGTCACAGTAACAATGCCTTTGGATTGTTCATGTACAGTCACCCTTCCTGTACACAGACAATATTAATCCTGCACTCGTTTTTAAACATGGACAACAGTGTGTCCCACACTGCATATAAGTTTATTTCTTACAGTATTCATGAATAAATGTATACTTTGAACTTACCACACTGTGGGCCACCCATGATTCCCACGTAGTCCAACAGATCACCCTCCCGGGCCATGCTATCCTGCCAGCGGTGCTTCCACTGGCATACAGTGCGGTCCACTCCATATACCTGCTTCATCTGCGCACCCACACGCTCCCACCTCTGCTTGCGCACACTGACGGGGTATCCGGTCAGGATACGTCCTCCCCTCTCCACCATCAAGGGCAGGAAAAACTTGATCATCCAGAGGAAGCCACCCAAAGCCTATCGGACATCCTGCCCTTCCTGCTCACACCCACCATCTCCCTGCACACACCTAACACCACTAGAAATAAATGTAAATAACCCTAGTTAATATGTCCTAAAACTACAAATAAAGTTAGCTACCCCAAGACAAACACCCAACAAGTTTTAGAACAGAAGACAATAAAACACGTAAATACAGGGACACAATACTTCACAGGGACACAATCGACAGGACACAGGACACAGCAACACTCTCCAACTCTCAAAACTGCAGCACACACCCCCAGACACCTCCAACACTCTCCAGAATCACCAGCAATGTGCTCAAAAGTGAAACAGAAAGTGCACAGCACTCCTCCATGAGACAGGAAGTATGCTGACATCACTTCCTGTGTATTTGCGGCTCGTTTTTGACTTTGCGATTAAATTCTTCACCAAATAGGGTTTTGGGTGACATTCCGTATAGCCAATGTGTTGTGTGATGTATTTTCCATCGATTGCATGACAAAATACATCACATTGTCGCAAAAGCGTGCAGTTTTGCACGCTAAGTGCACCTTCTTACACAGATTAATGTTATTTAGTGAAATATCATTGCTATTTACAAATTCTAACATGTTGATTAGTATTTGACCCCAAATGGCACCCTAATATTCATAATTTACCCCAAATGACACCCTAATATTCATACTTAACCCCAAATGACACCCTAATATTCATAATTGACCCCAAATGACACCCTAATATTCATAATCTACCCCAAATGACACCCTAATAGTCATAATTTACCCCATATGACACCCTAATAGTCATAATGTACCCCAAATGACACCCTAATATTCATAATTTACCCCACATGACACCCTAATATTCATAATTGACCCCAAATGACACCCTAATATTCATAATTACCCCCAAATGACAACCTAATATTCATAATTGACCCCAGATGACACCCTAATAATCATATTCATACCACTAATGACACCCTAAAATTCAGATTTGACACAAAAGGACACTCTGATAATCATAGTTTACCACTATTCAGATCCTAGATGTAATTATTAACCACATGTGACACTTAGTACATTCGATTATCAAAATACATTTGACACCCTGACATGTTTAGTATATGGCTTCTGTCACACTGATCAGCATATCTGTTCAGAGGTGACAGGTCCACCATCATTTTCTATTTGAGATGTTGGATGTACTCATGCAGATGATACACATGCACACAGGGTATGTGTGTAGTATTTTATTATTTATAAATACTGTGCTTTGGTTCAATTTGAGGGGATAAATGATTGGTAAGGACAGTCATGATTACGTGCTCATGTGATGAAATTGTCTATGATTCGTCTCCTTCGGGCTGTTCCTGCTGCAGTAGCTGTGGGGTGTGCTCCACCTGCCTCATCTTCCTCATCATCCGGAGCATTGTACGGTGCATCTGGCACTTGGATCCATGGGGCATTGGTGCTTACACATATATTGTGCAATACACAACATGCTATGATCATCTTGCAGACAATTTCTGGGCTGTACAACAGTCTTCCACCTGTGATGTCAAGGCAACGGAAACGTGACTTTAGCACGCCAAATGTGCGCTCCACAATGCCCCTAGTGCGTACATGGTCCAAATTATACTGCCTCTGGGCCTGGGTGTTGGTGGCTCGGAGGAGTGTCATCATCCATGGGGTGAGTGCATATCCTTGATCACCTGTATCATGTAATAGAGAGATGTGTCCATTAGTAGTATGCATGCTGTGTGGCCACGGTTAATATTTTTGTTGTGTGTGATTGTTGCTAGTTTGTGATTAATCTTTGCCCTGTGTGGCTTCTGGACAATTGAACAGCATCAATGCAAATTACATTGCCTACAAGATGCTCTTACCTCACCCCAAGCATATTCACTTGTGTGTGCTGCACAGTTGCATTACTGCCACTCCAACAGTGCACCAATGTCAGGCCTGTCTGCACATGTCCACAAGCCTGACACATGCACAAGCAGGCTCCCTGGCTCTCATACCATCTGGCGCTGCCACACATCCGCACAACTCTGTCAACACCAGGAGAATGTTTAGATGCCAATGGGCCACAACAGACACGGCTCACGTTCTGTTGAGCTGCTGCCGCTGCCACTATACACTCCACAAAGCACAATACATGCTTTTTCTGGTACAGACATGCCACAAGGCAACAGTCTGCCGCACCCTCATCTGCAGGGCACACAGAGGGTGTGAACACTTAGCATTCACCATCAAGGTCATCACACACCACGTCATCTACTACATGGGCTACGTACTCATCCATGATCATAGACTCCACCTCACATACCACAAGTACTCATATACCATTAACCTCTGCCAGATGCTTGCTAACATCGAACTGAGACAACTCTTCTCGACACTGATCCACAAGGCAGGGCACAGCTTTCACACCATCTTCACATGTGGAAACTGCGTTCACTTCATCAACACCACTCAATGCCCATGTTGTGACCAGCACAGCGTACAGTTCCTCGTCATGTAACAGCATGATGCACAAACAAACAGCAGGTGCCATACAGACTTACAGGAGCTGAGTCAACAAGTATCTGTTACTTTCCACCATCAACAGCAACAGCAACAGCCACACCGCTGCAAGCAACACCAACAGCGCAGTCAAGATTTTTGCGACATGTATAGACTAATGCACATACACACTTGCCCCAATATACAACTCCAACATACAGCGTGCTATGAATGCCACATCGTTAACTTACAACATCAAAGTTCACAGATGCATCTGCAGATGCCTGGAGTAGAACTTTAGCTACAGGAGGGTGAACATTGGACATCACCACCTACAAGGACACCTAGCTCATACTCTCCCTCAAAAAGGCACCCCCAAACACCAGACTGGTGTTCCAGGGATTATTGCTGCAGGTTGCTACATGGATGTTCAACAGATGGTGGGTGCTCTACAGGGAGGGGACATTAGTCCTCATCCTCCTGCCCACACCATCGGCATGTGGCAACACCTGGTGGGCCACCGTCTTTGCCAGCCAAACCCACAACAACTCTAGATACATAGGCATTGTACTTGACTCCTCCCTTTTCATGTACAAACAGGTCTACGCAGTGGCCTGCAGATGCTTCAACAGGCTCTGCATCATCCATGCTGCCTTCACATGCTTCACACCCCCCGTCAGGTAGGACAGTCAACAATGCTGTCTTTGCCATCAGGCTGGACAACGGAAACACAATATATTCCCACTTGGACATGTCTGTACTCTGCACAATCAAGACTATCCAGCACTCCGCTGCCACACTCGGCCTTGTGCACATTATTTCTTTGTAGGTCGATTGCCTACATTGCACATACTTGGTTGCCACCTCTCCCCACATTTGCTGATGTGTGGCAGAGGGGCTATGCCTTTGGTGATGGTTTGTCTACATTGCTGGCCCCAGTTTCCACAGTTACTTGTGTTGTCGTGTCTGTTAGGTGGGCATGTTAATTGGCATGTTGTATGTGAGTTTTGAACGTGTGCATTCTCACAGTTATGTGTACTATGATTGTGTAGTTGAGGTGTGTGTTCAGTTCGTACTTACCAACGAGAAGTGCATTTCCATATGTGCCATCCTCAAAGCGCTGATTGATTATGGACTGGCGTAATATGTGGGAATCATGCACACTGCCTGGGAACTTGGCTACAACATTGGTGAACAGGCCACGGTGATCCACTATTGCCTGCACATTGATGGAATGTGTGTGCTTTCTGTTGCGGTATATGTGTGCACTGTCAGCAGGAGGGACAAGTAGGACATGTGTGCAGTCAATTGCCCCCAACACATGCGGGAAGCCAGCTATGGCGTAGAACCCTTGCTTGATCTCCAACTGTTCCTGCACAGTATTAGGGAAGTGAAGGTGTTGTGGTATCAGGCTGTTGATGCCATCCAATACAGTTATGAGGAACTTTGATAGGGATGGCTGTGAGACTCCTCTGACTCTGGCAGTTGTTGGTTGGAATGTACCAGAGGCCAACAGGTGCAGCACAGCCAGCAGCTTTGTTTGCGGAGGGATGTTGGTTATCCGCTGTGTTGGTGCCGTCAGCCTGTGGGCTATCTGTGTCAGGATGCAGAGGATGGCTGTCCTTTTGAGCCTGTAGTGGGCAATGACATCCTCTGGCGTTACATCTGTGAGGCTGATACGTCTGCGATTGACATGCTGTCTTATTTGGCGCGGCCTCGGAGGTGGTCGGGGGGGTGGCAGTGGCGGTGGTTGTTGTGGCATTCTTAGTACTCCAATCTGCATGATTAGTACCTCCATGGCATCAGTAGGTGTTCAAATGAGGCTCTGGGATAGTTTACCTTATATACAGCTAATTTTCACCCATGTTAAGACCTTATTTTTTCTGGTCTTAAGTTCCTGCAGCTAACGTGCCTTAGCGACAGTTTTTTTATCGCATCGCCGGTCAGGACCATCGTTGTGAATAGGGCGATGTGGTGTTAGCGTGCCTTTTAGAAAGAGAAGGTCTACATTGTATATCATTAGTGATAAATATCGCTAACATGTTAAGCGATGTTGAAATCGATTGCTAACGCAATAAATATATCGCTAATGGCTGTTTTCGGCAGCTTGTGAATACTGCGATAATAATATCGCCACTTTAGCGGCGGAAAAGTGCCGCTAACGCGGCGATATCGGCTTGTTAATATGTCCCCTAGCATTTTAAAAAATCTTTGGAAAGGGAATACACACAATTGGAAATTGGTTCACAACTGCAGGAGGAGGAATCCTGAAAGCTATACTTATGCCAATATTAATTATAGGGCTTTGTTTACTTTTCCTATTTGCATTATTCAAAGGCTGTAGATACTGCATTAGCAGAAGAGAGAACAGAGAAATGAGCAAGGGATTGGAAAAGGAACTAGCATTAAATGGTCATCTTACTGGCAAGAATAGAAAGTCATTACAATTCAAATGTTTGAAAAGAAAAAGACCAGACTCAACTGATGATGAGAGTGCCCTTTGAGCAGAAGTTACACGCCACAGTGTGATGGTTAAGATAACCAGCAGAGGGGGGGAATTGAAAGAAAGTTTTTATTAAAATGCAAAATAATATAATTAAAGTCACATGTGCAACGTTATTGGGTAATTTATATTGAAGTGACACAATATTAAAATGTGCAATACGCAGTATGTATTGATACCTATTAGTACTAGGCCTCAAAAATATGAAGCAAGCGTCATTTTAGAAGCATCTAAACCAAAAGTGCTGAGACATGCACAAAATGCTTAAAAGTTGACCTTACCCTGACATTTACAAAATGCTTAAAAGTTTACCGTAGCCTGGCATGCCTTTAATAAAAAGCTTCAAATCACATTGTAGAATTTTCCTGTTTATTAATAACGTTTTGAAAAGTTTTGCTAGAAACACTTTATCATTGAATAAAAGGAATTATTTCATGCACTAAATACAATGCATGATTTGAAAATGTTGATCTTTTAACATATTTTTCTCATTTTATAATGAAGAGATGTGGTGCTGAATAATATTCATTGTAGCTGACGTTTCGGTTTCACATAGCCTATTGCTTAGCTAACATACAATTTATTTCATTAGAAGGTTAAAAATGTGGGTAAGCCCAAAGGAAAGGAGGTTCAAGAATCGAAAGGCCTCATACATACACATAGGGGCAGATTCTCAAGGACCCATCGCCGATTTAGCGGCACTTTACCGCCACGAAAGTGGCGATAGACATTCCGCCCTATTCACAAGCCCGCGCCAACAGCCCATATCGTCAGTTAACCTGCGATAGCTGCCGCTAAAAACATCGCCAAGGCTGACAGCGATCACTAACGCTAATCATATGCAGAGTAGGCGTTCCCGTGTAAAAACTCACGATCACACCACTTCGCGATATTCACAACGACCAGCCAGATTTGCGATGCGGGCCCAAAACATGCGATAAGGCGCGTTAGCAGCAGGAACTTAAGACCTGCTTTCTTCTGGTCTTAAGTAGGATGAAAACCTGCAGTAGAAAGGGAGCCCAGCCCAGAGCCACATCTGAAGACCAACACATGCAATGGAGCAACTAATCATGCAGCTCGTAGACCCAAGAGGGCCACAACACCCACCGCCACCACCCCCAGGACCACCCCCACCCCCCGGACCACCCCCCCGGACTACCACCGAGGCAGCGCAGAACAAGACAGCTGACCTTCCGAAAACGCACCAGCCTCAGAGACTTAACGCCAGAGGAAGTCATTGCCCACCACAGGCCCAAAAGGACAACCATCCTCCGCATCCTGACCCACATTGCCCACAGGCTGACAGTACCAACACAGCGGACAACCAACATCCCTCCGTAGACAAAGCTGCTGGCTGTGCTGCACTTGTTGGCCTCAGGTACCCTCCAACCAACAACTGCCAGAGTCGGAGGAGTCTCACAGCCAGCCCTATCAAAGTACCTCACACCTGTCTTGGATGCCATCATCAGCTTGAAACCCCAGCACCTCCACTACCCCCACACTGCGCAGGAACAGCTGGAGATCAAGCAAGGCCCCTACGCCATAGCTGGCTTCCCGCACGTGTTGGGGGCAAGTGACTGCACACATGTCCTACTTGTGCCCCCTGCCGACACTGCACACAATTACCGCTACAGAAAGCACACGCATCCCATCAATGTGCAGTCAAAAGTGGACCACACGGGACTGTTCACCAATGCCGTCGCCAACTTCCCAGGCAGTGTGCATGACTCCCACATCTTCCGACAGTCCATAATCCACCAGCGCTTTCAGGATGGCACCTATTGAAATGCACTGCTCGTTGGTAAGTACCAACGGAACACACCACACACCTCAACTACACAATCATACAAATCACAACTGTGGGAATGCACACGTAACAAAATCACATACAACATGCCAACCAACATGCCCACCTACCAGACACGACAACACAAGTAACTGTGGCAACAGGGGCCAGACATGTAGACAAAACATCCACAAATGCATAGCCCCTCTGCCACACAATTGCAGAAGGTGGGGAGAGGTGGGAAGCAAGAATGTGCGAAGGAGGCAATGGACCCATGAAAAAGAATGTACACAATGCCAAGTGTGGCGGTGATGTGCTGGACAGTCCTGAGTATGCAGAGCACAGACATGTCCATGTGGACACATACCGCTGGTGTCCGTAGTGTTGTGGACAGTGGACGCAACCATGTCACCTCAGGCAGTGGGGAAGACCTTGGACATGTAGCTATGTCGCCCCCCCCTGTAAGCGTAGTGGGCTGGGCCGGCGTACGCCAGTCCAGCGCAGGAGTGTGAATAAACAGCCCGGAGCTCTGGGCGTGGTTCACTTCCGGGATGGCCACCAAAGTAACCATGGCGTGTGTCTCTGTCATGGTGTCGGCGCGTCCCGGCCCTTAATCGACAATGTCGCAATGTAGTGTTGTCGGGATCCTGCACATACACAGAACTATGCACAGCAATGCGTGACTTTGGTATATAGGGGCTATGCCTTCCTACAGCCTTAGTACCCACATGCCCACGACTGGCTAGCTATAGTGTCCCACCTGCCCTCCCATACACAGATATAGAAACAGGCGTTTAGACAACCCAGAACACAACACTCCCCTAATCACTCAGGGATCGTGGGAACAGGTGATTCCCTATCGCTCAGACTCCCGTACTCATCCACAACAAGAGATTGACAGAGTCACTGAGTTAGTCTAAAATGTATATTTTAACTGACGTGCACTGAAATGCAGTATACGAGCCACTACTAACATCAGAATGCATAATACAAACATTGTCAGCATTGTAGCAAGTCCACACAATTCAAGGGATAAATCATTGTACATTGATTCTGGAGACAGGACTATAAAACCTACACTCCCTCCCCATGGACGGGAAAACCAAGATGACATCATAGAAGAACTCTGGGTTTGTATAGCAGACCCCATACCTCTAAGACATAGACCGTGTCTCCACATCACAGCTCCATACAGCTCTTCATCCTTGAAAAGTCACTCCTCAAGTGTGTCTGCGTGTAACATGCATCCTCCTAATATAAAAAAAAGGTGGGTGTTCCACAAACAGCAGCTGCAGGGTATGTTTTGTCTATGTGCCAGGGCCTGACCAGATCAAAATAACAAGGGACGGTGTTGTTTGACCTTGCTCACGATGTACAGACCAGACTCCAGGAACAAGCAGGGAACCAGCGCAGCCAGCGGGTCGCAGGTGACCAGCGAAAACATTCTTGCATAAGAATAAGCCTGTAGTGTTGTGTGCAAGAGCAGCATCATGGCCTCCTGACCCATTCCAACCTAAAGATGTCAACGGGGTCCCTTAAATCCACATGAGACCCTCCCCCTGGCCAGGTTGCAGAAGAATAGAAGAAACAAGGTCCAAGTCGCAAGCAGAGTCAAAGCACTGTGCATAGCAGGGGCAAAGTTCAATAAAATAAAAAACAAAATCAGGTTGATTAGCGGTAAAAATACGAGAAGAAGAATAAAATCAAAATGTCTTGTTGAACATTAATCATCGTAATCATATGAGATCCGTTGAACCTTGGAAGGCAAGGTGTTCCAAAAGACGGTCCCCCTCCTCAAAGACAAGGAGGGACAACACCCAATTCAACAACTTGAAGGAGCATACGTGCTCATCATAATTCATAGCTTCAAAAAGCATGGTCGGACATCCTGTATCGTACTCAATGTAGCTGTGGTGCAGCAGGCGCGACGCCCCTTCACAGATGTCCCATTGTGCCAGCACTCCATTCACGGCCGCCGTCAGCAAGCGGGTACCAGTTGCACATGATTGATCATGATGCAATGGGGCCACAGCAACAGGTCGTAATCAGGGCAAGGCAGTATGGTGTTTGAGAGGCACAAATACAAAGCCCAGGAGAAAGGACAGTCGTGGCACCAAAAAACTGGATGAACGCATGTGAAGTATGCGTATCTGTAAGTCACATTGTAGACAGCACCCACAACAGCCATAGGGAGGCAACCAAGGAATTCCTGCAATCGGCTACGGTACAGCTCCAGCTGGACCAGATGATAGAGTAGCACATGAAGGGCAGACATTACGAAGTAGTAAAACAGGTACCAGGACAGCACCAGCGAGCAAGAGGATCAACAGCAACCTACCAAGACCGCTTGCAAGAATATGAATGAATAAAAGCCGGAATTACACCAAATATCCTTTGAAACGAGGACACAAGACCTGAGCCCAACTATTTAAAAAAAGGTGCAAGGCCTCCTGTGTCAGAAACATTGAATAATTGGTGTATCAACTCCCAAAAATGTAGTGGGAGATTGGTATTTCATTGGGATTGTATTTCACTTGATGTCCAAGCCACCTGTGGCTCGAATGTTTCACGGGCCGAGGTCAAGGCAACTTCATGTTGGAATAACAGTGCTTTGAGCCTACTTAATTATTTGAAGCTTGCTTTCATAGTGGGAAAAGAAGGCCACAGAGAGCAATCAGCAATGCCATGCGGGGCGGGAACAGGACGTTGCTGCAAGAGGGACACCATTGCCGATACCCCGGCGTGCGCCCATGCCATGCCCTCATGTGCAGCTGTGATCAACGCATGCCTGCGGTCCTCGTTGGGAATCAGCGGATCCCCAACGGACGGAATTGTTACTTGTGGAACTTGTTCCGGGGACAATTGGTATTCATATTTGGACGGAAACCCCTGTGGGCATTTCGTCCCGTCTCTGGTAGCCGCAACGGCTGCCAGTATGTCGGTATCAACTTTTGTCATAGACCTCGTGACTGCTGCTACTGAACAAGTGGCTACTGCATTTCTGGCTGACTCGTCAGCCAGAGTGTTGCCTACAGCATGTGGTCCCACTCGCTGATGGCCAAGAGTATGTGTTACATGTGTAAGTGGCAAGCCCTCTTTGAGAGCCGCCACTCGTACCCAAAGCGTTTATGCTTGATCGTGTTACCCACATCACATGACATGACAGTAGCATGCACCCGGAGGGCGGGCTCGCCCGAATGGAAAGATGAAGGAGCGCTCGGGGTCTTGGCTCATACATGCCAACTGTTGTGTGTGTACCTTCATTGCCGCAGCATAAGCCAAAGGCCTAGCCTCAATCGCAGCGCGAGTTCAGCCAGGCCTGAACTCCACATCTGTGTCCGCCCTATCCTTACCAAGGCCTACACACACGTGGCCGCCCACCTCCAATGGCCAACATTACAGTGATGTTGTCAGTCTTGCGGACATGCGCAGACAGGCATGACAAAGGTGTGCCGTAGGAGTGCAAGTGATGCAACCGCGCAGCGCACACAAGTAAATAGGCCTGGGGGGAGGGAGGAGCAGCTGTGAGGCTACGTAACACACATTGAGCCCGCACATTTGCCAGAAGCAATACATGGCAAACATGAATCCCAAAGTCACACAAATCACACACCACAAAACTTGTAAGTCTGCCAACACAGCATGCAGAACCACCAGTTTACACTGATCTCACTTACCTCTCACAGGTGATCAAGGATATGCACTCTGCCCGTGGATGATGGCACCCCTCCGAGCCCCGAACACCCTGGCCCAGAGGCAGTACAATGTGGCCCACAAACGCATCACGGGCATTGTTGAGCGCACATGTGGCGTGTTTAAGTCACGTTTCAGGTGCCTGGACATCACAGGTGGGAGACTCCTGTACAGCCCAGTAATAGTGTGCAAGATGATCATTGCATGTGTATTGTGTATTGCACAACATATGTGTACGCAGCAATGCCCCATGGATCCAAGTGCCAGATGCACCGGACGTTGATGAGGAAGATGAGGCAGGTGGACCACACCCCACTGCAGCTGCAGCAGGAATGGCCCGAAGGTACACAATCATTGACAATTCCTTCGCATGAGCACGTCACATTGTGACAGTCCTTTGCAATCATGGAACAGTACAAAATGACCACATGACCAGCATGTGCAAATAAGTTCATTGCAACACACATTCCCTGTGTGCATGTCAGTCCTCTGCATTAGCACATCACTCTGACAAGTGTGAGTGCAACATTAAGGGGCCGATTCCGATTCGGGCCGGAATTCTCTCTGACCGAGCCGGACCCGAAGAGAATTCCGACCGAATCGGACCCTAGCAATCCGACCGAACGAGTACGATGCGTTCGCATGCAATCGGACTCGATTCGGTCGGACTCCCATTGAAGTCAATGGGAGCCTGTCGTACAACGTGTACGCGGGCTCCCATTGACTCAATGGGTGAGAGGCGAACAGGGGCGCCCCCTACAGCGTGTACGCGCGAAGCGACTCGCGCCGTACACGCACAGGTAGGGGGGACCCATGGGTCACCCCTGTGTGCGACTCGCGCGCCTACGCATACAGGGGGGTCTGACGCGGACCCCCAAAGTCCGGCTCTGACAGCTTTGTCGAGCCGGACGGCGCAAGTCGATCGGACTGCTCGCGGCGCGCATCGTACTTACCCGGCCGGGAAACGTCTCCATAGCGCGGTGCGAGTCGTGTCCCTGCGAGTCGGTCGGAGCGTGTTGAAGCCGCGTTCGAGTCGGTCGGCGATTTCGCGGGTGCTTGCATCGTACTCGCTCGGCCGGACCCGCGTCCGATTCGGTCGGGAAACAGGGCTCCGAATCGGATCCGGTGAATCCGAATCCGATTCGGAGCACTACCGGCCGAGATCGGAATCGGCCCCTGAGTGCTAACAATCTCACAATCTCACAAATGGCACATAGATGGTGGGTATGTCACCTCTGTACAGGAGGCTGTTCAGGGTGTCACGTATTCGGGATGCCATTTCAGGGTGTCAAATGTAGTACGTAATCCCACTCATCAGCGTATCACATGTGTACAAAAACATGACATGAAGGCTGTCATTGGTGTTCCAAAGAAAACAACAGGGTGTCATTCGGGGTCAGATATGAAATTGCGGGTGTCAATTGGGGTCAGAGATGAACCACCCCGATGCAGAGATGCACCCTGTGATTCAAGTCCCACAACATGAGCAACATGGACGTAAGGGGGATGGGGGCACAGTGAACACCTCAGCAACATGGGAGATGCACACCAGCTGAGAGGCCAGCAGGAATACCGGGCAGGTAGGCCGAGCAGTGACATCCCCCCCCCCCAACCACATCACTTTTCCAGAATGCAAGCAGATGACAAACTAACATTAGGGGCGAAAGCTCCTTTGTCTGAACTGGAAGGCGGTAGCACATCTGCACCTCCAACCTTGGAATTGCATGCACCCGGCACCCCCTGAGAGATACCATAGCAGCTGATGACGACTCCCACACTACGCACAGCGCTAACCAAGGACCAACGTATACACACCCCACACACAGTTCTCTTGCATGGAATGACCTTCATACTTATGCACAGACCATCCCAGGAGTCCGACCGCTGCACACTGACACAAATCATTCCTCCGAGCTGGGGCATCCATATAACTTAGACTTAGGCATTTTTACACACAGCCCTATTTCCTACATTGACGTGGGGCTATGTTGGGAAATTGCGAGATTGTTGTTTAGGAGCATGGAGGCCACAGGTAGTTCACACATTCCCAGTCATCTCACTGCCTGTCTGGGTCACGGTCAAACATGCGCATTGATATCAGTTCACAGGGAGTACCTTTTTCTGGTATCACTGCCCCTACATTCATCCACGATTTCATGCTTGCTTGCTAATGGACATGTCACATCTGTGTGAATTGGAATGTTTTGGTCACATTCGGTGGAGTGTTGAAGCTGGACCAGTACATGGCCATGCATACCCCACTTTACATTGTTGCCCCGTGGGGGGCCAGCCTTGTGCATGGGTTTGCACATGCATGGGTTTGTTGTGAGATTGGTGATGTGTGGGGAGGGCCCCCTCTGGGCACATTGTCGACGGGGGCCTACTTGCTGTTTCTATGTGTGCTGCAGTATGCCAGGGAGATCAGGGGCATGATCCATAGTCATTGTGGGTGTGCACTGTGCTATACTTAATTGTGCATGTGTGCCGTTGTGCCCATCTCCCCCGTCCCCCCAGTCCCTGGGCGTTACTCACCCTGTTGCTGTTGGGTCAGGTCATGTTGAGCAGTGTCCGGTCCCCCAACTCCTGCCACCGTCTCCCCACTGATGACTGTGGACACCATTTCCTCCATCTCATCCAGCTCCTGCTGTGGCACTGGACTCCCACCTCCAGTCTGCATTGCTGCTTTCCGGTTGTTAGCGAGTTTCAGCTTGGTTTTGCACTTCACATCATTCCAGTGCTTCTTGCAGCCATCCACTTCCCTTCTCTTCACTCCGACTGCATTCACCTTGGCCAAGATGGACTGCCATATTGCATTTTTGGTTGCCAATGACACAGTGGGGGTGATGAACAGTTGTTGGTAGTGTTCTATCACCTCCTTAATCAGGATCTTGTTTTCCTGTGGACCAGTACTTAATTTGTAAGACATTAAGTGCCGGGGCTCAAAGTTTTATCTCAGAACGTCATGACCAGCGCTGCCGATTGCGGTATTGACATTTGTTTCATCTACCACCAGACACTCTCTCACTCTTTATCTCCGTTTTGCAGGTACTTTTCACTCCTACTTTTTCCCTTTGTCTCTATTTTCCATTTGTTCCCTTCTTGCATCTTTACCCAGGTTTACCTTTCTCTCTCGTTCTGTCCCAGTCACTGAAAATAAGTGCTGCGGGCCACCACCTGCACTCACAAGTCCAAATTATGCACTGGAAATAGGATTCATGATGGTAGTGTTGGCCTGGACTTTGGCTCTCCGGGCCTTACTTGATTTTTTTGAAGTGAGCAGCCCTCGATTATGAAATGTGAACACGCAAGTATTTGTTACCGGAGCTGAGTTGGAATTAGTTATTGAAAGGCTTCTCTCTTTCTGTGTAGTCGAGCAGGTTCAACAAGGCCCGGTACAGGTGGAGGCAGAAACAGGTATTCACTGGCAGATTCACAGTGAAGTCCATCCCAGCAGTCCCATCCGGCTCAGCTCCGGTAACAAAGTGCCGAAGAGGCTGTCCCAGGAAGCGAGATGCATGCATTGGCAGGTCACCACTGCACACAACGGGCGAGGGAAACTAGAGGTCCGAAGTTAAGGCATTATTCCTAATTGTACGAAGAAGGCACAGTGACATTTATTCGCCCACCTACCCTCACCCACTACTTACATTTCTGTAGCACTCATGACACAGGTAGTGTCTGAGGGGTGAGAGGAACTGTGGGCTCCGCCCTACTGCTGGTTTAGTTGTGGTGACACAGTCGTAGGCCTCTGTGGAATATTTTATTACTAGGCGCTGAGCACACAAGCTAGCGTAATGTACGCATTTTTATTTGTTCGTCACGTTCCTTCATCGTCCTGGGCCTGCAATAATTATCCAATTTGGGGCTCAGACAGGGTGCAGGCCTTTTGACGAAATGGGTGGAAGGGAAATCAGCTCGGAAGATGATTTGGGAAAAAGACAGCAGCCCAGCTGCGTGCACTGCATTCCTCTTTGAAACAGTATCTGCACCACCGCTGCCCTCATGAAAGATAGCTATAGTGCCGGCCCTGGAAAATAAGTGCCGGTGCTGAGCAGAGGAAACCACTGGCACAAATTAAGCACTGCTGCGGACTGGGTCACGGGTTCCTCTTCTTCTTCTCCTTGCCCTTCTCCTAGGTCCCTGGCTGGTCCTCCGGGGGGTTTGTGGGGTTCTGGTTGGGCTCTGTACTTGCTCCAGCTTCCTCCATGGTGCTTCTCAGTAGCTTGTGTTTTTTAAAATTATTTTTTTCTGGCAGTTTTTATGGTGATTTTTCCCGCCTGACGTGGGAATTGCAAGCCTGGCGCTGCTTATCACTGGTGTTTTTATCGCAGTTGGGCCCATCGCAACTTTTTTCACATTCGGGTTTCCTTTTTTATCGCCGTACCGGTGATTTTTACGCGGACATTTGACGCGTTATCGGGATACTATCGCCTGTTGCCGGCATGTTGGTAATACGCCATTAACACGGCGTTAGTTTCCCGAGATGGATGGCGTTATGTGCAGTTGCGTTAACCTAGGTTGGCGATGATTATCGCCGGTTCTTGTGAATATGCCCCATAGTTTTAATAATGTTTCATGCTTCATGATAATTCTTTGTACGTTCAATGTGTGGAATCGTGAGAAAGGAAGAGGAGTGTCTGTTCTCATAAGAACTACGAAAGCTGGATGAGAGGAGAAGATGTAACACAAACTGCAACATTTCTTTTCAACTGTTTATATTAGCGCGTGTTCCTAGAGTAGGTTAACACCCTTTTCCCACGCTTTTTCACATGCCTTTTCCAAGACATTTACCCATACCACTTGTCCGCACTGAAGCTAAATGCTAAAGACTGAACTCTGATTTGCCATTCCTTTTCTGACCTGATTGCTTATTGCAGTTGCTACCGCTACTGCATGACTATTTTACTTCATTGCTGAGACTACTGAGTATGGTGAACCTCTCTTTATGGGAAGTACAGCTATTGACTGATTGAGTATTGAGCTTCATGCTCTATCTCACTCTTGCCTCTCAAACTTGAACTCTTTATGGGATCCTGCTAACACCATGTTCACCCCATTCTTTAGAATAGGAATTCTTTCCTTTATTGGACGTGCTGACTGCATTATTTGTTATGATTTGTTTTAACCATATTTTTATTATCAATTCTTTAATTTGACTGATACATTTAACTAATTGAATAAAAAGAAAAGAGAACTTACTAAACTTTCTAATGAAAATAAAACCCTTAAAACTAATTAAAACTCTCATTATTGACTGGCTTTAGAAATAGTATTGTAATTAAAATGTTTGTGATGCTTAGCTCCTTATCTTCTCATAAACAATGGCAAAGTTCGCCACAGAGAAATAAGAACAAACAGTTGAACGGAGATCAACACTGTTGATGCAAGATAGAGATGCTAAACTGTTTTTAAATTGATTCCTGCTCTAGCAACAGCATGAAAGATCTCTTTAGACTTCTGGACAAGAGTAAATCCTTGAAACAAGGCAACTGCTGAATACCCATAAAGCAAACACACCACTATATCAGCATGACTTCTATCAAAGTCGTTGCAAGAAATGGCATCCTTTGGCGTTATAGAAGAAAAATCAGGCAAAGAAGTGATGATTCAAAAAGGATCCAGTGAACAGAAACAACGCAAATATGTTGGGAGTGACTAACACAGTAAGGGTTCTGAAACTCCTATATCAAGAGTATTGAGGACAAGCCATCTTTAAATTAGTTCCTTCTTTTGGGACCACATTGAAAGCATTAAGTCATCTATGTTAATTTGCACCCCAAAGTCACAATAGCCAACCATTCCAGTGTTTCACTGGTGCGAACAAAAGAAGGAGAAAATTGACACCAGTTGCGTATTAAAAATCCACAACAATCTCAATCAGTAGTTATAGACAATCTTTCGAACTCGAAAAAAGCATTTGTACCCAATGACATGAGCCATTAAAATGACAATGTCATTGTGGAAGCTTTACTAGTTTTTGCTCTTTGAGTAACTGTTTCTATGTGCAGAATGGGTAGCTCTCATAGAACACATCCTACATAGTATTGCCAGTTAATTTCTAGTTCTATCAATATTCATGTTAAAGTCTTAGAAGCATGAATTGAATTTCAAGCCTTTTGAAAGCCCATAACGTTTTAAATCAACATTTTTCTATGGAAAGAACAAGATGGGCTAAATGCTTTGATTCATGAGAGGAACCGTTTGTCTCTAACTACACACTTTTTATAACGTTTTATTGCAAGTTCCCATCTTGTTTGCAATATGGGCACTGTCTCTTTATTCTTTTGTATAGAGATGGGGTTTCTGTTAATTATTCTTTTTGCCTCACTTCATTACATTTACCAGACAAATGTTGATTATAATATCAGCGTATTTATTTATTATGATTTTATGACTTGTTTTTCCAAAGGGCAGCTCAAATAAGGGCATGTCAACATGTTTTACAGTATAGCAATGATGGGGGTGAGGTTAAACCCTTACAGAGAACTGAAAAGTAACGATTTAGGGCAGAGTATCATAGATAACTATAATGATAATAAGAACAGTTGAAAACCACTCTCAACAGAAATGACAGAGAGAAGAAAACAGTAAATAAAGACACAAAAGGCTGAATGCCACAAGCAAGTAAGAGATCAGAAAAAGAAGGAAGCAGCGGGTAAGGGGGAGGGAAGGGAAGCTTTAAGGTGAAAGGTTTTATGAAATTAGAAATAAAAGAGAATCTATAACAAATTTCCAGGGTTGGGATGTATGAAAATGTTTTGCGAATACCCATAAATGTGTAGCTCTATCAGGGACATTCTTGACCTGAAATGCAAACACCCCACCCATAGGAAGAGATTTATTCGCATGGAAATTACAAAATGTTTTGTGAATAAGAGCTGTAATGTTTTTACATTAAACATTTTAATAAATTTTTTATAATCTAAGAATATTTTTTAAATGAAATTTTATTTTTAAAGATAATATATGTTTTAAAGTTAAAATAGTTTGTAATAGGTACATTTCAAAATACTTACCAGTTCTTTACATATATTGTGGCTTTCTATAATTTTGTAGTCAATAATTTTGACTTAACATACAGAGTACAGGAAGTCAATATTTGTGTTTCTGATATATTATTGGTCATATTTTTGTTACCAATATTTTTGTTGGCAATATTTTGTCAGACAAGCATTCCATGCTAATATGATGCATTGAATAGCAGGGTTATTTCTATCTTGTGCTAGAATGCTGTGAGGATTCAATATATGTGAAAGCTTATAAAGAGAGAAATTTCCTGTTTCTTCTGTTCCAAACAAAGTAGATAAACCTCACATATCTTTAGCCTGACCTCTCTCTATTACTAAGCACTAATTTAGCATTGATATGCAAGATGTTTAATTAACTAGAACAAAACATTGTATCCAAAGACCCCTTGACAGGGTGTTAATTTCAGGAAAGCAGAGTGGGACTCGGGTAACATGGAATGCTAATGACTTAAATGAACACTGATAATAGCTGTTATATGCAGCATTAATTTGTTTTGCCTTATGCTAACTATCTCTATAATATGAAGAATTTGCAAAATGTAATGCAGAATTACAGGCTACTAAAGTAAGCAAGCAAACGTCACAGGATAGGCACTGACCCTCCAATGCAATCTAGCCATTTATTATGGATAAATGGCAATTCTCCAAAGTTTTCAAAAACAGAAAAAGCATGTTCAAATAACCAGAAATCCAAAATGCTCATATTTACTAAAAATATAAAAAACACAAAATTAACATTTGAGATACTTAGAACGAAAGACAGGTGCATACTAGAAGATACATTTTTCCTTCTTTTAACATTGCAAGTGGACTTAGGGGCCCATTACGATACCCGGCGTAAATAAATCCGCCAGGCATGGAAGCGGCAAAAATCCGCCCGCACACACCGCCTGAACACCGACCACGCCATTACGATTACACAAACCGAAAACCGCCATCGGCGGAAAAAGCACACAAAATACCGCCCGCCAACGTCCGAGTCGGAGTCAAACCGCCCGCCACGGACGGAAACACGCACGACAACACAAAACCGCCCGCCCTCACGGCCGACACACCGCACGTGAAATTACGATCGCACCGACATGAGCGCGGAAAAACCACAAATATACCGCCCGCCAGCGCAAACAACGCCGATGAGAATCGACACGGCAGAAGCCATGGCGCCAACGTACCTGCACAGAAACCATCCGCACACAAAACCAATAGCACACAACATGGCCAACAAGTCCACACAGCAAGGCACGCACAAATACACAAGCACAGTACACATCCCGAAAACACCCCCCGGACAAACAAAAAATACAAAGGCCAGAACCCCAGACACAACACACCTGAAAACAACAGACCATGAGGACACACCCACATAGGTGAGTACAAAAGCAGCACTCCCACAGACCACAACCCCTTGCTACATTGCAAACCAGAGAGGAGAGGAGAGGACACAGTGACACAGCAAGGACAGCAGCACACCACAGAAACGCACACATCACAACCACCACCACCACCACCACCACCACCAAACACCACCACCACCACCACCACCACCAAACACCGGCACCACAAACCCCCTGCACATTACACAACACACACCGCACCAGCACCACAAACACCATGGCACCACAAAGAATGCCCAAGTTCACGCCCATGGAGCTGACGGTCATGGTCGACGAGATCATCAAGGTGTACCCACAAATCTATGGGAACATGGTCCAGCACACACCACTAGCCACCAGAAACAGAATGTGGAACCGGATCGTAGACCAGGTCAATGCAGTCGGGACCCTGCCCAGGAACAGAGTAGAAATTAACAAACGTTGGAATGACGTAAAGAGCCTGGTCAAGAAGAAGGAGGGCAAAAACAGAGAGCTGGCTGCCGTCACTGGCGGAGGGAATCCCGCGCTCTTTAAGACCTTCAAAGCGTGGGAGGAGAAGGTGCGAGTCGTAATACATCCGGAGATCCTCGCCGGATTAGCAGGGGGAGTGGAGGCTGGTAAGTACAAACTAATGTATACCAGCACACCGCTATGTACTCACATGCGCAACTACCATGCCACAGCTCCCAGGGACAAACACCCCCATGTCTAGCACACAATACACAACACATCACACACACATGCAACAGACACCACCACACACAGCCCAAACCAAACAACTGTAAGATGCGTGGGGACATGTGTACACTCAGCCAGCCACGTAACCACCAACAGGTCCCCAAATATGCCAGAAGCGCCACAACGAGCACCCACCACACCCATGTGTCCGCCACAGCTGCACTAACTGACAAGTAACAGGTAAGTGGCAGGAACACAAAGTGCAGTGGGTGGGAGGGTGGACAGCCCAAGTACAACACACACCAGGCCCCAGTCCCACAGCACAGCAAGGAGGAGCATCCCCCACACCCCACAGCCACGTGTCAGCCACCGCAGTGCACAACGACAGCCGAAAGGCAGACATCACGGTCCACAGCAATCGGTGTCAGTGGGTGTCCAGCCACCCCCACGACCCACAACACCCCCCACCCCCACAGACCTGCAACATGGAGCACCCCCCGCTTAGAGCCATGTGGCATCCAGTACAGTGCACGCACGAACAACTTGCAGGTGGGAAACTGGACAGGGCTGGATTACTGGAGGCATGAGGACCATAACACGACCAACACATGGGACATGTCACGTAGCAGACGAACACGCAGCACCGCCCACCGTCACGAACAAGTGAACAATGTGCACACGGACATGAACAACAGACTCACACCCCACATGACCCATCACAGACATAGCAACACCCAAGGAGCCACGTCTGCATGCACAAGCCACACTGAATATAGTCCCACACGGCAGCCACTGTGCAACTCATCACACACAACCGAAACACCATTGAAGTCCTGTCCATGTAGCCCCTACTGCCTGTCAACCACACACCCCACAACTACGCCTATGTAAGACAAACAACACTAGACGCAACAGAGCGGAACAACATAAATGCACACGAACACCACTGAACCCATCAAACTCACAGACACACCATGCACATACAACATACCATCCATCCCATCCGTCAGCCCCAGTCTCATGAAAGGCATGTCATCCGCACAGCTGCCACACATACAGCAGTCACGCTAAGATACATGCCCATGACCAACCATGTGCCAGAAGTCAATGAAGCGCACGACACACTGTGAGCAACAACACACAACATGGGCCACACCCCCCGAGCACTGCAGTGATGCACATGGCACAGGGCAGCACGCACACCAAGGAGATGGGACAACTGCAATACGTTGGCTGGCACACAACTATCACTCACTCATAACGATGCGTCCAATGCCATGTCCAGTAATCACAACAGACAGCAAATATGCAGGCCATGTCAAGCATGCACACACCTCAAACCATGCACTCTCATGCTGCCACAACACATGTCACGTTCGGCACCCATGGCTCACAGCATGTACCCCAAAAGCATATTCCCTCCCAAATGCGAATCTGGGGCATGGCCCCCATGTTGCCATATGCGTTCCTAAGCGTTCCATTTGAACCCCAAAAGCATATTCCCTCCCAAATGCGAATCTGGGGCATGGCCCCCATGTTGCCATATGCGTTCCTAAGCGTTCCATTTGAACCCCAAAAGCATATCCCCTCCCAAATGCGAATCTGGGGCATGGCCCCCATGTTGCCATATGCGTTCCTAAGCGTTCCATTTGAACCCCAAAAGCATATCCCCTCCCAAATGCGAATCTGGGGCATGGCCCCCATGTTGCCATATGCGTTCCTAAGCGTTCCATTTGAACCCCAAAAGCATATCCCCTCCCAAATGCGAATCTGGGGCATGGCCCCCATGTTGCCATATGCGTTCCTAAGCGTTCCATTTGAACCCCAAAAGCATATCCCCTCCCAAATGCGAATCTGGGGCATGGCCCCCATGTTGCCATATGCGTTCCTAAGCGTCCCATCTGAACACCAAAAGCAAAGTACAAACCAGACCCAGGATGGGCCAGGAGCCCGCATACACCAGAGTCACAATAAGTAGGGGCACAGCAACACACCCATCGGCATGGCCAATCCGTCCCATGCCACATGTGCACAGCACACAGTCCCATTGCCAAGCACACACAACTACAGATGCTACAGCCACACACACGCCTCCGGGAAACCCATGTACGAGATTGCACGAACTGTCAATGTCAGACGACAAATACATACTTCGCCAGGTGCAACACAATAACAAATCTCATTCTCTCCACAGGTGACGAACTGCTGGATGCTGGGGATGGAGCCAGCAGCCAGCACAGCCAGCCTACAAGCCCCCAACGAGGACACACGGATCTGGAGGATCTGTCCTCCTCTTCGGACACGGACCACCAAGCAGGCCCATCTGGTGTGGCAGGGCCCAGCCGCTCCCCAGGACCCCTCCTACCCACCAACCCATCATCCAGGGCTGCTGAACATTCCCAGCCCCCTGCTGCCACTGTCGTTGCGGCCACACCCACGGTCATTGTGGCCACTACCACTGCCGCAACCGCCACCATCGCCGCACCGACCACCACCGCCGCCACCACCGCCACGTCTTCGCTGGCACCAGCCCCAGCGCAGGTGGTGGCCCGGCCGACTGGATCCACCCTGGGAGCCACAGCGAGGACCGTGGTGAGCAATGTGGCTAGTGGGCAGGCCGGTGGCAGCAGGACTGGTAGGAGGAGCAGGGTCAGGGAAATGCCAGCCTCCCCTGGGAGCCATGCCCTGCCTCAAATGGCCAGAGTCCTTGGGGCCTATGAAGAGGCCCAAGGACAATGGGTCCGGTCTGCTTCAGACACGCGTGAGGTGCTGGGGGTGCTGAGGTCCATGGACGCCCGTATGGGCCAAATCGTGGACCTCATGGGACAGCTGGTGGTGGCGGTGAGGTCACAGCCAGGGACAGCAGCTCCCCTCCGCCACCACCTGCCGGGGCGCAGGGTGGAGCAGCAGTGTCCAGTTCCCCTGCATCCACAGCCAGTGAGCACACCTCAACCACCAGCATGTCGCAAGCAGGCACCCCCTCGCAAACGTGGAAGGGGCCGTCCGAAGTGGAAACAGATCTCCCGGGAGGACTTCGCACGCTCCAAACGCAAGTGAGGCAGCCAGCCAGCCTTCCGCCAGCCTTCCTTGACCAGCCACTGCATTGACTTGGACTACGATCCCACTCCACACAGCCATCTGGATGGCATGTGTGTGTTGGACTATGGACATAGAACCAGTGGGTACACCCTGATCATCACGCAGCCATGACCGACAGCTCATTGTCACTGCACGCACCACTTTTGTCATCACCTTACACACAATCACATGTCACAGTTTGTAATAAATGCACCTTTTTCACTAACTGCTGTTTGTGCCCTGTGTTTTATTTGTACGGAATACAACGGCCACCTTGGGCGGAAAGGCACCTGATGCGTGGCATGGCAATTGAATCCGGAGGGCCTGTAGGGACCTAGGGGTGGGAGACAGAACAGGAGCACATTCAATGAGTGTGTCACACACCCATCACACAGTACATGTCAACAACTACGAGCAATGTACACACATCGCACAGAGCAATAGGGCACAATGCCACAGCCACCAACAGTGGCATACTACCCTGGCCATGGAGCGTTGACACACAGCACGCAGTGAACAAACGGCCACCCTGACACAGCACACACACACCTGCACAGATACAGCCACATCAGCCGTCGTACATGGACACTCACCGTCAAGTGAAGTAGCGGGCGATGAGCTGCTGCCGCACATTACCAGCTTCCTCCTCTCCGCTGTCCTCCTCACTCGAGCTGTCCTGGTCTGCGGGCTGGGGCCCTGGTTGATCTCCGTCATCCACGATGAGGGGGATCTGCTTCCGAATGGCCAGATTGTGCAGCATGCAGCACGCCACCACTATCTGGCACACCTTCTGTGGGGAGTACGCCAGCGCACCCCGGTGCGGTCCAGGCACCTGAACCTGGACTTGAGGAGGCCAAAGGTACGCTCGACCACACGTCTGGTCCTCCCATGTGCCTCATTGTAGCGATCGTCTGCTGGGGTGCGAGGATTCCTCAATGGACTGAGCAGCCATGCCCCATTCGGGTACGCAGAGTCACCTGGGTGTGAGGGACACAGAGAACCGTTGCAATTCCAACTGGACAGGGGACAGCATCGCACAACCAGCACGCTACACCACTCCACATACTCACCGACAATACAGGCACGATCCTGTTGCATATTGGACATCAGTCGTGGCAAGATGCTGTTGCGCATTATGTGTGCGTCATGGGCCGAGCCTGGGAACTTTGCACACACGTGGGTGATCACCATGTCCGCAAGGCACACCACTTGCACATTCAGGGAGTGCGTGTGCTTCCTGTTGCGGTACAGGTGCTCAGTGGCCTGTGGTGGAACAAGGCCGACATGTGTGCAGTCAATGGCTCCAACGACGTGTGGGATTCTGCCAAGGGCATAGAATGCACCCTTCACTGCCGCCAATTCACGAGCCCTGGGGTAGCGGATGTACCTGTTTCGGTACAGCATCATGGCTGCCAGTACATCCCTCAGCACCTTGCTGAACATGGGCTGGGACATCCCTCCTCCAATGCCCACTGTGTGCTGGAATGACCCAGTGGCGAAGAAATGCATGGCGGCCATCACCTTAGCCGTGGGGGTGACAGCAGTCGGATACACCCTGCGGGGACGGAGATGGGGTTCTAACATGGCACACAGTCGATGCAGGGTTGGCCTGTCCAGCCGAAACTTCCTAATAACCTCTGTATCGTCCATGTCTGCCAGCAATTGGTATGGGCGGTCAATGTTCGGTCTCCGCCTAGGGACAATGGCAGAGGACACATGTCAAAGCAACACGACACATAGCAATTTCGCATACACATCACTGACATGACTGAGCAAGCACATGAGCCACAGCCCAGCTGTCAAGCTGGGACGGCACGGCCACAATACACTTACACAGGTCTCCCAACAATAGCAATGGCTAGTGATACAAACCACTGCCATGTGCATGCACATGGGGATCTAGGCCCCAATGACTTGCGGGGCGTGCTGATGGGGACTGACTGCATATCCGTCAAGCGGCAACGCCACGGCAACATGAATGTCTGCTGAGCATGGAACTGCTTCCGCGGCTGGATGAGTATGGCACACGACGACGACGATGTGGGCACAGGCTGAGCGGCCAAAACAAGTGGGACCTGTGGCACGAGGGATATGAGACAGTAGTAGGTGTCAGCACTGCACCCTATGTACAGCACTGTACGGATCACACCTCCCGAAACATTGACACGTGTCCACATTGACAGCCCCATGCCAAGACGGCTGTGTGCTTGCAGTCACACGTCACAGGTGAGAGGTTACATTGCACGTGCCAGGTGGCAGACGTACATAGTGGGAGCTGGCATGTGTGTGCATGTGTCTCCTGTTCAGGATCCACCAGATGGGCGCTGACTCTGTACTGACCATTGGACACAGCATGTTCCGTGGAAGGCTTGTGTGTGTGGGATGGTGGCACTGGATGTGCCTCCGTTGGGTGGGGGGCCATGCACAGGGCGGGTACGTCGATGATTGCGCATTGTTGGTCACGGTGGGTGCACCAACTGAAGATGTGTTGCCCTGTGTTCAATTCCTATGTCCGCATGATGATGGACTGTAGATGTGGGCAGACTACACATTGGTCGATGTGCTGTCTATATGCATGTGCCTTCACACCAGGCACAGCTGCCCCTGCACATGTGACCCCTGCTGGACTCGCTGCTGGGTCTGTGGAGCTGATGCACCTTCTGCGCGTGGGGCGGACAGCTCTCCTCACTTCCCTCATTGCGCATGTCATGACTTTGCCGCAGGTGACATGGATCATGGAGGGCCCACATGTACGCGTGGGTAGGCTACACATGATTGTACACTGGTCGCCACCCCCAGTCAGTGTTTCGAATGGGAAGGTTGTCGTGCTGGTGGTATGTTCGATGTGGCGGATGGGCGGGCCTAGGTGCGGGCTTACATTCCGGACATGGTGGGGTAGTTGGATTGGCGACTAGTTGCAGTACACACAGGACACGTCTCTTCCTTTCCACATCTGGGTCATCCCTTGTACTTACTGACAGTGATACAGTCATCTTCGCCCCAGCCCTCATGTCCTCCCCTCGCTCCCCCAATATGCATGCTCACCTGCGAGGCTAGCGCCTGCACAGGCAGCCCCAAGCTCGCACCAGAGAGGGCAAGGAGTGTATGTGTGGGTCCAGTTGCACGAGTGGGCTGTCTCAGGGTATGATGTGTGGCGGGACGCCCGTCCACCTGCGTGGTGCCCCAAATGGAGACCCGGCCTGCATGGACTATGCATCACAGTCTTCGCCTTCCGGATCCGCCACCTGCGACACCCAGTGGCTGTGGCTGCCCTTGCGGCCAGGCCGCGTCCGTCTGTGGCTGATGGCCCACACATTCACTCTTTGGCCTCTCTGGGGAGGGCTCGGGGGTGGTGGCGCACGCGCTTGCACTTAGTCGCAATGGCATGTGGCGTGGTTGGTATGATGGGCAATGGATGGGATGGTGCGAGCCACCTCCCGTGACGTCAGTGCTGCTCGTGCTGTGGTGCGTCCCCCTACACTTCCATGTGACTTGTGCCATGCTAGACGTTGAGGTTCTATTGCCTGCGTGATATGACCAGGAGGAGCGCGAGGAGACCTCTCACACACCATGCTCCACTGCCATCCCGTGCCCTGTATCGCCTGTACGGATTGACTATGTTGGGGTTACACCTGGTCGACTGGGGCTGTGTGTGCCTTGTCAAGGGGCATGGCGGGCGCACAACAGGATCCAGCTTGTCCACAGAGGGTGGGCTGAGGTGCGCCTGGTACCGCTTTGTACGTGTGCCCGGCTGCTGTGCACACACGTGTTCACCCCCCCGACAGGTGTCCTCTCACAATGCCCAGGGAAGCGGTGGTGTACTGTTCATGACCCCTCCCAACACGGCGTGCTCCAACTTGGCATGTGCGCATCTACCCGTCGCACCCACCCACCTGAGCACTGCGTCCATACGACTTCACACGACACATGTGTGTCTTCCACAGTAGTGCTACTCATTTGCGTTGACATCCAATACCAGTGGACTACATGGTCATGTCACGACTGCCGTGTACTTCACATACTCTCATCCTCTCTCATTCGTACTTGTGAAATGAGTCAGCGGAGACAGTTTTGGTTTCAAACATTATGTTGAGTCTTCTGTTCTCTGTGATGCAGTATAGTGGACACTACTGGCAGCGGAATACATGTTGAGGATATACTGAGCATGATTGCAAATGGGATAGGGTGTGGGGTTACATGTGATTGGCTGTTGCATGTGGGATGTGGGCTTCAGAGTGACATCTGCTTGGCCAAGGCTGTGCTAATGTACATTTACGTATAGCTGCGGAGCTGCGGACTTTGACACAGACGGTATACATGTAGCCTACCAGACCGCTTGGCATCATGGGCACAGTCCATCTCAGTTCCATGTGACAGGTTTGCTGCGGTTGTTCCTCATGCACGCGTGCATGTGAGATGACATCAGGGCATGTGCTTGCGTGCATGCAGCGGCGTGCCACTTGTTGTTGCACTGTGGTGGTTACTGGACATGTCACAGTCACTGGGGTCGTGCTGTTGTTGTATGCACTTGTCGTCCATGCAAAGGTCCTGGTATGGGATTCCCGGGGCGGGGGTGGGAGGGGTGCAGCACCCACAGACTCCAGGCGACCTATTCATGTCCACTGAGCGGTGTGTGTGTCCATGGGCGCTGGATCCATGTCGTGTCCTGGTTGTTCGTGCAGTTCCGTCCATGTGGGTGCGATACACAGAGCCCATGCCACTGCCTCCCACGATGCATGCGGTGTTCCTGGATGTGATGGGGAACAGTGTGCATGTCCCGGTCATATCCGATGTCATGGCGATGTCGTTGATGGTGTGGTTACAGTTGCCGGTCGTTTGGTATGGCTGTTGTGGTGGTGACTGGCCAGTCCGTGCGTAAGCTAAGCATGGGTGCGGGGTTGGACATCATAGGTCACTCGGGGAACCTGCGTTGTGGTCCGACGAATTGACAGGTTGTCAGGTATGCGATGCCGTCCAGCAGGGCTTCCATGTCATTGGTGGTGTACATGTTTGCCAGCCAATGTAGCGGATGGTGGCTGTCAAGGTGTTGTTCGTAAGTTGTCCCTTGGAGGACCATGATGGGGCATGCTGGGTGACATTCGATGTAGCTGTTCTCGATGATCCGTCGTGTGGAGGCACAGTGGTCCCATTTCAGTGCGGGTGCGATGTTGGCCACATACGCCATGCCCCCATAGGCAGAGCAGGCCCTGTCGTGTGCGTCCAGAGGGAGGAGTAGTGGTAGCAGGTCCGCCTTCAGACATGCCGGGTTGGAGAGGCATATCTCGACGGGATGCTGGTATGGACACCTCCGACAGTAGAAGACGGGCATGACGCAGCTGAACAATGTGATGCGGTAAGTCAGTCGGTAACTTACGTTCAGCAGGGACAGGAGATCGCATCCCAATGTATGGAACAGGTTGGTTTTGTACAGCTTGAGCTGTTCGGCGTAGTTGGGTAGGTGTGTTGCGGTTGCCATTTCGCAGCGGTTCGTTGAGGTGGCGTGCTCCGGCTGTGTGTGCAGTCTGCAATGTGCACGCTCCGAGGTTGCTGTGAGCTCTGTGTAGTCGTAGGGAGACAGGACTTGTGTTCTGTTGGCTTGTTTGGAGGACACGGGCCCTCTTCCCACATGCTTCTCAGACAGTTCAAGGTCAGTGATGTGTGACTCCTTCCAATTAACTTGCATGTGGCCGACATGGGGAGTGTTTTCTTCTTTCTTCCCCGTCCGTTGTGTGCTTCTGTGATATGCGCTATCTGCCCTGTGGTCGGTCTCCTCGGCATGCCTGTGTTGGTCTATTCTTGGACAATGGCTGTATTCACCGGCTTCTGTCGTAGGGCTGTGGTTTCGGAGTTGGAATGGAAGGTCATTCAGTGCTGTCTGCTCTCCCTTGTGTGGGCGGCAGGCTGCCTTTCCGCTCTGCGTTGGGCCTTGTGTGTGAATGTTATTCTTGGGCCACCTGTTGTCGGTCCCCGGGCTCTTTGGTGTTCCGTTTTATATGTCTTGTTCATATGTGCAGGGTGGTATGGGTGTTTCTGTGTGGTACTGGCGTTCCTCTTCCCGAAGGGGCCCTGCTTCTCCTAGTTGGTGTTGCCGCCGCTGTGTGCTACGCCATGTTTGTTACACTGGGGTGTGTCCTGCTGTTGCGTGTCTTCACTGACATGTGTGCGTCGGTTGTGTGGCGTTGGGTGTTGTCCGTGAATTGGGCGTTGGGGACATGTCTGTGGCAGGCCTGTCACGTGTCATGTGCGTTCGGGGTGGGGCTGATGTGTGTGCTGCTTGGTTGTGTCCCTGTGTCTGTGTGCGACGCATGCATGGCGCTGCGGTTGGCCTCTGCGTTGTGCGCATGTGTGGCGGCGTCATCGGCGCTTTGGGGCCGTGACGGGGTGGTTGGTTCCTAGTCCCAGGTGGTGTGTACACATGTGTTCCGCGATGTTACGATTTGGCCTGTGTGTCATATGTGGATGCAATGGTGGATGTGTAGTGTACACGCGCTGGTGGGGGTTGTCCGCTTTTTCCGCCCTTGCACTGTGTGCGCTGTTTGCGTGCACTTGTTGTGTGTGTGCCTACCTGCGTCTCCGCGGTACGTTGCGTCCTTGGTGGTGCATCAGCAGAAGCATGGGGAGGGCCTGCAGTGCTGGATTCATGCTCGGGGAGCCGCTTCTTCGTTGTCCGTGCTCGGCATCCGTGTTACCGCTTCGGTTTGTCGTACGGTATCTCTTGGCCATGGGAGCCGTTTGTTTGCGGCATCGTAATTTATGCGCCGGGCGGGACGTGTTTCGTCGGACGGTGTGTGTCAGTTAGGCTGCGCCGCTACGTGTATGGGCGCACTTTGATGGCGGACGGTGTTGCTGGCTTGCCGGCGGTGTTTGGCCTACTTTTCGCATCGTAATTGGACGGGCGTGTGGACTGCTGCGTGCCGGCGGTAACTGGTGCTTTTTGCATCCGCCAGCACGGCGGTGGTGCATCCGCCCGCCATCGTAATGTGCCCCTTAGAGTGTTCTTTTATTGCTAATATAGCGGCAACAAAAACCATCACATTTCACAACAATATGCTTTAATTCTTAATAAAATAATGCAACACATTTCATAAAAGTGTGTTTTTATTTAATTTTCAGGTACAAATTCCAAATGGCATAAAAGTAGTTTGTTGATGATGAAATCATTAATTTGAATTTCAGCAAACTACATTATTTGAATGACCAAAGTAATGTTTGAACATAGAAAAACATATATAACATCATTTATTAACAAGAAACCATGTTACAATATAAAAGGTAAAATTTAGTAGTAAGTAGGTGTATGCCTTAAAGACAATGGAGAGAATACAAAAATATAAGAAGATTAAATAAAAAAAATTACAGGTGGTCTTTGTGTTACAAATAACGTCTGTACAAATTTTTATCCATAACTACATTTGTAAAAATAACGCTGTCCCTAACTGTATGATCTAATGTAGACCTAAACATATAAAAATACATTTATTTAGGAACATTCACAGACAAAGGCTAAGTTCTTTAATATTGACTACTCCTGAGCAAGTCAGGCGATCCATGGCGATTCTTCTCTGTGAATAAAAAGAAACTCCAATAGGACGTATACTTTTTTAGCTCAAGGGACTTTGAACAAGAAAATAATGTCCTAGGTCACTCATTGAACTTCAAACACTGATCTCACTTGTTTGCACACTGATATAGTAAAATACTGTAGATTAAAAAGAAGGCACTTGAATTATTCACTACCCATGCACCACCATTTCTAGAGAAAGGATCATGTTTATGCTTTGACAAATAGGCTACCAAACAGTTGAAGCAGAGGGAGCACCTCCTTTGCCACCCCATCTGAAGATCATCCAGCCAAAATGATTAATTCCTGCATGTACAGCACGTCTTTATCACAGAAAATATGTCCGCTGCCAAGATGGAAAGAATTTTCTGAAACGTTCAGGCCAGCCCATGGTGGTCACCATCTTTGGTGTGCTGAGATATCTCTTCTAGTGTATGGGGACATTAATCTATTTTTTCCTCCTCAGTATCACCATGCTTTATTACTGCACAGCTCTACATGAGGCATAAACATTTGAAAAGATGTTCACATGTTTTTCACAAAACAGATTTCTCCTATTTGCCCTTTTCAATGTTTGTTTTAGAATGTTTCTGCATAAAATAAAAAACACCATATCAGATGTCTCAAACCTGGTGCCTAAAGAAACTGTTGCACTATAAACACAATAGACGTCTATGTACCTGTACTAGTTTCAAAGTATCTGAAACTTAAAACTCTGAGTTCACCCATTTACCTAATGAATCAGGCTCAGCAGGTCTGTGCTTTGGTTGTGAAGCAATATTATTTTCAGTTTTGCGTGAGTAAATTGGCATATACATTTAGAAGGAAAAGTTTTACTATCCCCCACAGAACTGGAGACCTCGGTTGATCTTTGTGCAAATTGTTTTGAAGTCAGAGCCAGAAGCGACTGATTGTTCATAAATACACGTAGCTTAAAAGTCTCACTGCTTCTTGGTGAAGGATTTCACAGTATCACAGAAAATGTACAGTGCACTCAAAATGTTGGAATTTTTACATAATAGTTTGCTTCTACTATCTCATTTAATATACCATATTGATTATCAATTTTATTTTTACAGTTTCAAGCGAAACAATTTGTTTATTCTGTAATATATGTTTTGTCTTAAATTTAAAAAGTAACACAAGAACTGGTATATACTGCAGCTACACTAGTTGTATGAAAGTATTAAGCAAAAACAAAATGGAAATGTTGTGAAAGCAAAGCACAAGCTTTACAGAATACATATTTCTATCCAAATATTGTTTAGCGACAAATTCTTCACTTAAGCAGGGATATACATGTGAATATAAACCTAATGTTTCTGTTCTAGTATTACACTAAATGTTTGTATTACAGCATCCTAGTGGTAAGCAAGGCAGCCATTTCAAAATGTTTGAATGTAAGCATACATTTAATATATTAAAAATAAATTGTATATAATGGTGGTTCAACTGGGTGATCATGTGGGTCTCAAAACAATACTTTACTAGAGTTAGGGGAGTAGCTGACATTACGTAGAACCACTTTTACTTAACAGACACACATCCTCATTTTATGAAACATTTCATTTTCAGAATCAGAACCTAGTGTGGTCATCTCGCACTGATTTATAAGGATATTTAAAAATGTAAGACTTTTCTAACATGGCCTAAGGACCTTGGATATGCCTAGCAACAGGCCTCCGACTTTCTGAAAACTGATCAGCCAAGCTCCATTAAATCAGGATAAATTCCAATCACTGTTAGAAAACCCAGTTTTTGAACCATACTGTGTTACTACCAATCCAGTTAGTATATTCTAACTGGCCTTTGAAAGTTACACATTAAAAAAAAAATCAAACCTATATTCAAATTATTAGAGAGTAATATAGAATGTTCTACCAATTAAGGATTTGCCAAGAATATATGTCTTTCCAGAAATGAAAACAAAAATACATCACAAGAGTGTGCTAGCGTGTTAAAGTCTGAAGAGAAATCAAATACATTCTAATGTTTAATCACTGGCCAATGCTGACATTATAGATTTCCTCTTTCTCAAAGTCTGGTCTGGGTAGATGAAATCTTTTAAATCTATTTTTTTGCCATTTTAAATTTCCTATGTGGCAATGTCAACCATGTTGTCATCCATATGTTGAAAGGGAAATACTGAATAAAACTGTGGTTTTCATGATTATTTAGCACCCGATTTAGTGTAGGTTGGTTAAATTAATTTCCTCAATATGTGTAATTTTCATTGGAGGGTTCTCTCCCTGAGGAAATGCCATTAGTGTCCTATAGCAGATGAATGGTAATCCCTTTGGTGGTCAAACTTTGGAAGAAATAACATGTATGGATGAAAAAAACATAACTACTGCTTTTCAAAGAATTATGGTTGAACAATGTTTCTCTAAATCAGGCCTAGGTGTATTCTCATTATGATTCAATATACCACGTCAGTTCAATTACCTCTTTCTAATTACATCTATAAGACACTGCCTATGAACATGTTTACCACTCTCAGCTGCTACCTTTCAAATCCAAGATCTTTACTACTGCAAAGAAACTGTAGAAATATAACAGGCTATTTTTGTATTTACATTCTTCACAGTGGTTGCCTTTTTTGTCTTCTGCTGTCCATGGAATGTGTTATTTGCAGTTCTCAAGCGGTTCCATGTTTATATGTAGTAGAGAATACTATTAAAGTTGTCTGAAAAGAGGTTGGGAAGCCAGGAGTCCACTCCAATAGAATTGCTCTTTCCACACATTGGCTAACATTTTGTTATTCACATGGGACAGTTCAAAAAATGATTTATGCTCAGATTGTCTGTGTGTACATTTTGGAAACCATACATTACTATCTTCCAAGCTGAATGAAAATCTTGATAGCTGTGTAATATATATATATGCTTCTCCTTTTCACCTGCAGTCAGCTATGACAGTGTTTTCCAGTAGCAAGCCTTATAATTAATAGTTTTAATCACATTTTGAATTTAGCTGCATTTGGATGGATGGCTGTTTTATCTCACTGTTTGTAAATAAGATCTCTTGGAGCTTTTAAGGCAAAACTGTCACTTGGAGTATTAACAACAGTCAACTGAAGTCTTCTATTACTCTGTTTAACCGTTACTGTTTATAGATATGGCCAGATTGTCACTGGAAATTGTGATCAGTTTCTTGCCTTTGGACAGCCATATCCAGCAAATCCATACCATCCCTCAGACTCACTGTAACTGAATATGGTTTGGGTTTAATGCTTAAACCATAGTCACATTCTAAGCTCAAGCTCTCATTTGGATTTGCAGTGAATGTGCACTGATGTGCCAGCAGTGAAGCAAAAAGAAAGAGCTGCATCTTGGATAGATCTTCTCCAATGCACCGCCGTTTGCCCAATGAGAAGATCATTACACTGCTAGTAAGGTCTTTGTTGAGAAAGCCTTCACTATCCAGGAATCTTGATGGATTGAATTCTTCTGGGTTCTGCCATTTCTGTGGATCATGATTCACGGACCACTGATTGACAAATACCACAGTGTCTTTTGGAATGTGGTATCCCATGATGGAGGTGTCAGTGGTGGTAGCATGGGGAATGGTAACAGGCACAAAGCTACTGAAGCGCATTAACTCATGGAGGAATGCCACAACATATGGCAAGTTAGGCTGATCTTCCACACAGGGGAGACGGTTTCTGCTCACAACTTTATCCACCTCTAATTGAAGTTTAGTTTGAATATCTGGATACCTGTAAAACAAGACATAAAGTTTCATTTCAGGGGACTGTAAAACATACAATACATTTATGTTGCATTATCATTACTATAGTTCTACTAATATGTTAATTTACACCTGAATACTGATCAATGTATTAATTTATGCATGAAACACAGCACCCTGTTACTGGACGTTCATCTTGTCAGTCACAATAATTTACTCCCTTGCATTTGAAACTGCTATCTTGACTTTTTGTTGGCCCAATTGTCACTACAATAGAGAGTGTGTGCTGAGGTCTAGGCCTGACCATGGTGAATCTGAAGTCCAGAATATGTTCTGCGACCTTGAGGGTTGCACCAAGCATGCCCTCTCTTGCTTGGACTTAGGCCCAAATCCTGGGTTGCTGACATGAATCATTAGTGGCAGCATACTGATTTTGTGGATTAATAGTCCTGACCAGACCTTTTTTCTCTTCTGAGAGTGAGGCCTATCAGCCCTATTCCTGAAAAGGTTCTGTGTAGGTGTAACAGCCAGAACTTTGTGATGATATGTTTTGTGTGTGTTGAGTGCATGTATGTATGGTGTAGATGGCAGCAAGACTCAGTGTGATGGTGAGAGTCTGATTATTGAGACCAGTGGAATCCATTTTGGATCATCCCTTGTTTGCAATATCACAAGATGGAGGATGGGCTAAAGCTCCCTAGCCAGTGGAAGAGTTTAGCTTGCATTCCTAAAAATGGAGGGTGGAGACCCAAACACTGAACTGATTGAGGATGGAGACAAGGCTACCCTTAGAAATTCTGAGAGGGCCATTTGAGCAGGTAATTGCTGCTCAGTCCACCCTGAGCAGTGCCTTTTGGTGGTTGGTGGAGTACAGGGAGTGAGTCAGCAGATTCTGTTAAAGGGGAGGAAGTTTCTAAACTTGTATAAAAATGTGACCCACTCCTCCCAACTTTGTTGCAGTTCCAAGTTCTTGTTGGCCAATGAAGGTATTCTCTATGAAGTCCTCTAAGAGCTGCTGTGAGACCAGGGCTGCAGTCTGCATGACAGTCAGTCTCCAATAGGTGAGGGACTTCACCTGAAACTGTGCAACTTCCTGGAGGAGCTGTTGGTCTGCATTGGGCATAGAGGCCTCCTTGCCTGCTCTGAGGGAAGCAGAGTGCCTTACAGGGCAGTAGGAGAAACTGTCCAGGAAGAGACAAACAGATGTGTTCTTGCCATGTGAGGATCTCAGAAGTGCTAACTGACATCAGAAGTGCAACTGGCGTAGATGGAGGTTGTGAGGGGTCACCTGGTCTCCCAGCACGGTCCATGTGTCAAACTGTGTAAAGTAACAACAAGCCTGAACAGCAGCATACAATCCTGCACCCCTTCCGCACGACCTGGGAGACTCGTACTGTTGCTGCCTGGACATGTGGAGTGCCACTGCTAGGATCAATATTGCTGCCATAGTTATGGACCAGCCTCATGGCTAGAAGGGCTCATACTGCAGCTGCTGTGATGTGTGGGGCCCCACTGCCAGGATTGACATTGTTGCCGTAGTGGAGGAACAGCCCTACATCCCTCAGTTCACAACTGCTGAAGACAAACAGGCTGTTAATTTCCAGTGGCACGAGTGGGGAGCGAAGTTGTCATTAGTGATGAAGATGCCGATTGGTGCACCCTCGACAAGCACACTATTCTGTGCCACACCAAGCAATGTCTCTGCTAAATAGGTAACCTAGGCTTGATATTGAAGGACTTGCAGACTGTGCCTTGAACACACAAAGATATTAGGAATGTAACATTTGCCAGCATGAACTCTTTTGCTCAAGGGCTGAATGAACTAACAACCCAACCCAGTTTTTACACTTGACTCCACCATCACCCAGTCACTAGGCAGCATGACAACCATTCTCACATCAGACATCTCTCCCCATGTGCTCCATCTTAATCTTATTTTTCTCTTGTCTTGTCTCTAACTGAAATGAATTTAATATGCAAGGGGGCAAGCACTACTGCTCTAAATGTGCCTGCTATTGCTTGTCCTAAAAGCAACTCAGACTCTTCATCTTTGCCAGTGTATGCACTTTCCCTACCTCAACCGCATGTCCTTCCACAAACTCTCTCCCTTTCATCCTGCACTCTAATCCAGAAATAAATTACACCTGTAAAAGCAACTTTCAAAGATGAACCTTGATTTAGCCAATTTAATTTGACATGCTGTTCTGCCATTTGCCACCTAAATGATAAGATCAACTCAGTGATCTTGAGAAGCTATCACTGACGTTATCTATCATTATTCATCTAGATCTAAACCAAACGGAATAGAGGGTGACACTAAAATCAACAACGCTTCAACAATCCTCAATTTCTGATCACTAAGTGATGCCTCATGACCCCACAACTTTGACCATCAGACTACTGCTGCAAGAGGTAGGTTTTCTTATACTTTTCTATATTTCTCACCATTCACATCCCTAGACCCCTACACAGTCTCACAAATTCCATTAGGGGGTCTTCTAGCAAACATGATACTCATCATCATCATCAACCGACTTTATTTCGCATTGAGACAATGCATAAAAGTATACAATAAAAAAGAGCATTTCATTGTAATTAAAATTACATTTAAAATCCATTTAAAAAGATCCAATAAAATGATGAATACAGTACAAGAATCAGTGGGTTTAAAAACATCAGATTAAGACAGGGCTATAACAGCAATCTCGTGTTCGAGCAGGTACATCGATAAAACAGCAGACTTAAGAAGTGACAGATGTTGTACTATGCACCTTACGGGTTCTCAGGGTGGCCAAAAAAAAGGAAGCAAGAACGTAACAAACTAATGGTGTTTCTAATCGATAAAATGTGGACAGGGCTAAGCCTGACGTGCGCAGTGAGAATTTCTTTAAAAGTGGGATAGTAAAAATCTTCCTCTCTAGAGCGTACAGGGGCAGAAGAATAAGAAGTGAAAGGTAGATTGAGGCGCCATGTTGTTACACAGACAAGGCGGTAAATTGCTTACAGAAAATGTATTATTAGGGTGACCCAGCATTAACGAAATTAAATTCAGTCGAAATCTTGACAAAATAAAACGATGCTGGTTGCTCTCAACAAACCCTATATAAGAGAGAGAATAATTTAATATCTGCGGTATATTATCATTAAATTTTACAGAGTATTTCTATGACCTTCCCACCTATCCCGAATCGCTTTATTTAGGTAAATGTCCTTTAATCTAGATTTAGGAAAATGTCCACAGAGGGTCGGTGTGTCGTATAAAAAGGCCAGTCCTAGGATTGTTAAATTTTTCCTGACATACACTAGCCAAGGGATTTTATTAACGTGGTCCAGGTTCGATACTCATTCAATGGCTACCTATTGTCGCATCACATGTATGCATCTTCTTTAGATGAATCCTTTATAACTGCTCAGTCAAGTCAAATCTAGTGGCAGTTACTCAAATCTTCATCAACTATGACCTTCCCTCTTCTTCCTGACAGAGACATTGTTCAGTCTTGCATCCCAACCAAAACCAGACAAATAACTTCCCCATGGAAACTTGATCTTCTGCCTTGACCATGATAAAAGACAGGAGAGAGTTGCCTTGATCCCCTGAATTTATCTCAGATGTAGAAAAAGTATTACCCAAAATGTACCTACCTTTCAGTGCCTAATGTCGGAATTCATGCTCCCCTCCTTAAGTAGAGCCAGATTCAATGTTATTTGCCACCCACATGGGGGTAATGAAATAGTTTATACACTGCTCACAGAATACTGTGATTAGTGTATAAACTATTTCATGACTGAGCTGTTAGTGATAGCATTTTTCTTGGAGATGAAAACCTACAGTGTAGCTTTGGTTCTGGATTGGCAGCCTCCCAGTTCATGGTTTCCCTCCAAGATTACTCCATGTACAATACTGCACAGTTCAACACAAAAGAGCCTTCTCTATACTTAATTATCTGTATCTCTATTTTAATTCAAGACTCTCTTCAATTGGTCTAGTCTAAGCATATACTTATACCCTTCACCTTGTTCACAGATAAAACTAGAATAGGTGCCAATGTAAGAAATAAAAATAATACTTTGTGACACCAACAACATGGAGTTTGACACACTCAGAGATCTTCTCATGTACAATTAGGTGACAATGTGTGTCCAACTACCAGATTGCAGTGACTGGTATCATTGATGAACGTCCTACTCAGTTTAAAATCCAACATTCAACATCAACAGTATCTGCTCATTGGTTCTTGGAGGAACTGAATGAAGGTAGAAGGTCAGTGATAGAATTTGAGCACAGCTGACTGCAAAATACAGCGCTTCCACTATTAGCAAAAAGAAAATCCTACAAATACCAAACTTTTAGAGCTAAAGTCGAATATTTAAAATTTCAGATTGCTCTCACAAAAGCCATCCTAAAAAAGCTATTTGAATTTGTAAAGCATGCATCTATTACTTTATTCTCAATGCATAACTTTAAAGTCCAGCATACACTGTTCTGATGTAACTGACTTCATCTATGAGGAAATCAGCCATATTCGAAAGAAGTATTCCCCATTACTGACAAAATTAAAGTTCCCCTTTAACTCTATAGTTTTTTTGCACTTAGGGGCTCATTCAAAAATATCTCCTCTAAAGCCCTCGATCACTCTACCTCCAATTATGTTGAAGACTCCATCATGTCTAGGCACAAAGGTAAGCTATCACCTCATACCCTATTGTCTTACAAAAAAGCATATGTTGGAAGGTGAAATATTAGGTGGTATGGATGGGAGGCCTTACCATACAATATTCTCACAATACCCCGAGACGATTGGATTCAACAACAATAATCCTTTGCTCAGTCCTGGTAGTGTGGCAAAGAGCAGTCAGGCATTACCGGAGGAACATGTTTAAAGAATTTTACAGTACCATTATGGTGCATAAGTAATTGATGCTACAAATAAAAGGGGGAGGCAGAGGTAGAGGCTAGGTTTATCCTTCTTATAGGTACTTTAAGATGCGGTCTCCAGGGAATCGTGTAGGCAAGTGAGCCGAGGACGGCCTTGATGAAGGTTTGACTACGAGCACCTAAATCCCTGGCATAGACCATGACGCATTAGAAAAGCGTCCAAAATATACAGGACGATTCATTAGTAACCGTATGTATATTAGGTGAATGTGCATGGCATGCTACCCAGTGTATCCCTATTATAGGATTTAGGGGAGTGGTACTATTGGGACTAAGTTACCGATAAGTCCTGATGAAGAGCCATTAGGGGAACGGCTCGAAACATGTTGAGTACTTATTGCTGAAGCACACAGACTCATTAAAATCCTAATCTTCAGTCATAACCCCTGATTTAAACCTTACCGGCTAGGGGCGGGAATAAAACAATTGTCCTACTAGTCAGGTAATTTTAGCCTTTTCTTCCCACTCCCTCCATTTCACCACCTTTAACATTTGTTACACCAATAAGTGCTCCTGCTTAATCGCGAAGTGGCAGCACGCCTGAATCCGTAGAGGACTGAGCTGAATCCCAATGATGAAGCATGCCACCAAGGGGCAACCTTGGTGGGTGAGGGGTCTCTCGGAAAGAAGTTTCTTTCCTACTGAGGGATTACAGTGGACTCTCGCTGTATTCAATACACCAACTCCCTGGGCAGGTTTTCTTCAAATCTTTCGATTTTTTGTGTTTAAAGCATAAGTAATTGAGACAACTCGAAAGCAATCCGACACCAATTTATATCAATAGTGCTTATATTTATTTAAATTAGACACCAAAACAATTTTTTTAAGCAAACATATAACCGGAGTAAGGAATTTTGAAAGCATTAGAAAATAAATGCAATAAATACTTCAGACATTTAACATTGTGGTCAATGGAAAATGCTGCTAGTGACAAACGGTCACTTAGGGGTCGAGTTACTTTCTACCCTCTCAAGGTAGAGGTCTTTGGGGGCCCAGGACCAGGTTTCCGTTGTCAGATTACTTGTACTCTGTTCGGAAACTCTGGGTGTAAAGGTAACTTCTGAACTGTCAGTGGGCTTTAAATCGGGGCTTTTAACATTGCGGTCAATGGAAAAAGCACTCTTGTGACAAACGGTCACTTCCCGGTTGAATCACTTCTCACCTTCACAGGGTAGAGGTCTTTGGAGTCCCAGGACCAGCGTTCAACAGCCAGCTCACTTTTACCTTGCTCGGTGAGTCTGGGTGCAGAGGTAGCTTCGAGCTGCCAATCACTTTGAACGGGAGCCACGGGAGCTGTCAAAAATGCAGCACTTGACAATCGGTCACTTAGGGGTTGAATTACGGTCTACCCTCGCAGAGTAGTGGTCTTTAGGGTCCCGGAACCCAGGCTCAACAGGTGGATTTCTTCCACCTTGCTTTGTGACTCCAAGTGCAAAGGTAGCTTCAGCTGTCAATCACCGGGGATGGGTCGTGCCAAAGATACTTTTACCACAACGTCGATCTCACCAGTTTGAGGATGCAGAAACACAGGAGTGAGGTTGTTGCTAACATCAGTCACAGGTGCTGTGAAGTGCCCTCTTGCTGTAGGCGTCACTTAAGGGGTCGGTTACTGGACTAGTGACCAACAAGCCTTGGTTGAGGTAAAGGTAATCCAAAGTTACTTCGGAGGCTGGAGGTCCAAGAGAGTGTGGTAGCAGCTCGAAACTTGGTGTGAGCCCAACTACAGCTCACAGAATGCACTTCACCACTTTTCTTCAGGCTATCTCTCTGTGGGCCCAAGCGATGGCAATTCTTCTGGATCAGAAATTCGATTTACCTGCAGTTTACAGGCGACTGGTCCCACCAGCCCAGGGGAGTCTGACATGATTTCTAGCATCCACTGGAGTCCCTCCTGCAGGGAGAGCCGAGTTTCAGCCACTGACCCAAGTCGTTCACGCAGTTCAAGTATATGGTGCCATAGGGACCTAAGTATCCCTTCTCGAGCTTTGTGGCAAAGTTCAAATCCAGTTGTCAGTGATCACTTGCTTCTTGACGTCCTTCTTTTTAATCTTGTGCAGAACTGAAGTTCTGGTGGCAGGGGTGCCCCTTAAATCCTATATTTAGGAGTGTTAGGCGTTTTGAGGGACAGTTGGCAATGGGTTAGCTGTCGCTGAAGCTAATCCGCCCTGAGGAGACAACATCCTGTGGGTGTACGTCACCTTTCTACCCAGAACTCTCTACTTTCAAGGTTTTTCAAAATGGCAAAACCCTTCCTTGGCTGTACAGACTTCCTAGCCCACCCTAAAGGTGTGGCTAGCCTTCTGGGGATGTACACCTCCTGACTGGCTACTTTTCTCGCCTGCCTGAATTTTATTCTGCCTGAGGCACGGGAAGGGCTTTGTCCTCCACTGGGGGACAAGTTAATTACATATCCACGGCGGTGAAGCCTTTGAAGCTCACCGCCTTGATTACCATAAACACTAGCCATCCTGGGAGGGAGGAGGTGTGACTTCCTTCCTGCACAGGCCTTTGTCTCCATCCTTGGGAAGTGCCAACACAACACAACAGGAGGGCAGACTCTTATCTTGGTGGCAAATGGCTCGGGGAAGCACTCCAAGGCACTGGGTCTCTGTATCTTAGAGGGGCACCCACTCAGGGTGGCACCCCTGTGCATGCCAGCTCACCCTTTACATGATAATTGACACAATAATTGTGTCAGTGGTGAAAAAGCACGGCGTTTGAGGACAAACACGACACAGTTCAGTGGTACCATATTGGAGCTGGCTATCTTGAGTTTGCTCTGCAGCCAGTCCATGTTATTCTATGGACTGCCTGTCACTCACAGTAAATCCAGGTTTTTCAGGGGTACTGTGGGATATATAAGGGTAAACATATATATCCATGCCATTAATATTCAATGCACCCTACCTTCTGGGCTAGAGAAGGCATACCTTAAGGGTGACTTACTTATATTAAGGCAGTGGTGTGGCTCTGCAGCACATGTTGTGTGCAGAGCTCTTCTTGAGCAGACAGGCTGCTCGTGCAGGGCTGCAGTGGCAGTCCTGCAGTTGTACTTTTACTGGGGTCACACAGGGTGGCACAATAAAGTGCTGCAGCTATGGTGAGCCCTCTTATCAACCTTGCCCTGGGTACCACTGGTACCATATACTAGGGACTTACAAGGAGTGATCAGTGCCTTGCCAATTGGGTGTACCAATTCACAGTTACCTTTTGGAGAAAGAGCACTGGCACTGGGGCATGATTAGCAGGTCCCAGTGCACTATCAGAGTAAAAAACCAGCATCTAGCAGTTCTAAAGGGGGCAGAAAGGGGGGGGGGGTGGTCTGCAAAGAAACCCAGTTTCCGACAGCATACAAAACTCATGCTACAGAAACCCAGGACTCATCTAAATTACTTTATCAACTTCAGATCAATGAAATACCTCCCCTTTTTAGCTACAACACTAGAAAATGGTGTGGACTGCAGTGTTAGAGAAAATCATAGTGCAGAGGAAGCAATGCTGAAAATTACTGATAAAGTTCTTCGGAATCTGGGCAATGGTAAGACTTGTTTGCTTTTCCTTCTTGACCATTCAGCGGCAGTTCATGCTGCACACAATAATATTCCCTGAAGGCTTGCCTTGAAATTGCTGAAGATGCTCTGAGATGGTTTTTGACCTATCATAAAGTCACTACATAGCAGACAAATAAACAAATCCATCTCCACTCCCTCCCATGGCTCATTCGGAGTTTTTCAGAGCTCAGTCCTAGCACCTCTGTTCTTCAACCTATATATGGGTCCCCTGGGTCTCATACTACATGAAACTGGCATTGCCTTTCACCAATACGCTGATGAAATACAATTGTATCTTTGAAAATATGTCTTTACTAGGAGACAAAATCAAGTTACATACATGTGTTAGATCCATATCAGTTTCTGAAATATGTAAACAAAGCAGTACATTTTTCCTAGGATGTATCACTCAGACAACAGAAGAAAAAGGGAAATTATGAAGAATTTCTCAGATAAAAGAACATGTATAATGATGCAGTTATGTTATGCTATTATTTTTATAGAGCTCTCGATTACCAATAAGGCATCTTGGTGCTAGCTGAGAACCAACATAATGATGCCCGACACTGTGACAGTTATTGTGTAGAGAAAAGGCAAGTTTTCAAGACCTTCCAAAAAGCTAATAAATTGGGCATGGGTTTAATATATAATGGAAGCGCATTCCAGGCCTTAACAGCTCCCAGCACAAAGCTCCTGCTGCCCCAGGACATGCGATGAAACCTGAACAGTGTCACCAGTTTGGCAGAGGCTGAGTGAAGGGACCTACCTGGCATGTACCATTTAAAACTTTTCCTCAGAAAAGCTGGTCCTTGGCCATGCAGTGCTTTGAACGTAATGCAACGTGCTTTAAAAACAATTCTCTGTGAGACCGGGAGCCAGTGCAGTTCTCTAATAAATCTAGTGATGGACAGATATTTGGACATTTTGAATAAAAGCTGAGCTGCTGCATTTTGCAGAACCTGCAGCTTATTCATAACACACTGATGGGTATTAAGATATAGCTTGTTGCAGTAATCGATCTTTGCCATCACCAAAGCAGTGACAGCTAGTTTCTGAAACTGGGCAGGAATGTATGGCAAAATCTTCTTCAGTAGCCTGAGCGTATAAAACGCTGCTGACATGACTGCATTACCCTGATCAGAGAAAGTCAGTATGTCATTAAACATCACTCACAGATTTTTAGCTGTCCTGGCAGGAATAGGAGGTAAGCCAAGCTCGGACGGTCACCAAGATGGGGACCAAAAGGATAGTTTGGCCCTAAAGATAAAAACCTCAGTTTTCGCTGAGCTAATTTTAAGGCAATTTCTGGCCATCCACCTACTGACAGCCAAGCATACAGTCATTGAATCTCAGGTCACAGCCCAAAACCCCAGGGCCTAGAGATACGATGATTTGTGTATCATCTGCATATGATGTAAGGGAAAAATCAAAAGATCTTATAAATTCTGCGAGAGGGATAACATATATATTAAATAGTGTTAGGCTAAGCGATGATCCTTGTGGAACCCCACATGGGAGGGAGTATGCGGGCGATGTAAAATCACCCAGAATAACCGCTTTTTCCCCGCTTACCAAGAAAGGAATTCAGCAATTCTCATGCTACTCCTGACACCCCTATCCTGCTCAAACGATCCATCACCAGCCCATGATTGACTGTATCAAAGGCTGCTGATAGATCGAGCAGGATAAGGGCAGGTCTTCCTCCTTGGTCCAACGTCATCTGAATTTCTTTGGAGGCTTTAATAAGAGCCGTTTCCGTGCTGTATGCAGCGCAGAAGACAAATTGAGTGGTGTCCAAACGGTTATTATTTGGAATGTGTGCAACCAATTGCATATTCATCGCTTCGCCAATTAGTTTCACTGGTAAAGGAAGACGAGAAATTGGGTGATAATTGCTCATAACCTGGGGATCAAGAGATGTTTTTTAATGAGGGGTAGAACTGAGGCTTTCTTCCACAAAGTAGGAAAGAAACCCGTGACACACATCTGCTGGAAAATAGCAGTCAGAGTGGTAGCAATAGTTTCTGCTGCTAAGCTTGTCACCGTGGGTGGACATGGATCACAAAGCGAGCCAGACTTTGACGATTTTATCAACTTTGTGGCCTCTTCTCTAGAAGGGGAAGTAAAGCTCTTAAGCTTCATTAGCATGACTCGATGAGTAGATTAGTAGTAGCTGGAGTAGCTGCAGCAGTAAGAGTCTTAAAGTTGTTTGAGGCGAAAGGAAACTGCCAGTGCATTACAAAAGGACTAAGAGCAATTCTTAAAGGGGTTTGAGCTAATAGTAGTTAGTTTTTTGATAATCGAAAACAGTTCTTTGGAAGGATTGCTAGCTTCTTCAATCTTTGCTGTAACGTATGCTGTTTTTTTCCTTATGAATTTGCGCCTTGTACGCAGCTAAACAGTTTTTATAGTTGGCCTTTTACAATTCACAGTAGGCAAAATGCCATCTTTTTTCTTGTTTTCTACAGTTCTGCTTGAGGGTCCTAAGATCCTCAGAGAACCAAGGAGCTGACAAATTGTTCCTCTTTGTCCAAGATCTTTTAACTGGCCCAGTGCCTGAGACACACCATCAAGCCACTGGGAATATTACGCAACTGCTATTTCTGAGTCATTCGAAAGGATAGGACGGGAGCTATTCAGCCGTGAAGTAAACTCTTCTGCATGAATTTTATGTCATGCTCAAAATACTGTCCAGACTGAACCGGCAGGAGGGCCGCAACCAGTATGTACATATTGGATCTCAAAGAGAACCGCCCTATGGTCATACCAAGGTAAAGGAACAGTTTTTGTATTCACTATAGCTGTATTGTTTGAAAAAATCCCATCAAGTGTATGGCCAGCCACATGAGTGGGGCCATTTGCCAGTTGAGATAAGCCAAAAGCTGACATAGTGGAAAGAAGAGACGTGTTAATTGGATCAGCTAGCACCTCCAGATAGAAATTTAAATCCCCCTGTAAAAAAGCATCCCTGTTAAGGCATGGGTGTTGGATATTTCAACATGAAAAGATGCTGCTTCACAGATAGAAGTCAGTAATGGAGAGCAGTGGACTATAAGATCAGATCAGTATACTATTGCTATACCGCCACCCTGTTTACCAGAACGGTCCACTCTGAGAATCGAGAAACCGTGTGGAATGGCTGTAAGAATTTCTGGGCTTGATGAGGAGTCCTCCCAAGTTTCCGTGATGAAAAGAAGCAGAGGCTTATAGGTATCTACAAACAAATTAAATTTGAGGCATTGCTTTAATGATGACCTAACGTTAAGAAGTGCACAAGGTTGCCTCGTGCTAGGTTGTGACAAGAGGTCAAGTGAGGACAAATTGTGGGTTGAAGGTACGGTCTTTGTATGAGCACCTAATGCGCCAAGATGAAACCCACAAACAGAGCAGATAGCATCAGCCCTTCTAGAAAGGCCTGAAAGATCAATCCGGTCACAGCCAGGACTCTTACCTGTATGGCTTACCGCCAACAAGGATGTATGTGAGCAACAGAGTATGGGGCTCTGATTGAGACTATAGTTGGCAGCATGGCTGGCGCTGTGCGCAATCCGTTCGCGAATGGGCGCAGACGGGCTTGCCTTTGGTGCGCCTTTGAGGCGCCAACGGCGCACCCGCAGTAAATGACCGCTGCGCTGGCGCGCTATGTGCTTCAGGAAATAGCCCACCATTATCCAGAGGGCGGGGCCGGAGGCACTGCTTGTTCGCGCTAACCGCGATGAGTCGATAGTAAAACACAGACGGGAAAATTAAAATATAACGGGGGTCCAGCAACTCCTGAATCCCTGTCCCAGGCTCCCCTGGGAACAGGAAAACTAATGGTAAAGGAAAACAAAATAACCAAATAGTGAGATGACAAACTCATAAAATGATTAAAAACAAGGATATAACCTCTTCAATATGGCCCCCAACAGGGTATGCAGCGTTTCTCATCATGTTAACAATGGTCTGGATAAATATTGATCATAGCTAGAATCTCCGCCACGGTTTAGAGTATGCATCAGTATTTCACATCTCATTGTAAGTTGTCATAGCTAGCAAGGTGCCTTAATGGTCCCAATTTTGGCAGAGTGCTAATTGCATGTTTGGTACCACACATGAGGGTTGGGAGGATACTATCAAAGGATAATGGTCTTTCTATGATACTAGGGCTCATGTAGTCCATACGTACAGATCCCAGAATTCAAGAAGTTTGGATGAGCATAGGCAAAAATGGAGAGGGGTCCGAGAAGTAAGGAAGAAAAAAACTGAAGGCACCATAGGCCCCAAACTGCCAACGTCTCTTGAGTAAGTCTTTTGTATGGTAAGATGTATCATCAAGAAATAGGAATTAATCCCAACTATGTGGGTATTTGATCATTCAATTTGTAAATCACTTTTTCATGTCAAGCCATGCTAAACATGTCTTTAAGCCTGTCTTCTTGTTATGGTATGTTATTCATTTTCCTAAGATACAAAATATTGAGTTTGACCACTGCTAATGATGTGGAGAACCATCTCCTATTGCGGTGTGAAATGTCGGGTGTGTTAGCGGTGTCATGTAGTATTGCTATATTCTTGAGTAATGGTTCATCAACCAATAGATGAGAAAAGATCCCATCCTAGATATTAGTCTAATAATGTGACAGGATAGAGCACTCCCACAGATTATGCACTATATATCAGTCGTCTTGATTTCCAGCACTGGAGTTAGGGCACAGATTCGTTGGCAGTTGTCATGTTTGGGAACAATACCTTAAATATACAGTCTTGAAGAAACTGAATTTGAGATGGTAGTCCATAAGCACCAGGTCATGATGCATGAGAAGGACATCCCAGTCCTCCTCTTCAAATTGTAGTCATAGTCTATTTTGCTACCACTCTCTAAGATTGTAAACAGTTAGTTTCATGAAGACAAGACCAACAATATTGCTGTAGACGGCCGAAACAGTACCCTTTAATGAACCCCACAGTTGCAGGCAGTGTAAGATAGGCCAGTCGGTAGTTCAGCAGCACCGATCTGGAAGAGGTGTTGGAAACAATCTAGCAGCTACTGATATTTCCAGTACTATGTGACAGGGAGGTGAAATTCCTGTTGTAAATCATCAAAATATTAATTTAACTGTGCTAGCAAAAAGTAAATAGAGAGATTTCCTTTTATCATCCACAGTTTCCAGCCGGGCTCATTGTCTCTTTTCAATAAGTATACATAATTTTACCAGATAAGCATTGAGAAGGAAACCTCTACTTATTTATTCCCTGTTTCTATGGTCATTGTACCGTAAATAGGCAGAGACCGTCTGAAATGGGTTATCCAGTTACTTAGTCTTGAATTCCCTGTGTGGTATAAACCTAACTCTCCATCAACATTTAACAAATCTCTTTACAGTTTAACTGATTGGGGGGTCTCAGAACAAGCTGGCAGCATGTATGTTGTATGTGCCATTTGGTAATCAAGCGAAAAGTATTCCATATGTGCCATTCTTAGGCCCCCTTCTCTTGTAGCAGTGTTTAGTTTTGAGGCCTTCAACCTCAGTTTCCGGTATCCCCCAATTGACTTGATTTTACATTCAATCATGCAGAGCAAATGAGTCAGGATTTTCAAGGGAATCATACTATACACATAATTAAATCAAGGGACTGTCACCAATTTGATTATTTTAATCTTCCCTACAATAATATTTGTAATATGGACCATGCCAGAATGTCAAACATTGCTTTCTAATGGAGTAGAGTAAAGGTTTCTCTTACCATGTATGTTCTCCAAGCTCCTATTGATATACACCTAGAAATTTCATATGACTTGGCAACCACCAAAAAGGTACACTTTGCAAAGAAATGATCATCCTAGAGTTTTTGTTGGTCATTGTCAATGCCTCACGCTTGGACCAATTATTCCTATAGCCTGAGGATGTAGAAAAGACAGCTATCTGAGACATAAGAGCAGGAATGGAAATGTTGGGGTCAGCTAGTATAACCAATGTATCATCGGTGTATAACTTCACCTTTTGCTCATCTACTGGTGTGACCACTGCATGGATTGTTCGGTTCTGTCTAATAGTGGCAGCCAATGGTTCCAGCGGCAATAATAGCAAGACTGGAGAGCGGTAGCAGCTCTCTCTGGCATTTCAGAGGGCAACAAAAAAAGTCAGATATAAATCCTCCACAATTCAGTCTAGCCATAGATTGATTCATCATAAAGTCATTGCAAATTCCCAACTTAGTCCTAACCCGATCCTATCCTAACTTTTTTTACATTTTTTTAAATATGTTCCTCCATTCAACAAAGGCTTTTTCCATATCCAATGATATGGCCAATTTTTTATCAGGATCGTTGCTCACCTGTCAGAGAAAATACAGGACATTCTCAGATGGATACTGAAAGAACAACCAGGGATGAAACCAACCTGAGAAGATAGCACAAGAAACCATATCACTCTCCCCAAACTGTTCACCAATACTTTACAAAGAAACTTGATGATGACAATGATCAGCAAAATTGCCCTATAGTTGACAAAATGTAATGGATGTCTGTCAGGCTTATGGATACTGGATGCTCTGGCCCTGTTGAATTTGGAGGGCAAAGAGTCTCTTCCGCCAGCAGACTTACGTCCTAACCAACAGATGAACTATCCTAGGTTTGTCTATTTTTTAGAATGCAGCAGGAAATTAATTCCTTCCTGTGGCTTTCCCCCAATGTCATACTATCGCCATTTTATTCTCATCCTCAATTATAGTTATATTTTCTTCAATAGTTGCTGTCTTAATCAAAAAGGACTGGGAGATGTATGTTCGATCACACACAATTGTATCTTAAAGTAATCTTCTTGGAATATGTGTTTAACCTTATAACTCACCTCCCCCAAATCAAATATTGGTGATTTAACATATTCTCACTTGAACCTTCAAAAGTCTAGATTAGTTCATTTGCCTCACCCACTCAAAGCTTCTTGTATAAAATAGGCTTCTGCACCTCACCCTCTCCACCCCTTCCCTGAAGTCAATAAGCATCTCACCAACTATATCAACCATGTGATTCATTTTGTTTCACTCTTGATAGTAAGGCCAACCTGGATATGCACATTACTCACATTGTATTGTATTGTATTGTATTGTAATTGCATTTATATAGCGCTTACTACCCCTGCAGAGGCATCGAAGTGCTTTTCGGCGTGTAGCACGCTACTCTGGAACCCAAAAGGATTAGTGGTGAATTAGTATAGTGAAATATGAAATTAATTTGAGCGGTGGATATGTTAGTCTGTTATTTGGATTGAGAAGGATAGTGGAGGGATAGAAGAGGGAAGGGTTTGGATTTATATAGTGCTTGCTAACCCTGATGAGGTGTTGAAGTGCTTTTTGGCAGGTAGCATGCTACTCCGGAACCCAAACAGGATTAGTGGGGAATTAGTATAGGGAAATATTAAATTAATTTGAGCGGTGGACATGTTAGTCTGTTATTTGGATTGAAAAGGAATAGTGGGGGAATAAAAGACGGAAGGGTCTAGGAAGTTTGGGGGATTTCATAGCAATAGGAGTGGGTTTGGGGTGAGTAAAGGGGGTGGAGGGGAAGAGACAGAGGGAATGGTTTAGAAAGGCTTGTTTGGGAGATCTGAATAGTAAAAGAGGTATGAGATGGTACAAGGATGGGTAGAGGAGGGAAGAGTCTAGAAAGGGTTATTTTGGGGATCATAGTAGTGGTATGGGGTTTGGGTTGAATGAGAGTGTGGCATTAGAGGATATACTGAGAGAGGTACAGGGTGAGAAATAGGGTAGTGCATTGGAAAGAGTAGTAGAATGAGGTTTGAGATGAGTCAGAGTTGAGGTAGAGGATAGATTGAGTGCGGTATAGGGTGAGAAATAGGGTAGTGCATTGGAGAGTAGTAGAATGAGGTTTGAGGGGAGTCACAGTGGATGCAGGGGATATATTACAGAACTCACTTCATAAATGCACGTGGAAGTTGGAGGACAGTGAGGGAGAACAAGGCACAGACAGCCATTTTAGAGCACACAATAGCAGAAAACAGAGCTGGAGGAAGGAGTATGGGGGAAACAAACCTTGCTCATCAGGATAACTACAATCCAACACAGGGTACACCCAAGCTCTGTACCCCCTGTGCCGGGACTCGTGCACGTTAACAAATTAGCTACACTCTGAAAAGCGTAAGCACTAAGGCCACCCCAGCGTACACCCCTGTGCACAAACCTAAACCACCAGGTAGCTTTCATTTAAAGCCCTATCCACCTAACGCTGCTTGGCACCCTGTGACCGTGCTAGCCTGTGTACATTAAGTGACCCCAACACCATCATTCGTACTATTATGTATACAACACCGGATCTCAGAAAGTTACATAACTGCACCAAAAGGCTACAGGTTTGTGGTTGTTTTTAAGTATTAAACCCTAAACTTAACAATGACATAGCAGTATAAACACCCCAGTATAGTTAGGAGAAATACCCTGCCTACCCTGTTCTATGAACCCAGGCCTCAGAGACCGGAGCCTGCTCACTATTTGAGCAACAAAAATGCAAATACAGGTTAGTGCATACCAGCCCCAAATAGTTGGTCCCAACAACCACCAGATACCATGTATGCACAAACAATCAACTGGCAGCGTGTTTGAAGGACCGCCCCCTTGATGACCATGACCCGCGTACACACCGGGTAACAGATTTTCAAGATAGTCCTGGATTCTCAACTATTGTCCGTCCTTTCGTTAGAATCATGACCTGATGCCAAGAATAGGACCCCTCTCAAACCCCAACCAAATAACGGTGACTTCTCGTCCCATTGTTCCATACCCCCTCCCACTCCCATTCCCCTTGCCAGCCATACCTTCCCTTGGAGGCACACGGCTCTATAATCACATCTGCCTTATAGTACTGCCCCATTACTCCAGCCCCCTTACCTGTGGTGTCCTGGGCAAGGGCTGCCCACTGCTGCCAGGACTGGCATGTTTGTGGTGTCCCTCTGCTGCGCGGCCCTCCAGCCTCCAGGTGGACCTCGAAATTGCGGGGCGGGGCTCCGTCAGGACCCTTGGATGGGCAGCTGGGGTAGGAGCGGGCAGACGCGGTCAGCAAATGGTTCAGAGTCAGGGCAGGGGAACCCCTTAGGAAGCACTGGGGGCCTCCAGGGTAGGGATTGGCACGAGGGTAGGGCAGGTAGCCCGGGTAGGCGGGGGCTGGCGGTAGGACGCGCCATAACCATTGGGCTGGTGGGTCCGTTGCTTTTAGGGGAGGCCGGCTCTCCTCCGCCGGGCCATTGAAAGCACACACAGACACATCTGAACAGTGGTTATAGCCATACATAAACACTGACAGAGCAAGGACTGGGATGAGCCTCATGGCAGAGACCTTCACAGACTAGCGTAGCCCAGGCATTGGAGAGCACTTGCTGCAAGCCATAATCCCGGAACTCGTTAGAGTCAAGCACAGACACACCTGGGCAGTGGCCCACGTCTAGTGATTTAGTGGACTAATGCCTCCAGTGTAGGGGCCTTTGTTTGACCTCATGCTCACAGTTTAAAATCCTGGTGGGCCCACTCACCCTTTCATCCTTCTAAGGTCGATAAAATGAGTACCATTGAGTTGGGCAAAAATAAACATCTGTGACTCAGTGCAGAGATACCCTTCTGGGTGAATGTGCTATGTTATGTTATGCTATGCACACAAAGTGACTGAGCAAGAAAAGGGGTAAATCTCATGCCATCTACCCCCATTGGACAGAGTAACTCTTGTCATGGGTTTGCACATATTACACAACCTAATGCCAGTAGACATCATAACGATGCCCGGACAAAAACCTAGACAATGGATATATAACTATGCACGCACAGTGACCGAGCAAGGATTGGTGGCGAACCGCAAGTCATCTACCACCACTGTACAGAACAAACGCAGGTATGGATGAGATCTTGTTGCACCCCATAATCACAGAAGACATAAAATCCATGCACAGATACACCTGGAGAGTGGCTGCTGTTATGCACACACAGTAACCGAGCAAGAATTGAGGTAAGGCTCATGTCAATCATCTTCACCGGACAGAATAACTCCAAACATGGGTGAGCACTAGTTCCACACCATAACCACAGAATACGTTGGAATAATGCAGACACACAAGGACAGTGGTAACTGGTATTGACACAGAGTGATCGAGCAAAATAGGGATGAGGTTCATGTCAATCTTCCCCATCAGGCAGAATAACCCCACCACGGGTGAGCAGTTGTTGCACACCATAATCGCACAAGACATAAACACCACACACAGGCACACTCAGACAGTGGTTATTTCCACGTATACTCAGAGGCCAAGCAAACGCAATACTTTTACCTACTACTCCCTTAATCCTATAGGTGGACATTCTGCCCTGAACTCCTGCACCTCTTTGGACACGAGACCCCTGTGCAGAAGAGGACACCGCGCCACAGAGGTGCACTGGGGCAGACACAAAGCACCAATGCAGATCAACGCATGCTGAAAATCAATACGAGTGAAAATGATTAACATGTAAAGATAAGCTATATCCGTCCAGGCAAATGCAAACAAAGGATGAATAGGAAATTGTCGTGCAAGGCATGTGCCTGTTATTGAGCTCTCGGGGTTGAAAAGGCGCTGCCACTCCTGAATCAACAGAACATTTGTGCAGAAGCACAGACTTGAGTCAAGGTAAGCGGCTGTCTACTATCGGAAGGCTGCTCACCTGGTACGCCCATTCCGAGCATGTTTTAAGTTGTTCTTCACTGTCACGCAACTACATGAAGGAGTCACGAACATGTAACAGGTCTGCAATGTGCTGCACAGACTCCATTTCAGCATTCTTGAACACGTACCCGTACCCCACTTCCCGCTGCGAGATCCCCTTGATCTCGAGTTAGCGGATGCGATTCCTTCAAAACCTGTATTTTTTCTCCAGCTCTTTTCTTTACAGCACTTGTTATTCTGTTAATTTATTGCATTTCCTAAAGAATCCCCGGTTGTTCTTTTTTATTACTCTTTAGTTTAGTCATGATAGTCTGTGGCAGCGTTCCCAGGGTCGTGGCGCAAGTTAATTCTTAACTACCGTGATACACAGGTCTTGTTATTCTCTGGCCTACAGCACGACACAGGAGGGTTTGTGGGTGTTTAAGGCTCTAATCGAGCTCTGAACATTTGAAATAAACCTGTAAAGGGGGAATCATTGTCTGCGGTGTTGTTAATGCAGAAAAGTTACTTAAGCAGCTACTAAGAGCGAAAGGAAATCCACAAGCAATACCAAAAGTGTCTTAAAGCTAGGCAGCACTTGTACAGAGATCTGATATTTCCCAGGTCATAGTCCGGGTTTCTTGGGATTTGTTGGCCAGTTAACCCCGTAAATAAATCATGTCTACAAGTCCCATAATGGAAAGAAAAACCTGGATTGGGTTAGCTACTCAGACATGAGCATGGAACACCTGAGCATTTTGTTTGCACAACTTTTGGGTGTCGGTTGATATGAGTGGAAGTGTGCAATCAGGTTAATATTCTCTCTGTATGCAAAGGTGCCAAGCTACCGGGTCCTGGCGTGATGTACTGCTCTTGTCCAGATTTATCCTTTGAATTCTGGGACTTGTAGTCCTGATTTATAATTAATTAAACAAGACAGCAAGTCCTAGCATTCAAAGATAAAACCTGGACTGGAGCAGTACATCATACGTGGACCTAGGTAATTTGGCAGCCATGCAGTTCTAAGCATCTCTTCATAGTATTTGGATGTCAGTTAAAAAAAAAAGCAGACCTGTTACAGCAACAATACAGGGAGCAATGTTGGCAAAATCTGTTTGGGAAGCTTAGTGTAGGGCGGTGACGTAGGAAGCTTGACATGGGCTCTAATAAAAGTAAGAAATTGGGGACCTTACCCCCTCTTAGGTAGTAAAATAGAGCTATTATTAATATGCAGCAGGCCCCTTTTGCCTCTATGTTCTAGTGCCACTACACCTGCTGCACTATTAGTCACACCCCTTGTGCATGGTGCGTAAAGGGAAGCCGAGGAAAAGTCACTTATGCAGGTGCACTTTTTTGGGAATTTGGAAAACGTGATTCAGTGTCAATGTTGACAGGAGCTTCCCAGCACGATAGAAGTGATGAAGGATAAAGAAACCCCTGCCGCATATTATAAGGATATTGCAAGACACCGAGGAGTTCCATAACTATAGAGAGGAACGAAGCCGAACGCTGAGTTCCTTTATAAGATTATGGAACTCCGAGGTCACTTGGAATATCCTTATCATGTACTGTAGGGGGCACCTTATCTCATATAATACAAGGTGTGTAGCTCTTTCATATGAAAGAGACAGCATGTTTGCAAATAGGAACAATAAAAATACAATCTCTAGTGCAAAAATAAACACATCAAAAAGCTGTTAGATATTTGTTGCAAAAAGATAGCAGAATCAGTTAAAAACATGTCAGTTTAAAAAAGAAAAGCCAAAAGCCGCAGTAGCTCAGAATGTGTAGAAACATGCAAAAAGATTCTAACTTTTCTATAACTTCCTAAGGAGTGCAAAATATAAACATGTTGCCATAAATACCTCCTTTCTGCTTGAGCAGAAGAAATAAAAGCAATGTTTTGTTTAATTCTTTAACCAGCTGCTTCAATTATGCTCCGTGACATGACCTGCCTTTCCCCTCTGTGCCAGCTTTGGCAGCAGGCATTGTGAACTCAGAACTCAACTGTGATAAGTTATTACTGTTGCTTTCTACTGCCTTTTCTTTATAATCGGTGACTGGGTACATCACAAGTCGATGATTATAAAAAAATTTGAAAAGGGTTTATATACAGGGATTGCAGTATTCCATGTATTATATAACAATATTGGTGCTTTGCTGGGTGGTCTTTGCATCGTTGCCCCAACGGAATGGGCAGGTAGAGTTTGGGGCTAAATAAATCACAAAGGGAAAGTTTGTAAGCAAAATAGACCTGTTACACCTGTGGGGAAAAAAGTGTAGACCTTAAAGACTAATTTTCAGTGAAGTCTGAGTGACCATTTTTTTCAGTTACAAAATGTGCATTTACATTACTATTAGTTGGAACTCTACAGTAGGATTTAAAAATCACTCTGCACGGCGGGTAAAAAAAAAATACATATAACTGCCTCAGCATGCTGCGGAAATTTGCAAAATGCTCATGTCGAGGCCTACTAAAGTTCAGGGTTAGGGCCACTGATTTTCTTTGGGAGTCAGGAACATGTTGCTAATTTTATCAGCAGTACACTCATCAAGTGCAGTATGTGTCGCTTCAGCTTTAAAAATTGCACACTCTGGGCCACATTTATAAGTGGAGTTGTGCCGCTCTTGCACCACGCAACGTGGTGCAAGAGCGACGCAAGTCCCAAATGCGATTTATGAAGCCATGCAAGGTCACCTTGCGTGGCTTCATACTGAAATAACACAACACAGTGCAAATTGCTGTGTTGCGTTACTCTGCCCTGGGAAGGTGTTCCATGGGCATTGCGTGGGTGTTCCCATGAAACTCCCACGGTTTTTGACGCATTCCCAGATTTACCAAAAGTGGTAGACCTGGGAATGCGCCAATGAAGATACACCTTCCCAGGGAAGGCGTAACAAGGAGAAATATCTTTATCTCTCCTCGTTACATCCTCTTTCCCTGTGCGCTGCTGCAGCACACATAGAATGAGGAATATGCCTCTCAGGATTGTTTTTGTGCAGGAAGGGGCACCCCCTTCCTGCACAAAAGCAATCCTGCATGCAACGCAGGCACCCGTGTACCATGGTGCAAGGGTGCCAACAAGCCTGTGTTGGCGCTAGGCAGACAAAACGGTGCCAGTGCAGGGACTAAGGCAGGAATGCACCGTATTCTTTTAAATACGGTGCATTTCTGTCGTTTCCCTGTAATGCAGCACAGCAAGGTGACTTGCTGTGCTGCATTGCATTACTTTCCATAAATATGACCCTCATTTTTTGGAGTTAGACATGAACATATCCTAGACTATTGCTATTTTTAGGAAGGCACATCCGCACTGCCCATCACTACCTATGGCACTGTGGGGCATATTTATTAAAAAGCTGCATCGCCCTTGCGCCATGCAACGGAGCGCAAGAGCAATGCAACTCTTAAGTTTGATTTATCAAGCTCCGCAAGGCCACCTTGCGGGGCTTGATAAAGCTAGAGTAACGCAAGGCAGCGCAAATCACTGCGTTGCGTTACTCTGTCCAAGGGAAACGTTCCATGGGTGGAGCGTGGGTGTTCCCACACATCCACATTTGGATTTTGGCGCATTCCCAGTTTTACCCTTACTGGTAGACCTGGGAATGCGTTAAAAAGCTACGTCCCCCCAGGTAAGGCGTTACAAGGAGATATTTCTTTATCTCTCCTCGTTACTTCCTCTTTCTATGTGCATATAGAAAAACGACAATGCCTAAGGGGATTGTTTATATGCAGGAATGTGTCCTTTCCTGCACAAAAACAACCTTGCTTATAATGCAGGCACCCTTGCACCATGGTGCAATAATGCCTATGTTGGTGCTAGACAATGCATTGTGTGTCAGTGCAGGGAAAAGACAGGAATGCGCCGTATTATGTCAAATACAGCGCATTCCTGCCCTTTCCCTGTCAAGCAAAAAAAGTCAGTGGCAGCTGCCTTGGAATGGGGTAGTGGGGCGGGGAGGGAAAGGAGAAAAAAAAATACATAAATAAACTTACCTTCCTTTTGATGCTGCCGCACGCCTCTCCTCCGTACTCTTTGTCTGCACTGGCAGCACTGGAAGCTGACTCTCTCAGCCAATCACGACGCTACATGAACAACGTCGTGATTGGTCTGATCAGCCTGTTTGGCCGCTCAGGCAGTGCCTGGGAGCCTGGGCATGTTCTCCATCAGGCTGTGCAACACATCCTGGTGGAGAACATGCTAAGTGCGCATGACTGTTTGGCCGGCCCAAGAGGGGCAGCCAAACAGTCATGCACACTTAGGGAGTGCAAACCACTCCTCACTCTGCTCTGGCGAGCTCAGTTTCGCTCCGCCCCGACCTGGCTCCAGTCCCCCACGGAAAAATAAAATTATAATTATGTCTTGTTATTATCATTTTCTTTTTCTTTTTGCACTGCTCAAATAGCAGTGGGGAGACGCTCCTCCGCCTTAGCGGAGGAGCCGCCACTGACTGCACAGCACAGGAAGGTGACTTGCTGCACTGCGTGATTTAAAAAAAAATATGCTTGAGTGCACACACCCATACATTTATGCACTGAACCCAATACTTGAGTGTATCTCATTGAAACTCTAAGAGGAGATAGCCCGACGCGAGTAATCATGGCGTTTTGTTCTGTTTGCACGATGGTAGTCTTAAGACAACCCTGTCTACTGAGAGGCTGTGCCGAAGCAAGGAACATTTTATTTTTGACTGCTGTTAAGGCAGTAAATATAGCAATTATCAGGGTTCAGTGGGGACCTCAGGGCTCCGGGTCCCGGTTCCACTGCACCTGCTGTGTCAATGGTAGCTGCGCCCCTTCTGAGAGGCACCCTTACAAGCTGTATTTTGCCTTCCACATGCATAAACGAGTGAGTGAACTTGAGTGCGTGACAGAATCCCTGACTTCAGAAACGGTGCCCAGTGGCTGCAGGCTGTGCCAAGCCCAGGCAGACAAGCTGCCAGAAATGTTTGATTGTAATATAAAATTAAGCATTGATTTCTTAAACATACACATTAATTAGGTTTTCACCACCTTAGCCGTAGAACGTGAAGCACAACCATGTTTGTGGCTTCCATTGGACGCCCCTGGGTACAATATCAATGTTCAAATCCGGTTACTCACTGCTTTTATGTCAGAGCAGTGAAAAAAACACAAGTATTGCAAAGCAGTAGATTTTCAGTTATAATCCAGGCCAGATGTTCAGTTATAAGCCAGGCCTACTGGTTTTGCCAATGCACGCTGTGGATCAGCGTCAGATGTAGAGGAAGCTGCTGGGCATGCAGACGCTCAGCAGGGGCTCTGAGGCAGCTGACAGGAAGCTACTGGGTGCACTGAACACAGCAGCAGCCCAATGACAGGACGGCAGGAGTTGTTCAGCACGGTAACTGTTTATATTTTGCAGCAGTCCAGAGCAGTGGCGTAGCAAGGGGAGGGGCGGGGGTGCGGTCCGCCCTGGGCAGCAAGGGTTTTGGGTGCGGCGCCCAAGCCTTAGATGAGTTTGCCGCAGGAGCGGCAAATGCAGGAATCATCGCCAGCATCCCGCACCCCCCCTCTTCAGCGCGGCCGCTGGGCGGCAAAGGCAGGAACTGCCCCGGGCGGCAAAGTGCCTAGCTACGCCACTGGTCCAGAGCCAGGAGTTTGCCAACATAAATATGTAACAAAAAAAATTATAATAGTGCTGTGCGACTGGTACTCGGCATAGATTATGCTTCAAATGCCTCTCTGTTGCCAAATGCCAAACAAATTGCCGCAAGTTCCCATGATGATGGTCAAGGCAATGGCGGACAATGGGATCTGAGCACCTAGAAGCAGCTGTGCGGTAGTCGCCTGGCATTATGCATGTTAAAAAACATAACTGGTGAGTAAGTAACTAATTTTAAGTCCAAGAATAAAGTCACAATGTAAACTAAATGGCAGAATGTATACACAAAACACCATTGGCATGATTGACAGCCCATCAAAGTAACACCTAAAATGAAGAAAAAACACCACGAAACCTAATGGTTAAAAGATACTAACCCAAAGTCCACACTCTTTGCATACTTCTTTTGTTGTTTTTTTAGGAATTGATAACATGAGCTCTTGCAACAAAGTGCTAAAGCTGTCTGTAGCCAGATCTAGCAAAATTGGAGCTATGTGTAAGGCGGACACTAATCTGCCACCATTACCAGGTCTCCGAGCATCCAAGAGTTGGTGGAATGGCATATGATCATCCGATGTCTCTCCTGGCTGCCCCTTTAGTCTCCAGAAGCATGAGGGAGACGATGGAATGTGGACAGTAATCTTGCACCACCAACCGCTATGTACTTTATCAGCTATGGATCTGTGCATATCTATGGCTGACAGGAGCTTTCAATCTCTTCTGATACTGGCTTGGTCTGAGCCTCAGTCACCATGGCAAATGTACTCCACTGTTGCATTGACAGCACGAGCATTGCTTTTGCTTGGGCCGGTGCAGCAAAGGCTCAGAAGGTGGTGGTTTACAGTTTCAGGACACCAGGTACTTTTTCTGTATTTGAACAGAGCGTGGCGTCGTCACCAAAGGTGATGGAGCATGATGCATCATGCTAGTTGTTTTTGTCAATCATTGAGGGGGCGTTTTGGAGTATTTAAGGCAGTACTCCTGTAATGCTCTTTTATGTCCTTTAAACATGCCTTTGTGAATTTCCCCAAAAGAGTCTAAAATGGGAATAAAATGGGAATATTCACATACAATTAGTAGAAATCGAAAGGACTGTGATCTTTTTGCGTTTTTACTAATAGGGAGTTGGACATTTTAGGGCTTGTCCACAACAACATGTAAAAGTATTAAAAGAGTGCTCCTGTAGTACTACTTCCCATACTCATAGATGTCTTTGTGAAAAAAAGTTACCTTTGGTAGCGTCTTATCGGGTAGAGAGTATATCTAGCTGCAGATTCCTTACCTTTTGAATTTCCCTAGGTGTCAGACTGGATCTGGAATATTTTTCAAGAGCAGTAACCCTGAGCGCCGGTAGGTGGCGTTGATCGACTCCGCGTCCATCATCGGCATCGTCCGCGCTGGAAGTGGTGTTGCGGTACCTATATAGGTGCCACCCAGGTGTGCTGATGTCAGTTACTTTTCACAACTTTCCACGGCAGAAGCGCGGAGCCATGAAGAACACTGACCACTGGTGTGAAAAAACAAGGGGTCATCCCTATTCCTCGAAATCCATTCACAGAGAGGGGAGGATGGGTGGGTAAGAAATCTGCAGCTAGCTATAGTCTCTACCAGATAAAGCATTACCGAAGGTAAGTAACTTGTTCATCTGATTGAGACTTCTAGTCACAGATTCCTTACCTTTTGAATAGATACCCAAGCAATACCATCCCTAGAGGAGGATCTGCAAACTAATTTCAAACGAGAAAATCCTGTAGGACCGAAGGGCAAAGTGCCCATCCCTGCGGACCTGACTGTCGAGACAATAATGTTTAGAGAAAGTGTGCAGAGAAGCCCACGTTTCTGCCTGGCAGATATCCAGGACTGGAACTCTGCGTGCTAACGCAGTGGAGACCATTTTAGCTCTAGTGGAATGAGCCAACAAATCATCAGGAGGCTGCATCTTGGCCAGTGCATAGCTGATTTTGATGCAGAGCACAGCCCATCTAAAAATGGTCCACTTCTGCACTGCCTGACCTTTCTTTGCACTAACATACCCACAAAGAGTCAGTCGTCACCGAGAATTCAAGTGTACGGTCAAGGTAGAATGACAATGCTCTTTTTGGGTCCAGACGGTGGAGTAGCTCCTCTTCATTAGAGGGATGTGGAGGAGCTTCAAAGGTAGGCAAGGTGATATATTGGCCTACATGAAAAGGGGTGACCACTTTTGATAGAATGAGGCATTTGTGCCAAGCATCACTGTGTCAGGATAGACTGAGACGTAAGGTGGCTTAGATGATAAGGCCTGCAGCTCACTTACTCTACAGGCAGATGTAATTGCCAGAAGGAAGGCTGTTTTCAAGGTGAGAAGCCTGAGGGGACAATTGTGTAGCGGCTCAAAAGGAGATCACATCAAAAAAGCAAAAACCAAATTTAGGTCCCACACCATAATGAATGGTGAAGGAGGGAAGAGATTAGTAACACCCTTGAGGAACCTATGTACAATAGGGGACTTGAATAAAGAGGGTTGATCAGGCTATCGTAAAAAAGGCAGAAATGGCAGATGGATAGCCCTTAATAATGCCCAGAGCAGAGCCCTGCTGGGCAAGAGAAAGAATGAAAAGTAGAACTTCAGAAAGGGAATCAACTGATTTTTCTGCACACCATGCCACAAATTGTTTCCAACGACAGGTGCACACTGCCTTACAGACTTTGGGAGGAAGGACTAAAGCTCTCAACTGTCACCACACAATCTCCACGCAAGAGGGCAGAGAGTGGACAGGTTCGGGATGAGAACCCTCCCTTGCTGCTGCGACAGAAGATCTTCCCCAAGGGTTAGCCTCAGAGGATCGATGGCCATGCTCAGTAACTGGAGATACGCGACTCTCTGTGCCCAGTCTGGAGCCACAAGGATGACTTGGGCCCTGTCATTCTTGATCTTCTTGAGAACTCTGGGCAGGAGTGGTATGGGCAGAAAGGCGTACAGGAGGCCTGAGCTCCACTCGAGATGAAAAGTGTCTCTGAGCGAGTGCCGCCTTGGAATCTCTAGCGTGCAAAACTACTGAGATTGCGCTTTCTCAGCGGACGCGAACAAATCTAACCAAGGCTCTCCCCACTGCTGAAAGAGACCTTGTGCCACCTCCGGCTGAAGACGCCATTCATAATCCACTAGGCATCTTCGGCTGAGTTCGTCAACTCTGGTGTTCAGAGAACCCTCCAGGTGTTGAACCACCAGGGATATGCCCTGATGTTCCAGCCATGTCACTAGACTCAGGGCCTCTTGACAAAGGGTCCACGACCCCACCCCGCCCTGTTTGTTGAAGTACCACATGGTGGTGGTGTTGTCTGTGAGCACTTGTAGCAGCTGTCCCCTAAATGACGGCAGAAAGACTTTCATTGCCAGTCGGATTGCATGGAGCTTCAGCAGGTTGATGTTGAGTATGGATTCTGCCAGAGACCAGAGTCCTCTGATCTCCACCTCTCCCAGATGGCCAGCCCATCCCAGGAGTGATGCATCTGTCACTACTGTGAGATCAAGTTGAGGAAGGGAGAGGGGTCTGCCTCTGACCCAATCACGGTTCGCTAGCCAGCACTGCAGATCATTCGCAGTTCTCTCTGAGATCTGGACCAGGTCAGAGAGATTCCCCTGATGCTGCGCCCACTGCAACTTCATGTCCTTCTGCAGAGCTCGCATATGCCATCTGGCATATGTCACTAGCAGTATGTAGGAGGCCATGAGGCCTAGCATCCTCAGAGTCAGTCTCACTGAAATCCAGGCTAGAGGCTGAAATATTGGTATCATAGCCTGAATATCCTGGACTCACCGCTCGGGAGGATAAGCCCGAAACTGCACTGTGTCCAGAACAGTTCTGATGAAAGGGAGCATCTGGGAGGGAGTCAGGTGTGACTTCGGCATGTTGATAGTGAACCCCAGCGAGTGCAGATGATTTGCCATAGTCTGGATGTGGGAGATGACAGCCTGGGGCGAGCCTGCCTTCATTAGCCAGTTGTCGAGGTAGGGGAAGACTGGCACCCCTGACCTCCGCAGCTGAGCTGTAACCACCACCATCCCCTTGGTGAACACCCGAAGGGCACTGGTAAGGCCAAAAGGAAGCATGTTAAACTGAAAGTGCTTGTGGCATACCGTAAACCGCAGATAGTGCCGGTCGGCAGGTAGGACAGGAATATGAAAATAAGCATCCTGCAAGTCCAACGCTACCATCCAGTCTCCTGGGACCAGGTCAGACAAGACCTGAGCCAACGTGAGCATTTTGAATTTCTCCGTTATGAGGAGGAGATTGAGAGTTCGGAGATCAAGGATAGGATGAATCCCTTTGTTCTTTTTGGAAACCAGAATGTAGCGGGAATAACAACCACAGCCTACTTCTGGCACAGGAACCCTCTCTATGACTCACTTGGCTAAGAGAGCTGTGACCTCCTCATGGAGATCAGACAAATGATACTCCGTCAGCCGATAGGTGAGATTGTGGCAAGGGGAGAGGTAGTCTCAAAGGGGAGGAAGTAGCCCTTTCGGACAATCTGCAAAAACCCACCTGCCAGATGTTATGGACTGCCAGTGGAGCGAGTGATTCGAATCCTGCTGTCAACTGGGTGCCCATGGTGGTAAAGGGGTAGACTAGGAAGGTTTGGAGGCTGTTGCAGTAGCGGAGTAGCGGACTGACCAGGCCGCTGGCCACCTGAGCCACGAGGTCTGTGGGTACCGTGCCCTCGGCCACGCAGAGCCTGTGGAGCCTGCTCAGGGCAGTGGCTGGGCTGGAATGTGGCCATGAAAGGACGAAAGGCAGAATGAGGGGGACTTGGGACAGCAGAGAGGCCTAAGGACCGGGCCGTAGCACGAGAATCCTTAAAGTGCTTGAGTGACAAATCTGCCTTGTCTCCAAAGAGATGGGTGCCATCAAAGAGCATGTCCATAAGGTAAGCTTGGACATTGCCTGAAAAGCCAGTTGTCCTCAGCCAGGCATGGTGTCTAAGGGCTGCTGTCATGGAAACTGCTCTGCCCAGCAAGTCGGTGGTGTCAAGTCTGGATTGAATACTGAACTTTGCCGCCTCTCTCCCATTGGTGAAAGCTTGGGAGAGTACAGCTTGGGACTCCTCATGGACCTATGGCAGCACTTGTGCAACTGTATACCACAAAGTGTGGGAATAACAGCCCAAAAGTCATGCAGGAATCATGAGCCGCAATGCCAGGCTGGAGGAAGAAAACATCTTCTTCCCAAATGAGCCCAGCCTCTTGGATTCCCTATCTGGGGGAGTGGTACGGAAAGCACCTTGGGAGATGGAGGCTTGGACCACCAAGCTCTCAGGGGTAGGGTGTTGCATGAGGAAGTTTGGGTCCCCAGGTGCGGGGTGATGACGGCGGGCAATTGTCCTATTCACAGGAGCCCCTGCTGGGTTTGGACTAGGTACCGAACAGGACATCAGTGAGGGCGTCATTGAATGGGAGTAAGGGTTCTGATGTGGAGACTCCCAGTTGCAGCACCTCAGGTCAAGAGATTAGTCTTGACTGTTACAGTGGGTAACTGAAGGTCAAGGACTTCAGCCTGTCCTCTGCACCACCATTGCGTAAGAAGCTACCTCCTCCACAGCCAAGGTAGGGGAAGAAATCAGACCAGCATCTGGAGACGTATCCAGGCCGCTGGCCTCACCCAGATCCTCACACCACTCCACACTTTATTCTTCCTCTTAGGGCTGGTATTCTAAAGGGTCCAGCGACCCCTCCCAGTCTTCCAAAAGGCCTAGTTGATCAAAATAAGGCTCAGGCTGTTGAAATGTAAATGTTATGCACTCGTTTCGCTTGCATATTGTTCTATGTAAAGTTAGCATTCGCGGCACCATTTTAAGTTGAGCCACCATTTTGAACCGTGATTGAAACTAACCCTAGCTTGCTGAGAAATGTCTCCATTCGTTTTTTTTCCTCTTTTGCTTCAAGGTTTAATGCTGTCTCGCTGAGTACATTGTCCTCGTTAGCACATACATTTCCCACTAGATAGAGGCCTTCTCCCACCAGCCCACTGCGGGCACGGGCAGGATGACCTTCATTTATAGATAGCGTGTACCCAGCCTTAGAGTTGAAACTTATCCTACTGTACCTCTTTGTTTTAGCTGTGTGAGCCTGGAATTTTCCATCCTGGTTTGAGATGTACTTAATGGAACTTCATGTTGGCTGATGTCAGTCCCTCTGCAGCAATCCAAGGAGGCTGGTCAGACCGGACTCCACTCGAGTGTACTTCTAATAAATACCTTTGGTTTGTATTCTCTACTGTCTGACCGACTCTTCATTTGTGAGGAAGGCTGAGAGGTGGTTGCGAGTGCCCTGAGTGACCCTAATCTGGGTCACTTCCTTCAAGGCTCCTATCTAGGAGACAAGGCTCCTGCCGGCATCGGAGTCAGTGTTGAACGATGCCCCACTGGCGCTGTGTCAGATTCGGGGATGACAATGGGGATGGTGCTGCCAGGAGGCACCGGCGGCACGAGTAGCATTGGGGCTGGGGAAGATCAATATGGAACGACCGGCGTTGGTCCAGATCCAGGAATGGATCCCTGGGACCCCACTGGAGCCGGAGCTGCTGATGCGGAACCAGATGGTGCCCCTTCCCACCCCACGGGCCCAAAGGCACGTCAATGGGGTCGGGATGCCCAAATATGAGGCGTATGGCCTCATAGAACTCTTTCAGTTGGGGGGGGTCACTCCGGCCTTCTGAAATTCAGGGAGGTGCAGAGTAGGCTCAGACGCAGGTTCTGGGGAACGAGGTCTAGAACACTGAGGCTCCCTCGTCTCGTCAGCCGATGGATGAGGAGAAGATGAAGAGTGCTTCGACTTCTTGCTCTTCTTTTTGTGCCTCCTACCTGAGTGTCCCAAGGACTTCAAATAGGACGGGGAGGACTTTGGGCTCCGTGAACGATCCCAGGACCTTCCCCTCGACTGGGATCTCGACTTTCACGGAGTTGCATGCTGGGCCACTAGGAGCTTCAGGGACCGCTCCCCCAAAGCCTTCAGGGCCATGGCCCAGCAGTTGGAACACGACTTGGTATTGTGGTTGCGCTCCATACACCAAAGACACATGAGGTGCGGGTATGTCACGACATCGGTCGGTGACAGGCACCGCAGGGCTCAAAACCTGACTTGCAGGAACACATCCTCGACACAACAGGAAGTAAACCTCAAAAATAGTCAACAAGACATCAAAGAAAGCCTGTCAAAAACGACAGAGGGGTACCTCTTCTCCGGATCAGCGCTGGCTCGCAGGGAAAGAAAATACCTGATGTCAGAGTGCCAGGGTGTCGCCTATATAGGTACCGCGACATCACTTCCTGCCACCGATGGATGCGGAGCAGATCGATGCCACCTACCGGCACGCAGGGTTACTGCTCATGAAAAAAATTCCGGATCTAGTTTGACGTCTGGGGAAACTCAAAAGGTAAGGAATCTGCAGCTAGAAGTCTGTATCAGATTGGGCCACTAGGTTAGGAATAAGAGGAAGGCAGTGAGAAGGGTTGGGGAGGCTGACATGTTGTCAGGCACTTTTTTCCATTTTTGGGAGAGGAAGGAAGGGTGTTGCTGATGGAAGTGGGTGTGATATATGATCCAAGAATTCTTTTTTAATAATATCTGGATAGAGAATTATTCAGGGTGCTAGTATGCAAACGACAGGGAAAGTGCCCAAAGGAGATGGTAGTGTGGTGAAGAAGTGTCGCTCAAAGTCTTCTCTCTGCCTGCACAGCTACTCCATGTCCATGGGTTCAGCTTACAAACAGTGCACTTGAGGGTGGCAAACAAAGCATAAAATTGTAGGTGGTAACAATCAATAGTGGGGCGTTTTCCACCTAAGGATTCCAAGTGACATTATAGACAACTCAGGCTTCTCTCCTGCTGTCTCTTGAATACGATCCTTGGAAAACAACCCTGTTATTGGTAATCATCTACAATTCTACATGGTATCAGTCCATAGCAACCTATTTTGGTTTTTTCATTAGCTTTTTCTTATCCAAAAAGGACTATCGAAGGAAGAACAATTTTCAAGAGGTAAAAAGGACAGTTCACTGAAGTATATATACTTATCTCATTTTGAGAATTTTCACAAAGGCCAGAGTGTGATTGGCATGATTTAAAATTCTTGTACCATATAATTTGGGCGAAGGTGAATTGGATATCATGTCAATAAAAGCATTACTAATCTTGCCACTTTGACTTTGATGTATTTACTGGCCTGAAACTCAAAGTGCGCTATGTGTAGGCAATCACTGTTGATATAGTGCTTTTTTCATTTTTATTTTTTTAAATGTATGTGTCATAAATTTGAATCCTCCTCCTTTTACTACTGGATGTAGATTCATGTACAGTGTGTGGATGATTTGCTTAGCTGCCACATTCCAAAAGTTATCAATAATTGGAAGTATTTATTTGTGGGGAGGGGGCTTGGCTGTCAGTGGTGGCTCCTCCGCTAAGGCGTGTCCCCCGACTGCCCTTCAAGCAGTGCAAAAAAATAAAAATAAAATGATAATAACAAGACGTTATTATCATTTTATTTCTCTGTGCACTCAAAGCAATGTTAGGCCGGGGCTGGGCTTGCCGCCGTCAGAGGGAGCAGGAGTGGTTTGCACTCCCTAAGTGCGCATGACTGTTTGACCTGCCCTTTTGGGCTGGCCAAACAGTCATGCGCACTTAGCATGTTCTCCACCTGGCTGTGTTGCACAGCCCGGTGGAGACGTGCCCAGGCTCCCAGGCACTGCCTGAGCGGCCGAACAGGCCACTCAGACCAATCACGACGCTCACTGTGCGTGTGCACTGTTTTATGTTCTGTACTATCAGGTGCTAAACTAATGCATTATGGGTGATGTAGTCTTGTTTTGCTTCTTTTGAACTGATTAGATGAACACATGAGAAAACAATGAATTATGGGTGAAAAGTTCAGGAATAGAGTCAGTGTCCATATTCGCCCTACTCTCTCCCTAGGCCTCTTAACATACCCGCACACGTGACCAGACATGGGTGACCTTGTATACCGACAGTCAAAAGATACTGCTCTGGTTATGAATATTTTATTTATGTCGTGCTGGGAGAGGCATGTGGGAGAACAATATACCATTAGAAAATGAGCACAAAGGGCCTGAGCCATGTCAGTAGGACTATAGCCTCAACTTGACCCTTCAAATTGGTTTCACGTGACTGCTAAGTAATCAACCATGCAGATCAAACAAGCATGCTCCATGTAAAAGATGACAGCCATACATGTAGATATTTTTGCTTGAATGTAAGAAGGAGGTCTCAGATGACAACAAGGTAACCATACGAGTCTCTATAAAAGTGTTACTTGAAAAATATAATAAGCAAGAAAATCCTAACCTGACGAGGAAGAGGATGAGCCACTGCAGGGCCACAGACAGTGTGTCTTGACTGGCCCCAAAAATATCAGTGATGGTGGATGGGATGTATTCACTATTCAGCAGCTTTAGGCCATTGGTCTGTTCTTGTCCTCCTCCCAGAATATGGATGAAAGCGTCCATCATGTCGCGTGTGATCCCCTTGGACACTGTGCTCTGGTGCTGCATGAATTTGTGGTAAACGAAACTGTAAAAGCGGTGATTGACGGCCAGGAAATTGCTGTAGACTGTGCGCACAGGATTGGGAAAAAGTCTCAACCAAGGCATGACGTCAACCAGGCTTCCGGCGCCCACAGTCTTGCCGAACTGGTCATTGCTGCTAAGCAACGCGCGGAATTCAGTATCATTGTGGCTATAGCGGGCGCCGAAGCAGACAGCGCTCATCACATTGGCTACGGCAACCACCGCGTTGCGTCCGGGGTTAAAGTGCGCGCCATTGGCACTGCGGGCGACAAACACCTCAATTAGATCACGCACCTCAGCCAGCACGTGCCGCTCGAAGTCCTTCTTGGTGCACAGGTTGATTGTGGAGAAGACCCGCACGGTGGACTGCGCCATCCGGCGGTGCACCTTCCAGCGCTCGCAGTAGTTCCCGAAAGCCAGGCTCCTGCCTCCGGACACCACGTGAAAGGAGAGAAAATCAGGCCGCCCAGCGAAATCCTTGCCTTTCTTGATCAAGGCCTCGTGGATAGCATGCTCGCCATTCAGCACAACCACCGTGCGGCTGCCCAGCTTAATCTGGAAGACGTCACCATACTTCTTAGCAAGACCAGTGAAGGCGACGTGTGGAGCTTTCCCTAACTGGATTGCATTCCCGATCACTGGCCAGGGGAAGGGGCCCGGGGGGGCTGTCCCGCCGTTCAGATCCTTCCTTCTCAGCCACTTCCAGAGGTAGATGGTCAGCAGGGCAGAGAGCAGCAGCGCCAGGCAGGACGTGGAGAGTTCCTCATACATTCTTGCAGGGCTGACCTGTAAGGAATAGAAGACATCACTTTATCAGGTCTTTCTAAACGTATAAAGGAATTAATTCTCTCCAGAGCTGCAGTTTTATGCCGAGTACCCAGTAACTCAAAAGTTGCACTTTACAAATGGAAAAACAAAATGAATGAGCAGGACTGTAGAGATGATCCAGTCAGATTAGGTTGGATAAAGTAGGTTTATTCCTAGAGCAAGCAGGTACCATCTACTCAGCAGGATGCCTTGTCTCTAACTGCTGCAGCTAGAACCAGAACATCCACTGAGAGACATACAGCGACAGTAACCATAGCAATGGTTACTAAGATAGCTGTGATGCCACATCTCCTTCCTTTAACAGCAAAACAACTAAAACAATTTAAACTAATTAATTACAATCCTAAAAGTACTTGACAGAAAATAAGTATATTAATATGGTTATGTTCATACTTCAGAATACAATAAAATCATAAATATGTGATACTATATATGAAAATACAAGATAGAGTGGAAATACAAGATGGATACTCTATCCTCCCCCTTTACGCAATAAACAAAACAATTTACATAGCAAAATTTCCATATTTCACTGGTAATCTTATAGCTCTACCAACTCGTGTCACTTTCCCAGTGTTACTGGGGGGTTGTGTAGAACTACAAGAAGGTTGAGATTGAATAGCAACACTGGGGGTGATCCTGACAGATTGGGGATGAATACTATCTTGATCACAAGCAGTGGTGTCTGTGACTTCATCCCACATTCAACTCATTGATGAAAAAGGTTTTTCAACCCCTTTTTTGTGGTTTACATTACTATATTTGGACAACTTGTTGTAATGCCAAATTTTTCCATCACTCAATTCAGCAGATCTGGAAAAAGATTTAACTACATGCAATGGTGCAGAGTATTTACTCTGTCCTTTTTAACTTTAGAACTGAGTTTCACTTTGACCCAATCACCTTCTTTTAATTTAATGTCACTTGTATTGTGTGTTTTATCAAAGTTAGTCTTGCAAGTATCATGCATTTTCCTTAAATTGGATCTAACAACAGCTGGTGACCATTTACCATAAGTCTTCATGGTGTTACATGCAACATTGTCTTTTGAAAAAGGTTCTCTGCCTCGTAGGATTCTGAAAGGACTGTATCCAGTACCTGTGGGTGTAATCCTGTAAGCCCAAAGTGTACTGAAAAGTTCTTTTTCCCAATTTTGTCCAGCATTAAGTGATGCCTGTATACTGCCCATTATAACTCTGTTGAATCTTTCCACAATACCATTCCCTACAGGGTGATAAACAGGGGTTTTCTTCCCACAAATACCATTTCTTTCCAAAAATTGCATGTATTTTTCAGATGAAAATTGTGGTCCATTGTCACTTAGAATGTTCTTTGGAATCCCTTCTCGCAAAAACACGCTTTCTAAGAATTTGATGACTTGTTTTGTGTCAAAGTTTTCAGTAATTTCTATTTCCGGCCACTTAGAATAATCATCAATAACTACTAGAACATGCTTATGGTTGCCTTCCTCATCCTCAATGGGACCTAGCCAATCAATGCTAAGATTTTCCCAAGGCCGATCAGGCAAAAGTCTAGTGCCAAGAGTGGGTCTGAATAGTCGTTGGGTCTTGTCAGAATCTTGGCAGGTAGAACACTGTTTAACACATTTTTCTATATCTCTGTCCATACCTGGCCACCAATATGACATTTTTACTCTTGCTTTCAGTTTGAGGATACCTAAATGACCTTCATGATTTAATTCTAAAATTTTGGATCGTAGAGTCGTAGGAACAACAATTCTTTCTCCTCTGTAGATATAACTAGAATTGTCAATAGATAGTTCATTTTGTATTTCCCACATAGCTCTCAATTCTCCTTGGCTTTCATTTTTGATGGGCCATCCATGAGTAATAAAGATTTTCGCTCTACTCAATGCCTCATCATTTGCATACTCATTGTTCCATTCTTCTTTGGAGATAGCTTTGGTATCATCATATATTGCTGCCACATTAAAATCATCCCAATCATTTTGTTCAAAAGGCTCATAAGGTAAGGGGGATCTACTTAAATAGTCCGCTACCTGATTTCTTTTCCCAGGAAGATATTCAACTTCATAAGTAAAATCCAAGAGTTTTAAATTCATTTTCGCTATTCTTGGAGTGGCTTTTAATACACCATCAGATGTCAATACTTTGAGTAATGGCTTATGATCAGTGCGGAGAATGAATTTAGTGCCCCACACAAACTGCCTGAATTTTTCCATTGACCATACTGTTGCTAACATTTCCTTCTCAATAACTGAATATCTTTCTTCAGTAGGAGATAGTGCTCTAGAAGCAAATGCAATTGTTACTTCTTCACCTCTGATATTAATTTGGGATAATACTGCTCCTAGACCTTTTCCACTCGCATCAGTGGTGATGATACTTGGTGCAAGGCTGTCAAAAGCTTGCTGAGGAAAAGCTGAGACAAGATCACTTTTTATTCTCATAAAGTCCTCTTCAAGTTCTTTATTCCACGTGAATTCTTGTTTTATTTTAAGTAATTGTCTTAAATTGTAAGTCTTTGTGGCAAAATTCTGTACGAATTTGGAGTAGAATTCAGCCATGCCAAGAAATGACCTTATCTCGTCTTTAGACTTTGGTACGGGAGCATTCCTAATGGCTTCAATTAAATTCTTTTTTGGAGAAATCCCTTCACCGCTTACTTCATGCCCTAGGTATGTTACGGATTTCATCCTGAATTTGCATTTCTTTAGTTCAGCTGTTAGACCTTTTCCAAATAATATGTGAAGAACATTCTTTAATCTTTCATCATGTTCATACATATTGCGACCCATGATTAGTATGTCATCTTGAAAATATGTAATGCCTTTTAATCCTTTAAATAATTTGTGCATTAACCTCTGAAACACGGCAGCAGCAGAAGCCAGGCCGAAAGGCATTCGTACAAAGCGATAACATCCAAAGGGAGTTATGAAAGCTGTTAGACTTCTGCTACTGTCGTGTTACTGGATTTGATGGTACGCAGACGTTAAATCTATGGTCGAAAACCATTTAATCCCATTGGTCTGTGCTAGTAATTCATCAATTCTAGGTAAGGGGAATTTATCTACAACGATGTTCTTGTTGAGATCTCTCAAATCAATGCATAGGCGCAACCGGCCATCAGGTTTGCGCGCTACGACTAATGGAGCGAGCCATTCTGCACTTTCTACAGGCTCTATTATCCCTTTTTTTCCAAATTGTCCAATTCAGCCATGACACCTTCTTTTGTGCTGATGGGAATGTTCCTGGCTTTATGACAAACTGGTACAGCATTGTCTTTGAGTATAATTTTATGTGTAAATCCACACAGTTTTCCCACATTCCCAGAAAAGACACTAGGAAATTGTTTAACAATATCCTTAACATGGCTATCATCTGTCTCATTTAAAAGCATAACTTGATCTTCCATCTTGGGATTGAGAATGATCCTAAGTTCCCCTTGATCAATCCACCCCAACACGGATGGTCCTTTTTCTGCAACATATAGTTTACCCATGGCACTCCTGTCTTTGAACTTGAAATTAACTTCTACATAACCTACCATAGGTATCTTTTCACCAGTGAAAGTTACAGGTTGTATATCTGGAGGCTTTAATTTTAAATTAAGAACACTTTCGAATTTGCTTTCCCATACCTTACGTTGTATAATCGTGTAAGGTGAGCCTGAATCAGGTACAATTTGCAAGTCAACCCCACCTATGTTTAAATCACAAATTGTTTTTTTCTTGCCTGTGCTACTAATATTTAGTACAACATTTTCCTCATCATTCATGTCATTTATGCATAATATGCTATCATCACTAGAGGAGTTCCCATTGTCAACATGTTCTTCAACTTTGTCCTCAACACATCCTATTACTTTTTTGTTACCTTTCTTAATTCTTCTTCTGCACGCTTTAGTAAAATGCCCCATAATGCCACAATAACCACATCTTGATTTCAAAGCGGGACACCATTTTTCATTTGCGTTATGCCCTTTGTACCCACATCTGTAACATGTAAGTTGTTTGTCATTGTGGTAATTTTTTTTAAAGGTAGTGTATTTCTTATTGACGTCTTTATCATTCCGTTTGTCAATTTTCCTACTCTCATTTATGTTACTAGAAACTTTGCTAACAACATTACTCTCTTCATTATTTTTAAGTACGACTTGTGCGCATATTTTTGACATTTCACCATTCTTAACTATGGCAATAATTTCATTCAAAGATGCGTCTCCGCATACCCATAGTTTTTCTTGGATGGCAGCATTATTGGAGTGCATGACTAGTTGATCTCTAATGAAACTGTCATGTAGGTTGCCAAAATCGCAATTAATAGATAATTTCTTCAAAGAAGACACATAATCCTCAACAGATTCAGATTTATGTTGTTTCCTTTGGAAAAATTTGTATCTGCTAATTCCCACACAAACAGTAGGTTGGTAATGTGCATCAAGATCTTCTAGAGCTTCAAAAAATACATTACCACCAGATCTTGTTTTTTTTCCATTTGATAGTAAATTCTAGACCCTTCTGGTCCTAAACTGTGCAACAACATTTTCTTTTTCCTAGAAGCAAAAAATTCATCCTCACTCTCTTCTTCTAAGGCAGATATGTAATTAAGGAAGTATTCTTTCCAGTCTAACCATTTCAATACAGGTTCACCAGGACGAGTAAGAAATGGGACTGGAGGAATTAAGCCATAACCTTGCGTGGCCATTATTTAAATCTAATGAAAAATGGAATATTAATTATAATATATAATGCTGTCACTACCAAGATAACACTTCTGTATACATAGGTATAATTTGTAATTATATGTATATAATGAAAAGTATATACATATATATTCAAGGCGATTATTGTGTACAATAACCAGTATTGAGTAAGTATTTAGTTATTGTGAGTAGAAGTATGCACAATCATAAATGGTGTGCATATCACCGTTGAAATAACTTAAAATAAATGTAACACAGTACCATATGTTACCTGAAAGCGCTGCATCAATAAGGCTTGCATCCGATTTTTTTCCCGTATAAAATTCAAAGGATACCGGTGGATTGAATACTCCGATCACTTGAGTTGCTGTACTAATCCTCGGTGTGTGTGTTGCTTGGCAACCAAGGATAACAAAATGGCCACGACGCAAGGGTCACGTTGCGTGACCTAGCGTGATGACGCGTATGCTGTGACGGAGCTTGTCTCTCTTGGATGGAAGCCTGTAAGATTCTTTGCGTCTCACTGCATTCGTCAGTTGGTGAAGAACGAAGCTGACGTTGGCTGGAATGGATTCCCCGAGTCTCCTGTCCTCGAATGATGTCTCCGGAGATGCAGAGATCGGGTGACACAATGGAGGTAGAATGTCACCGCCGCTCGAAAGATGCGGCCGAAGGAAGTTGCCACAATGGTCACTCTTGGTAGGTAAAGGCAATTGAGAAAATAAAATTACCTATTTCCAAGAGAAGTACAGTTTTTTTTTTTTAAACCAGCAGTATACATACAGCTCAGCAATAAAATACGTATTCTTGATGTTTGCAGCGATGCATTACTCGAGGATAGTTTGTTGGTAGTATTCACGAACAAACTTCTTTTAAAGATTGAAATTCCACTGAACAAGAGATTTCCTTAATTGTGAAACGGCAACAAATTATACGGTTCCGAGGTTTTGAGCAGTCTTCTCTCCTGCTTGCTCCAAAGACTGCTCTAAGTAGAAAATTCTTCGGGGTTAAAGAAGAATGAGAATGTAGCTTTGTAAGTCCTTAATGAATTTGTATCCCTTCCGAAGTCGCCATAATGTAAAGATGATCCAATCAGATTAGGTTGGATAAAGTAGGTTTATTCCTAGAGCAAGCAGGTACCATCTACTCAGCAGGATGCCTTGTCTCTAACTGCTGCAGCTAGAACCAGAACATCCACTGAGAGACATACAGCGACAGTAACCATAGCAATGGTTACTAAGATAGATGATGCCAAAAGGACCAGATTTTCTTAATTAAGTTACATCACAGCATATTAATAAAAGATAGATCCATATTTGAAAAATATTGATTAATTCTTGGTATATAAAATGTAAGGATCCTTATTAAATAACACTGCCCATGCCCCATTCTGGGGTAAACCACTGCAAGCAGCCTAATTTGAAAGCACAGTTTAAAGTCACTACTGGAATAGCGCCTTGGGTACACCCTATTTCAATTTCTCACTGTGTGGTTATTTGTTAACTTAATGTGTCCTCATTACCAGAAAAATAAATTAAAAGCTACATGACAGGACACAAGAGGCGTGATTCACAATTAAAGCAATTTGCTCATGGAAATTCAACTCGCGCATCAAAGCGTTTTAAGAGTGTAAAACCAGGTTTGCTACTCACAAAAAATGGTTTTATATGAGTAAAAAGATTTGCTCAGATATACACTTTCTTGTGGGTAAATTTTCTACTTGGTAGAGAGTGGCATTTACGGACGTACACTTGAGAACAACCACAAACGTACCTATTTGTGCATATTTACTTACATTTTCTTAGATCGTTCCCATCCTGCAAATGGTAGGAGATTTACTCCTGTCAAGGGCAGGAGTAATCCATTTTCAAGATGAAATTGAGGAGAAATCCCCCCTAAAATTGGTGGGGGCCTAAGGAGAGCATTTTCTCAAGACATTCTAGCGTGAAAAAACGGAGCATGTGCAACTGCTGTAACACAAAAACGTTTTGTATGTCTAATTTAACACTGGGCACAATGCAGACATGGTTTGTATTGGTGTACATTGGAATTCTCAAAAGAGCTCCAGTTGTACTCCTGGGAATCCGTGAAAGTCACTACTTCCCAGCTTAACCCTCGGAAACTTAAGATAATTCCTAAAAAAAACAGAAACGTGTACCAAATTCAATGAGGAAATCTATGGGAGTTAATCTGCATTTTTTGTGAAATGGACCCGCTTTTCCAACAGGAAGAATTCAGTGCAGCATAGGAGAGATTCTGAACTCATGCTTCCTACATAAAAAATGAGAATTTTTGTCACTTCTATTGAACTGGTAAAACACTATAGGGATAGATAAATCAATGAAAAGTACTAAATAGTATAAAGCATGCTATATACCTACTAAAATATCAGATCATTTTGTGTCACCTTTTGGTAATAGTAACATTTCTTATTTACACAGCTTAGCAATGGTTAAGGTGTGGTATCAGCTGCAAAATAAGAAACGTTTTTTTGGGAGGGGACTGTCCCCTGCATAGTAAACTGGTGTGTAACCCTGCGCTGAGTACACGTCTGCATGTGAAACTGGAATCCTGACATTTAGTTTGGCCCTGGAATCACAGTAATTTAGCGAGTGCAGAGAGGCCTTTCGCTGATAATGTGAGATCTAGAACCTGATCATTAACCTGGAGGTACGCACCAATAGTGCCCATATAATGGGTATTGTCCTAGTGTGCCTGGTCCTGGTGCATCACATAAAGTGGCAGCGCACAGTGTTTTGTGAATGTTTAGTGTGACTAGACCTTCGTCTCTGTGTCAGAACGAATAAGGTCTACCAGGGCCGGACTGGGAACCGAAACCGGCCCTGGTAAACTGCTCGGCTGCCCCCCCCACCCCTGGGAGTAGGGGGGGTGCAGCCGAGCTGTTTGCGAGGGCCGGTTTCAGCCGATTTTGTTACAGGGGGCCGATATTGCCGACCCCCGGTAACAAAACCGGCCCCCACCCTAGCGGCCCACCGGGGAAACGACCAGTGCCCACTTCGGCCAGTCCGGCCCTGAGGTCTACTGATCCCTGTAAAGGTCTGCTGTCAGGTGAAACCCAGAACCTTGTACTATCATCCTGTGTGCATGTCAAGTTCATACGGGTACAGTGAATGTGTAGCACATGTATCGTATTTGGACTTTTTGTGTGGTATGAGTCTGAGTACTGGAGTCCATGGAATCTATTTTGGATGTCTGTGGTGTAGCATGGCACAAGATGGAGGATAAGGGAGCCTCTCCTAAACAGTGGAAGTGTATTACCAGCAATCGTGTGGCTGAAGGGTAAGGACCCAGACACTGAAGTGAGGGAAGATTGAGGCAGGGCTTCCTTTAGAAATTCACTTGGGAACTTTTTAAGCAAAGGGCTGGTAATTAGTTCTTCCTGACCATTGCCAGGATGAAAGGTGGAGGTGCCGTTTTCAGTGTTTGGGAAAGCGGATGACAGTCAGATGCAGAGATCTTACACTTCATTGTGGTCTTGTTTTGGATACGTCTGCTTGGAGACAGTTCAATTGCTAACTCCTGAGATTTTCTATATGTCTTAGTAGCAACACTTCCAAATTGTTGTTTTGCTGTGGAAAGGTTAGGAGCTCCATTGGCTAACACAAGGTTAAAAGGTTGGCACCCCAACTCGTCTAACTCCTGAATGGGACCACCTAACAAGATAAAATAAGGCATCAAATTAATTGGGACATTAAATCCGACCTGATGCCCAGCCCAGATTTAAAGTCACTATTAATATTTGGCAACTTTTAGAAAGTTGCCACTCTGCACTCCAGCTAGTACAGTGACCTCACAGAGACACTGACACATAGATGGGTTTCTGACCACCTGGGGAGACTTGCGAATGACTCCCTGCCCCGGGAACAAAGGCAGTTGCCACAGAGCGAGGTGTCACCTCCTCTTCCAGGATGGCTACTCAGAGTGTTAGCCCAAAAGGCAGACTTCAAAGGTGAAGCTGCCTTTGAAGGGCCACTTGTGACAACATCCCTGAGCAAGGATGCAGTTTGTTCCTGCAGACAATTAGGTTACAGAGCTAAGGAAGGGAAACCTGTGTCTAAACCGGTTTACCCCGTGGGCGTGTAGCCCACTGGTAGCCACACCGCTAGGGTGGGCTACCTTGGTCCCGACGACCGAAGAAGAGTTGGTCCATCCTGAAGAAGCAAGAATGGGGCACTCTGGGATAGCCAGGTGCCACACATCACAGGAACTTCATCACTAGAGAGGAAGGGACTCAGTAGTCCATTGGCTAGTGACCGCATGGTCCCCTCAGGGCACTTTCCCTGGATAATTAGGGCACCCCTGGCACCTTGCCCCTCAGTTCACATTGGAGAAGAAGAGAGGACTGAAGAAGGACTACCCTGCTGCTGTAATGAGCCCCACTGTACCCCAATATAGGCCTAGGTAGCTGCACAACCTTTTACCTACATTTGTCCTACCTTGCTCTAAATAACGGCTCTGGCGCTGACCTTTTACCTAGTTAGGTGCTGAATAAATGTTGTGTGGTTTTCTTTGAAAACTAGCCTCATTTATCATGCTTTAGGATTCTTAGTATCACAGCAGGATTACCATCTTCTGTATAATTACTCTGTACAAAAGTCACCGCTATCGTCATCCTTGGACGACAGGCCCACAGTTCCATGACACATCTAAGTAGAACGCCTGAGGGTACCTTACGGGTATATAAGTACCACATCTTCGCTGGGCAAACCAGAGGAGAAGCTTCCATGCTGACACGAGACGCTGAAGTCCCTGCACGCAGACACTCCAGCACGCAGTGGTCTGACATCCCTCGCGGGCTGTCCAACTCAAGACCAAGACGGGGTCCTTTGTTCTCTCACATAAGGTAATGAGGTTGGCTCTTTCCTAGGGGCATTCTTGGCTTCACATCTACATACATGCTAGGTACACTTTGCTAGGTTTAGCATCTTAGGAGTACGCATGGTTACTGCCATGTATCTATATGCCTGCATATATCTACTGTTTTAGCACCATGGTAGAATTCTACCTTTTATTCACCCTGTTGGTGCTTGTAATCGTATATATCTGTTTCTGTCTAATGGTTGTTGGGGCACGCGTATTTTATACTAGAATGACGCTGGTTCAATAAATGCTTATTGAAAACGTCCCCACCGTTTATTCTGTGTATCTCTCTGAGAACAAGTAAGCACGAGTAACTGAGCGAAAAGTACTGTACTGTTTCCATGATCCCTGAGGGGTCAGGGTTGTCATGTTCGATAGTTGCCAGAAACTATTCTCTCCTTGTTAAGGTTGGGGGGCTTATAGTGGCACTGTGAGCTAGCTGGTCTACAGACTAATATAACCTTTGGGGGTGTCTGGAATCAGTCTGGACACCAATCCCTTAGTTTATGTTGTCTAAACGTGCAGATCCTATATAGATGTATAGAAACTACACGACACTGCCCTTGAACCAGGCAAAGAAAAACTGCACCATCAAGACAACTGCACCTGCTGCACTGTTGGGCTAGCGAGACTGAGACTGTGCCTGCTGCTCCTGGCCCTGGGAAAAATCAATTTCCCAGTCCCAGTCCCATTAACCTCTGTTTTTTTCAGTGGGGGGGGGAAATAATAACACACACACACTCACATATATATATGTATGATTCCCAAAGGTTGCCTCCGATCTCAAGGACGCAACTCCACACGAGAGTAAGTTCTCAAAACCTTTTATTTGGGAAGCTGCGCATAATGGCTGATGTTACCAAGTCCCCAACGCGTTTCGAAGCAACATGCATCTTCCTCATGGGGCAAAGGTCAGCAAATGACGAAAACCTGCAACCATTAATTTCCATTATTTGAATGCACTCTCCAGTGAGTAGCATTCTGGTAGTTGTAGTAAATTCATCCCCGTGGGTGGGGTCCGTTCATTTGCCAAAAAATTAGTCTTTGTTTTTTATCAATTTTCAAACAGCCCTCCAGTGGGCCCCAGACATGATGCGCAGCTTCCAAATTTCAGTTCTCCTGTGCTGCTGACTAGCTGTAAGGTTACAACCATGCAGTCCCGTTTCCACATTCCAACCGGGTGGTGCATCCTCGGCGGCTGAGGCCGCCGCGTAACATGATTCCCAAAGGTTGCCTCCGATCTCAGGGTCGTAACTTTACAGCCTGTCAGCAGCGCAGTAGTATGTGAAAATCGGAAACTGCACATCATGTCTGGGTCCCACAGGAGGGCTTTTGTGAAAATTGATAGTGGAAAACCAAGTTTAATTGTTGGCAAATGCACGGACCCCACCTATGGGGAGGAATTGTACTACAACTACCAGCATGCCACTAACTGGAGAGTGCATACAAATAATGGTAATTGATGGTTGTAGGACTTCGCCATTTGCTGAACTTTGCCCCATGAGGAAGGAGCATGCTGCTCCGAAACGCTTTGGGGATTTATTACAATCAGCCATAATGTGCAGCTTTCTAAATAAAAGGTTCTGTGAAACCTAACTTCTGTGGAGTCGCGTCCTTGAGATCGGGGGCAACCTTGGAGAAATATATATATATATATATATATATATATATATATATATATATATATATATATATATATATATATTATCTACTGGCGGTCGCCAGTAGATAGTTATAGTTACAACCTATTATCCATAGGAAATCCGCGACATTCTATTTGAAATAACTCTCTTGCCGTTGACGTATCTTCGCAAAATTTTCAAACTTTGTGGCCCGCTCCGGTCCGCTCCTACCCTGAAAGTCTCGGGGATTCGTCAAGCGGGGGCCGAGAAAAAGGGGGTCCCAAAACGCGTTTTCCCCATGCAATTTTCCATAGGAAACTTTAGACACGGCTACAGCCCGAACTGCAGAACGGAATTACACCAAATTTGGCAAAGATGTAGTTCTTGGTTCAGAAAGAACCCTTTTTGTTAAATGGTGTAAATCCGTTCAGTAGTTGCTGAGAAAATCAAAAGTAAAAAGATAGTGATATCTATGGCCGAGTAGGGTCCGCGTACCCTCCCGATCACGAGCTGCATGTTAATTGGCTGTCAGCTGGCTGTCAACATTCCGATTCAGGAAATGTTGGCAGCCATTTTATCCCTCGGTAGAACCGAGGGACAGAAACAAGTGCGCAAAGCGCACAAAGGGGGCAGGGTAGAAACACCCTGACCCCTAGGTTTGCTCAGGGGTCCCACAAGGACCCCTGGGCAAAAAAATATATATATTTTTAAAATCGGCAGGATGCGCTCAGGGTGCGCGAATCCTGCCGAAAAAAAATCGAGCGCGGTCTCCCGCGCTTCGATTGTATTTTGCCCCCGGGTGGCCCAAGTCCCGGGGGCATGGTGGGGGTTAATTTTATGTGTGGGGGCCTCATGGGGCCCCCAAGCCCAGGGACCGCCACCCCCGGGGCTTTTTTAAATGGTGCGGGAGGGCTCTGAGCCCTCCCGCAGCCCCGAGGACCACCACCTCCCGGGGCTTTTTTTTTATAATTCAAAAACCTCTGTGGGGGCTCCAGCCCCCACATGCCCGAGGACCGCCACCTCCCCGGGGCACTAAACATTTAAATATGGGGGTCCGTTACGGACCCCAGAGCCCGGGGACCACCACCTCCCGGGGCTGTGACCTGAATGGGAGGGGGCCGCGCTGCCCCCTCCTGGAGCCCTTGATGGCCCTGGGGACCACCACCCCCAGGGCCGGCTCCTGCAGTGTCCCGGGTGCCTACCCCGGGACACTGTAGTTTGCTATGGCAGGACGGGAGCCTCGCGGCTCCCGTCCTGCCATAGCAAACTGCTTTGGATATTGGAAGAGAGAGCAGGGAAACCTGCTCTCTCTTCCAATATCCAAAGCACATTGCTTTTCCACATGGGGAGCTGCATCTTAGCAGCTCTCCATGTTGAAAAGCAATGCCGGCTCCCAAGGGACGCGGGGAGCCGGCGGGACTGTGGGGGGATTGGGGACCCCCACAGTCCCCAACGGAGAGGGCCAGCCCCGGGGGATGGGGTCCCCGGGGCAAGTAGTGGCCCGGGAGGGGGCCATGCGGCCCCCTCCCCAAAGTTTAAAAAAATGAAAAAAAATAAAAAAAGGGTATGGCCGGCCCCGAGGATGGGGTCCCCGGGGCCTTAAATGGCCAGAGGAGGGGGCCACGCAGCCCCCTCCAAAGAATAAAAATAAAAATAGAGGCCAGGCCCCGGGGATGGGGTCCCCGGGGCCAATACAGGCCCAGGGAAGGGGGCCACGCGGCCCCCTTCCTGTTTTTTTATTTTTTAATTAAAAAAAGGGGTAAGGCCCTGGGGGATGGGGTCCCCAGGGCCCATAAACAGGAAAAAGGAAGGGGGCCACACAGCCCCCTTCAGGAGACAAAAAAATAAAATAAAAAAAAACGATCGGGCCGCAGGCCCGCCCCCTTCCTTCACCACTCTGCAAACGCGCCCCTGGCGCGTTTGCAGAGAGGAACGAATTCCCCTTGAATACTGGGAGTCCCTGAGGGCCAACTAGCCCACCAGGAACCTCCAGTATGCGCCAGGGAGCTGCCTTGCAGAGAGGTGTACAGAGGCCACACCCCTTTTACACCTCTCTGCAACGCAGCTCTGTGGCGCTTTGGAGGTATATGGTGGGCTAGTTGGACTCCGGGGACCCTCAGGATTCAAGGGGACTTAATCCCCAACTCAAAACGCGCCACGGGGCGCGTTTGCACAGTGGTGAAGGGAGGGGCGGGGCTTCAGGTGACATGTGTGCAAACAGGCCCCGTGGCGCGTTTTAAGATGGGGAATTAAATCCCCTTCAATCCTGAGGGTCCCTGGGGGCCAACTAGCCCAACAGGTACATCCAGAAAGCGCCACAGAGCTGCGTTGCAGAGAGGTGTAAAGGGGTGTGGCCTCTCTACACGTCTCTGCAACGCAGCCCCTGGCGCATATTGGAGGTTCCTGGTGGGCTAGTTGGCCCCTAGGGACCCTCAGGATTCAAGGGGACTTAATCCCCAACTTAAAACGCGCCACGGAGCGCGTTTGCACAGATGTCACCTCAGGCCCGCCCCTCCCTTCACCATTGTGCAAATATTCTTCTAAAATCATCCGAAATACGAATTCCGATTTACTCACCTGTTATAAGGAGAGACCTCAGTGCTGCATCTTTCAGCCCAGTACTGGTCCTGAAAAGTAATTTTAACCGTACTTACCAGTAACTTGAATTTCCTTCCATAGGCTAACATTGACTGGTTTCACTTGGAAATTCTTCTAAGTGTGGAGTTTTGGAACTTTAAAATATTCCTCTAAAATCAGCCGAAATACGAATTCCGATTTACTCACCTGTTATCAGGAGAGACCTCAGTGCTGCATCTTTCAGCCCAGTACTGATCCTCAAAAGTAATTTTAACCGTACTTACCAGTAACTTGAATTTCCTTCCATAGGATATCATTGCCTGCTTTTTGCTGAAAAAGTTTCTAAGTGTTGATTTTTGAAACATACAAATATTCCTCTAAAATCAGCCGAAATCCGAATTCTGATTTACTCACCTGTTATCAGGAGAGACCTCAGTGCTGCATCTTTCAGCCCAGTACTGGTCCTGAAAAGTAATTTTAACCGTACTTACCGGTAACTTGAATTTCCTTCATAGGCTAACATTGACTGGTTTCACTTGGAAATTCTTCTAAGTGTGGAGTTTTGGAACTTTATAATATTCCTCTAAAATCAACCAAAGTACGAATTCCAATTTACTCACCTGTTATCAGGAGAGAACCCAGTGCTGCATCTTTTAGCCCAGCACTGACCCTGAAAAGTAATTTTAACCGTACTTACCAGTAACTTATATTTTCTTCCATAGGAATCCATTGTCTGGTTTTCAGCAGAAAAGTTTCAAAGTGTCGATTTTCACAAACTACAAATATTCCTAAAAAATCGCCTGTATGACTTAAACGCATTCTTTCAACTGTTTACAGGAGATGCACCAGTGCTGGATCCAGGATCCAACACTGAGTAAGAAAAAGTAACGATAACAGTTTTTACCTTCTAAGTGAATTTCCTTCCATAGGATAACATTGGTGATTCTATGAGAAAAAGTTTCTAAGTGTCAACTTTTAAAGTACAATAATATTCCTTAAAAATCACGACTGTAACCAAAACGCTTTTACTCAACTGTTTACAGGAGATGTCCCAGGACTGAATCTAGGATCCAGTCCTGTGGTTAGAAAAGTAATCCATAAAGTAAGTAATTGCATTTAACTAGAAATTCACATTGAGCTGAATGTTGCATTGTGTTTGAAAATGTGTTGCCCATTGCAACAACTGTAACTACTGTACTTAAAAGTCTATTGCCTATGTGCAAAGTATTTAAACTAAAGTAATTCATTCTGAGAAAGTATTTTTTGTAATGTAATGTATAATGTAATTTAAAAAATAAAATATGTAAAAAAAAATTGTTTCTAAAAATGTAGTAAATCAGTATGAAAATTTTTTATATAACAATTAATACATTTAAAAATTGTCATTTACAAAACCTTTGAAATTCACTGAAAAAACCGTAGGTTTCAGACATGTTATAGTTACAAATTAGCATTTGAAAAACCTTTGAAATTCACTGAAAAAACCATAGGTTTCAGGGACGTTATAGTTACAAATTAGCATTTAAAAAACCTTTGAAATTCACTGAAAAAACCATAGGTTTTAGGGACAGTTATAGTTAGTTGAACATTGCACTCGTACAAAACCCATGAAATTCCCCCGTTATAGTTAGTCCAGCTAACTATAACTCGCGCCCCCGCAATGCACTGCTGATGACGTCACATATTACATCACTCATGACATGGTCAGTGACATCACTGATGACATCACTCATGACATCTCAAATGACATCACTGATGACATCATCCACGTGATAATCTGATGCAGCTCCTCACACCCTAATATAACCTTTGATACACCCAATCTAAATTACAGACTGCCATTCGCAAAACTATAGACACTCCAACACCAATAACTACATACCCACTCACTGATTCTTAGGTCTACACACACACATCCACTCACTCACCCGTACAGTCACTCATACTTATGGTCACTCAGTACAGGACTATCATATGCACTCTTACTCCTATATAGACACTCAAACACCGCCACTCATCCATAGAGGTACTCACACACCTAGTCAGTCATGCAAATAATTAAACACACTGCCATTTACACACCTATACAGTTATACACACACCAGCTCACTTAATCATACAAATACTAGCACATTGTTACGCTCTTATACAATCACTGATACAAGCACACACTCATCCATACAGCCACTATCACAATCACTCACTCTCAGCTTATAGCTATTTATATACTCCAACACACATATATACTGGCTTTCACATATGTAGTTACTCACACATGTACCACTGGGACATACATTCACTCACTAACACACTCTTACACACACTTACCCACCCATACAGTCTATCACAGATGCACTCTTGAAACCATCCACCCAGTGAATCACCCACTCACACATCTATGCACAGAGTTGCACTCACCCCACCCACACAAACACTCAGGCACCCATACAGATACTCAGACAACCAATCAATAACTCATATAGACACTCATGTAGCTATTCACAAACCCATGCAGCCACTTACACAGCAACAGACAGACGGATACAGACATTCACCCACTTTAGTCACTAACCCATGCATTCAGTAAGATACGTTAAATCACTCACTTATAGAGTCAGTCACGCACCTACTAAATCATCCATACAGACACTTACACACCCACTCATTCTTCAATATGTCTTTTCCTATATATATTAAAAATATTTCAACTTTACAGAAACACACAGTCACTGGATGATGTCATCAGTGATGTCATTTGAGATGTCATCAGTGATGTCATCAGTGATGTCACTGACCATGTCATGAGTGATGTAATATGTGACGTCATCAGCAGTGCATTGCGGGGCGCGAGTTATAGTTAGCTGGACTAACTATAACGGGGGAATTTCACGGGTTTTGTACGAGTGCAATGTCCAACTAACTATAACTGTCCCTAAAACCTATGGTTTTTTCAGTGAATTTCAAAGGTTTTTTAAATGCTAATTTGTAACTATAACGTCCCTGAAACCTATGGATTTTTCAGTGAATATATATATATATATATATATATATATATATAAAATTTAAAAAAAAATTTTTTTTACTGCAATGTGGTTCCTGCCGGAGCGCACAGCACTGGGTGCAGGCGTTGGGCGGAACCAATGGCCAAAGTTAATTTTTTTTTTTTTTTTTGCAACAAAGGACGCCGCACTCTGGAATCTTGGAATTTATGCTTTATTCACAGAGCCAGTCTGTCACACCGATGCGTTTCGGCCAGCACGGCCTTTCTCACGGTGGGGGGCACTACTATTACATCTGTTTTATGTCATTTCCTGTAAGTATACATTCCCATTGAATTCTGGGATTTGTAGTTCCATTTTAAAATATTTACAGATAACCTCGTGACAGAGTCATCATTTTCAATTTAGTAGACATTTTGTTTCGCTCAGCATTTTACCGGTGATCACATAATTTGCAATTTGCATTTCACACAATTTAAGAAACGGTGATGTTTTTCACTTTTATCACACATCAAACCTAGGGTTGTAACCAAAACAGTAATAATATCAATGTGTATAGTACATTCTCAGTGATGTTAATCATGATTTTATGTAATAGTACTAACGATACTCGATGGGTATAGTACCCCACATTTAATACGAGACCTATCTTAAAGGCTGTCTTGATTTAACCAGCATTTTTTCACATTTCATAATTTTTTTTACCATTTTCTATTCATTTGTGTTTAGATTGATGCAAGTTAATCGATGTTAGTGCGTTCTTATTTCTTGGAAATGGCTTCTCTTATCGACCTATATCATTGTTAGTATTCATCCAATTTATTATTCATAGTTCTTATCCGTTTATAGATGAACGTAGAGTTCTTCGTCAAAGTTCATCCCTTTCGGATTTTTTGTGCGTAGCCTGATTATATACTTAGATTCTAGCTGTCTAAGTTTCTTTTTCCTGTCACCCATCCTTTCATTGTTTTCCACCATATCTATACCAAAGAAATTCATTTTTCGCCAGTCACCACTTTGCCAGGCAAGTAGATGTTTGCCAGTTACATATGTTTGATCTTTATTTTTCACTGCCCGGATGTGTTCCAAAATCCGTTTTTTCAACATGCAGATGGTACTGCCTATGTACATCAGGCCGCAATTGCATTGAATGGCATAGACCACATATTGCGATGAACATGTTATTCTTTGGTTGATGTGGATAATTCTTCCTTCCGGATCTCTTATATCTTTTTTGTTGATTCCGATCTTACAGGCTTTGCAGTTGTTGCACCTTTTAAAGCCAGTTTGTTGTTGTTCTAGCCAATTTTTTCTTTTTGTTTCGGATTGGAAATGACTCTGTACTATTGTATCCTTAAGAGATGATACCTTTCTAAAGGTAATTTGTGGTCTTTCACCAATGATTTTCTCAAGGTCTTGATCTTGTTTTAGTAGTGGCCAGTATTTTTGGATACTTTGTCTGATTTTCCGTGCTTCTTTACTGAATGTCAGTATGAGTCTCGGAGCTGTCTGCTTGTCACCCTCATTTAAGTTTTTATTTTTTCTCTCAGTGTTTTTGACAAGAATTTCTGTTCGTGTGGTTTCTTTCACTTTCTTCATACTTTTATTGAGGTCTCTTTCTTTATATCCTCTCTTTTTGAGTCTATTTGCACTTTTCAGAATTTCTTTTTCCGCTTCCTCGTCTTTGGAGCAATTGCGTCGCATCCTAATAAATTCCCCAAATGGGATGCTTCTCAGCAGGGGTTTAGGATGGAAGCTGTCTGCACGAAGGATACTATTTGTTTCAGTTTTCTTTCTATAAAGAGTCGTCTGTATTTGCCCATTGTCAATGTAGACTGAGGTGTCCAAAAAGTCTACTTTATGACGACTGGTGGTGCAAGTAAATGAGAGTCCAATATTGTTCTCATTTAGAGTTTTAAAGTATTCCATGAATTCCTCCTTATTTCCATTCCAAATTAGGAACAGATCGTCTATGTAGCGTGTCCATAATATGATCTTTTCTAGGGCCTCGTTGTTGTTTGAACCCCAGGCTATTTCCTTCTCCCACCACCCCATAGTGAGATTTGCATAATTTGGGGAGAAGGAAATGCCCATGGCACAGCCACATAGTTGATGGTATATTTCGTGATCAAAGAGAAAGATATTGTTGTTCAGACACATTTTTATCATCGTTAGGAGCATTGCTGAGTGCTCCAGTTCGCTGATATTCCGTTGTTTCAAGAAATATGCACAGGCATTTAGTCCTATCGAATGTTCAATGGACGTATATAAGGAAGTCACATCGATCGTTACCATGATGTATGATGGATTCCATGCTATGTTTGACAGCACACGCAGAAAATCCCCTGTTTCCTGAATGTAGGAATTTAAATTTTTGACCATGGGAGCGAGGTAGTGGTCCACATAGGATGAAATGTTTTCATACAATGAATCACATGATGACACGATTGGTCTCCCGGGAGGGTTGATCATGGTTTTATGAACTTTGGGTAGGAAATATATCGTTGGAATAGTGGGATTTTCTTTGAAAAGATATTGTCGTTCATCTGCATTGATTAGATTGTGTTTGTGCCATTCATCCAGGTTGTTCCTCAGATCTTGAATCATTTTGTGAACTGAATTGTGTGTTAGCTTCTCATATTTTGCTGGGTCATGTAGTTGACGGTATGCCTCAATTTTGTAATCACTTGTGTTTTGAATCACAATATTTCCGCCCTTATATGCGGGTTTGATAATTATGTTGGAGTTGTTAGCTAACGTTTGGATTGCTTGTTTTTCCCTTGTGGACATATTTTCCCTATGTTTGTTGTTTCTTGTTTTTTCCATTTTGTCAATTTCATACATCACAGACTCAGAGAAGGAATCAATTTTGTTACCTGGTTACAATTGTGGGCAGTATCTTGATTTATTCATAAGGCCACTACTTTTATGTTGTTTGGTATCAATCTCAAGGTTTTGGAGCAGTTGGATTTCAGTGACTTCATCCACTTGGAATTCGTTGGCTAGGTCATATAGATTTTTTAGATTGGAATTTCTTCTATGGTCAAGGTTGCATCATTTTTTGTTTGCTCACTGTTTGCCTCCTGGGCAATCGTGTTCTGGTTTTGCTGTAATTGTTTGCCAGCATGTACCTTAGTCAGTTTAAGCTTCCGCACGTATTTATATATATCAATTTTAGTGTTGGTATAATTGAAATGTTTCTGTGGGCAAAACGATAAACCTTTATTGAGTATTTGACATTCCATTGTTGTTGGTGTATATTCCGATAGGTTGATAATTAAATTGTCTCCATTTAATTCCTCTTGGTCCGGTTCCTCAGCGGGTATTGTCTTTTTATATTTGGATCTTCGGGTTTTCCTTTGGCTTCTGAAGACTTTGTATTGCCTCTTCCAAACCCTCTGCCTCTGCCTCTGCCTTGCACTTGGTTTCGTGATAGATTCTGATCCAGATTGACAAGGCGCATCTCTTCTAAAAAATTAATGTTGCTGAGTGCATTTCTACTAGTAGTGGCTTCATTTTCACTGCCGCTTATATCCGATTCACTTCCTGTTTCTCCTCCTGCCTTTGATAATTTTGTGGCATAATTAATCTTTAATGCATCGAAACGTTTGGCAAACGTTAATATCCGGCCTAGTTTGTAGTCTGTTTCGTCCCTGATGAATTTCCTCTGTTTGCGTTGTTGGATTTCCTCCTCATATTTTTCTAACCGGTCATCCATTTCTTTGTGTAATTTATTTACTTCATCTTTGTCACATTGGCTGATTTTAGCTTCCAGGTCTTTAATTACTGTATGTGCTTCCTCGAGATCTCTTTCAGCATATTTGATGAGAATTCTCATCATGTTTTTACTGCATTCCATGTTGTTAGCATCCCACTCTTCTAGCATCTCCGTTCATGTGTCTGGATGCGTGGGCATGGTGAAGATTCTTAGTCCGCGTGGGACTCTGTCCACTTCAAGATATTTCTGCAATGCCAACACTTCCCAGCTTTTGCTTATTTCTTTTTTGTATTGTTTTTCAATTTGAAAGAATAGTTGTTTAAGTGTGGGATTCGATTCATTTGACATGTTAGATTTTGTGCTTGCAGCCGCTCCTTCCTGACTGCCTGGTTGAAACATTGTTGCCACAGTTTGCGCACGTTTCGCTTTTCGTGCTTCCATCGTTACTTATACATCAATCTATGATCCTCCGATAAGGCGATTAGCGCTGATCTTTGTATTGCTGTCTTTGTTATGCTCTGGCTGTGTCTGTTTCAATACAATCTAACCAAGATTCCCCCTTTGTGGTTGGAGCGCGGCGTATTGCTATGTGAGTTTGAGTGATGCCGGTCTCCGTTTCCTACCACATTCAAGTCGCTTCGATCCTGAGATTAATGCCACATTTATTTTTTGCCAAATAGCTTCAACACTCACCCATCCGGGGAGACTCCTGTACGGTCGGGGCTCTCTGCTCCTTCCTCCAGCGCTCGACCCGGTGAGCGTGGCGTCTTCGCGGCTTCCTTCTCGATCGGGCGCTTCCGGCGTGGATTCTGTTTACTGCAATGTGGTTCCTGCCGGAGCGCACAGCAGCGGGTGCAGGCGTTGGGCCGAACCAATGGCCAAAGTTAATTTTTTGCAACAAAGGACGCCGCACTCTGGAATCTTGGAATTTATGCTTTATTCACAGAGCCGGTCTGTCACACCGACGCGTTTCGGCCAGCGCGGCCTTTCTCACGGTAGGGGGCACTACTATTACATCTGTTTTATGTCATTTCCTGTAAGTATACATTCCCATTGAATTCTGGGATTTGTAGTTCCATTTTAAAATATTTACAGATAACCTCGTGACAGAGTCATCATTTTCAATTTAGTAGACATTTTGTTTCGCTCAGCATTTTACCGGTGATCACATAATTTGCAATTTGCATTTCACACAATTTAAGAAACGGTGATGTTTTTCACTTTTATCACACATCAAACCTAGGGTTGTAACCAAAACAGTAATAATATCAACGTGTATAGTACATTCTCAATGATGTTAATCATGATTTTATGTAATAGTATTAACGATACTCGACCAATCATGTCATCATGTGATTCATTGTATGTAAACATTTCATCCTATGTGGACCACTACCTCGCTCCCATGGTCAAAAATTTAAATTCCTACATTCAGGATACAGGGGATTTTCTGCGTGTGCTGTCAAACATAGCATGGAATCCATCATACATCATGGTAACGATCGATGTGACTTCCTTATATACGTCCATTTAACATTCGATAGGACTAAATGCCTGTGCATATTTCTTGAAACAACGGAATATCAGCGAACTGGAGCACTCAGCAATGCTCCTAACGATGATAAAAATATGTCTGAACAACAATATCTTTCTCTTTGATCACGAAATATACCATCAACTATGTGGCTGTGCCATGGGCATTTCCTTCTCCCCAAATTATGCAAATCTCACTATGGGGTGGTGGGAGAAGGAAATAGCCTGGGGTTCAAACAACAACGAGGCCCTAGAAAAGATCATATTATGGACACGCTACATAGACGATCTGTTCCTAATTTGGAATGGAAATAAGGAGGAATTCATGGAATACTTTAAAACTCTAAATGAGAACAATATTGGACTCTCATTTACTTGCACCACCAGTCGTCATAAAGTAGACTTTTTGGACACCTCAGTCTACATTGACAATGGGCAAATACAGACGACTCTTTATAGAAAGAAAACTGAAACAAATAGTATCCTTCGTGCAGACAGCTTCCATCCTAAACCCCTGCTGAGAAGCATCCCATTTGGGGAATTTATTAGGATGCGACGCAATTGCTCCAAAGACGAGGAAGCGGAAAAGAAATTCTGAAAAGTGCAAATAGACTCAAAAAGAGAGGATATAAAGAAAGAGACCTCAATAAAAGTATGAAGAAAGTGAAAGAAACCACACGAACAGAAATTCTTGTCAAAAACACTGAGAGAAAAAATAAAAACTTAAATGAGGGTGACAAGCAGACAGCTCCGAGACTCATACTGACATTCAGTAAAGAAGCACGGAAAATCAGACAAAGTATCCAAAAATACTGGCCACTACTAAAACAAGATCAAGACCTTGAGAAAATCATTGGTGAAAGACCACAAATTACCTTTAGAAAGGTATCATCTCTTAAGGATACAATAGTACAGAGTCATTTCCAATCCGAAACAAAAGAAAAAAATTGGCTAGAACAACAACAAACTGGCTTTAAAAGGTGCAACAACTGCAAAGCCTGTAAGATCGGAATCAACAAAAAAGATATAAGAGATCCGGAAGGAAGAATTATCCACATCAACCAAAGAATAACATGTTCATCGCAATATGTGGTCTATGCCATTCAATGCAATTGCGGCCTGATGTACATAGGCAGTACCATCTGCATGTTGAAAAAACGGATTTTGGAACACATCCGGGCAGTGAAAAATAAAGATCAAACATATGTAACTGCCAAACATCTACTTGCCTGCCAAAGTGGTGACTGGCGAAAAATGAATTTCTTTGGTATAGATATGGTGGAAAACAATGAAAGGATGGGTGACAGGAAAAAGAAACTTAGACAGCTAGAATCTAAGTATATAATCAGGCTACGCACAAAAAATCCGAAAGGGATGAACTTTGACGAAGAACTCTACGTTCATCTATAAACGGATAAGAACTATGAATAATAAATTGGATGAATACTAACAATGATATAGGTCGATAAGAGAAGCCATTTCCAAGAAATAAGAACGCACTAACATCGATTAACTTGCATCAATCTAAACACAAATGAATAGAAAATGGTAAAAAATGTTATAAAATGTGAAGAAATGCTGGTTAAATCAAGACAGCCTTTAAGATAGGTCTCGTATTAAATGTGGGGTACTATACCCATCGAGTATCGTTAGTACTATTACATAAAATCATGATTAACATCACTGAGAATGTACTATACACGTTGATATTATTACTGTTTTGGTTACAACCCTAGGTTTGATGTGTGATAAAAGTGAAAAACATCACCGTTTCTAAAATTATGTGAAATGCAAATTGCAAATTATGTGATCACCGGTAAAATGCTGAGCGAAACAAAATGTCTAATAAATTGAAAATGATGACTCTGTCACGAGGTTTTCTGTAAATATTTTAAAATGGAACTACAAATCCCAGAATTCAATGGGAATGTATACTTACAGGAAATGACATAAAACAGATGTAATAGTAGTGCCCCCTACCGTGAGAAAGGCCGTGCTGGCCGAAACGCGTCGGTGTGACAGACTGGCTCTGTGAATAAAGCATAAATTCCAAGATTCCAGAGTGCGGCGTCCTTTGTTGCAAAAAAAATATATATATATATATCAACGCTCCTTTTCCTCCTCCTCTCCTCAAGGAAAGAGCACTCACCGGGGTAGTTTTCAACCTGTTTATTCAGAGCAAACAGACGTGTTTCGGCATGTGCCTTCTTCGATGTTTAACATGCACGCCAAAAAAGAATGTTTTTTATGTAAATAAACATTAACACGTGGTACACATGGATATCAACGATGGACTCACATACAAAGTAATCACAACCGCCATATTGGAACGGTGTCTGATTAGTACCATAATCCAGTTATTCTCAAATAAAATCATTTCATTTGTCCTTGCCATAAATACATATTCAAATTCATAATAAATATCTTGCCATGTATCGGCATGGCATTATATTATCCGATATTTTAAACAACGAATAACATTTCTGGATGTCAACAATGGACTGACATACATAGTGATTATATCTGCCATATTGAAACGGTATCAAATTAATAAATCGGTCCCTCGAGTAAAAATGCTTTCTCTGTCCATCACATCAATAAATTTACTACAAAATTCAATAGTTAAGCAATACTGCCGTGTATCGGCTTTTCCTTTATCCTGTACCACGTATATGTTTAATTTAATCACTTCCTTGATTCCAAAAGAATCTGCATACATCCATTCACAATTCATTTCTATTACCAATGGTTCGTACCCCTGCTCCTGCCATGTATTGGCTTGCCCATTGTCAGTAGTGACTTTATGTTCCACATTGTACACAGTAACCCATATTCAATCTCCTAAGTGTATTGCAAGTTCTTCCCCACTATTCATCCCTCTTGGGGTTTTTGTCTGAAGGTCTATGATGTACCTTGATTTTAACCTCCGAAGTTTGGTAATCCTATTGCCCCCTCTCACACTTGGCGGTACATGATCTATGCCAAAGTATTGTAGCAGATCCCTATTGCTCTGATGTTTTTCGGCAAAGTGTCTGGCTACTGGGTATGCAGCATCATTTTTAGCTATGGCACGCATATGTTCCAAAATCCGAACCTTGATTGGGTGAATAGTGCTTCCTATATACCTAAGTCCACAAGGACATGTCAAGCAATAAACCGCATAGATGGTATTGCAAGTAAGAAACCTATTTATAGTTTTATGTTTTTTTAGGCCTGGTATTTTATATGACAATATTCTCTTACTGCTGATACAAGCTTTGCATTTCCCACATGGGAAAAATCCCCTCATTTCTTTGAGGGTTCCCTTGTTACTTGGCTTCTTTTCTAGGTAGCTGTGTACTAAATGGTCTCCTATTGATCTGGCCTTCTTAAAGGTTATTAGGGGACCTGCTGGTAAATCCGGACCGATGATTCCATCCGTCTTAAGGATGTTCCAGTTCTTTTTCAGTATTTTCATAAGATGATTTGCATCCTCTGAGAATGTTGTAATCATTCTGAACTTAGCTGTGGTTTTATCATTGATCTTTTTATCTTTTGCCTTCAATAACTGTTGTCTGGGAATCTTTTCAACCTTTTTAAGTGTTGCCTCTAACAGTTCTTTGTTGTAGCCTCGCATCACAAATCTGTCACTACTATCTTTCACTGCTAATTTGAAGTCACTATCCCTGGTGCTGTTCCTCTTTAATCTTAAAAATTCACCATAGGGAATGCTCCTAATCAGTTGAGGTGGATGACTACTCCACGGGTGTAAGGTAGTATTACCTGCTGTTGGTTTACCATAGAGTGACATACTGAGTTTATTATCTACTACACTAACCTTCAGATCTAAAAAGTTAACTGTCCTAGGACTGACCTCCCCTGTGAATTGTAAGTTGACACTATTCTTGTTCAGATGCGCAATGAACTCTACTGCTAGTTCTATGGACCCACTCCAAACTATAAACAAATCATCGATATAACGATGCCATGATGCAACGTTTCCCATCCATGGTTTGTTTTCCTGCGACCAGGCCACCTGCTTCTCCCACCAGCCCACAAATAAATTTGCATAGCTGGGGGCGAAGCAGGTGCCCATTGCTGACCCAGAAATTTGCCTATAGTGGTCCTCTTCAAATAAAAAAATATTGTGTGTCAAACAAAACTCAGTGAATTTCAACAACATCTTGTTATGTTCAACAAACATCAGTGATCGTTTAGACAAAAAATAATTCACGGCTTGCAAGCCCTGTTTGTGATTTATACAAGTGTAAAGACTTGTGATGTCCAAGACAATTAATTTGTAACTCGAGTCCCACTGCAACTCTTCCATTCGGCACAAAAAGTCTTTCGTATCTTTGATATAGGACGATAATTCGGTCACAAATTTAAATAAAAAATGATCAATGAATATAGACAAATGTTCAGTTAAACTCCCCTGTGAGGACACAATCGGTCTCCCAGGTGGATGGTCTTGGTATTTGTGAATCTTGGGTATGTGGTAGAAGGTTGGCATTATCGGGTTCAAACAACGAAGAAAGAGATATTCGTTTGTTTCCAGCATGGCTTTATCATACCAAGATTTTATCAGCAGATGGTATTGCGTTATACTTTCATAGTATCTTTCTTTAGTTATTCTTTCATAACATTTACTGTCCGAAAGTTGACTTTGAGCTTCTGCGTGATATTGCTCTCTGGTTTGTATAACAATATTGCCGCCTTTATCTGAATGCTTGCATACTATAGATACATCATTTCGCAAGTTCTCTAAGGCTTGATGTTGTTCCTTAGTTATGTTGTACCTTATTTTACTGCTCGTCTTTGTTCTCAGTTTGAGAAGATCCTTGTTAACTGCCTCCGCAAAGATATCAATTGCATCTATGGGCAATTGAGGCAAGAATTGCGATGTTGGTTTAAAGGGGCTGGTTTCCTTTTCTTGTTCAATCCCCAGTCTGATGGTTCTTTCTACTATATCTAGGGTACTAGTGGTATCCTCCTCTATCTCTGTACGTAAAGCCTCCAAATCTTCCAAGGCCGGCAGGTCCTCAGCAGTTAAGGCATCAGTTGCCATAGATTTCCTTTGCAATTTAGTTGGTTAAGTGGCATTTGGTTTCAATTTAAAGTACTTATGTAACTTCAGTTTTCTGGTTAATTTGAAAAGGTTGATTCGCGTTTGGGTATATTCCAACCTGTTAGATGGACAGAACGTTAGACCTAACCTTAATACCGACTCCTCATTGCTTGTTAATTTCTTTGGTGTAAGGTTAATAATGGTAAGATTTTCTACTTCCATTTTTGCCCCTCTTGCTGTGCGTCACCCGTGGGGACATATTTGTTCCTACCGCTCCAGCCGCCCCTTCTTGTTTTTCTGCGGCACGCTCTGGTGGTTTGCTTTTTCCCCCTCTTTACCATGTTTGGCGCATGAGTCGAAATTCCTCTTGAAAAGGGGTCTTATTATGTTGGTCCATTGATGTACTGGCACTTTCTTCCCCTGAGGACTCATTGCCAGTTACGTCTGACTCTGATGTTTCTATACGTTCACTTGTTGGTGCTGCTTTTTTCGCAGATAATTCCCTCCTCGGTCCGTCAAATTTCTTTGCAAAAGTTAATATTTGACCTTGTGCATAATCTCGCTCGTCTCTTTCGAACTTTTCTTGTTTTCTTTGTTTGATTTTCAATTCATACTTAATTAAACGTTTCTTCATTTGTTCTCTTAATTCTTCTGACTTGGTTTTATCCTCCTTTGCTATTTCAATTTCCAATTTTTCAATCTCCTGTAACGCTTTATCCCTGTCGCTCCAGGTGAATTTTACCAGAATAACTAGCATCCCTTTACTTGATTGGGCCGTATGCTCCGCCCATTCCTCCAGTAACTGCGGATCAGGGTTCTCGTAAGCAGGTATGGTGTATATGCGTAGTCCCCTCGGGACCCGGTTCTCATCAATATAACTCTGAAGGGAGGTTGCCTCCCACCAATTTCTCATTTCCTGTTCGTAAAGCCTTTCTAAAGCTGTGAATTTCGATGCCAAGTTCGTAGTAACCATGGAACTTTTGGTTTTGCGTGCTTGTGCGGATGCAGGATTTCTTTTGAAAATATCTGATGCCGCTTCGCGGCGTGCTGATTCATCAAACATAATGTTGCTCCTCTTTGACTCGCATTTGCATTTGGCAATTGCTATTTTCTTCTGTCCCCCTCGTCCTATCGCTTTTACAAGCCTTCACTTGCCATACAAGTCTGTACCGCTTACCGGCAATGTCGCGTCGGCACTCCTGTGCGTCCTCCGACCCACTGGTTGCCGTTCTCCAGAGCCGGCGGTCTTGTAGCGACGGTGCTCCCAAGTAATCAATTGCTGCTCCAATACACCTTTCAGGGAGCACTCTCGGAAGGGTGCAGTGATCGCGGCGGTGTTCCGCGAAATATCAACACTCCTTTTCCTCCTCCTTCCCTCAAGGAAAGAGCACTCACGGGGGTAGTTTTCAATCTGTTTATTCAGAGCAAACAGACGTGTTTCGGCATGTGCCTTCTTCGATGTTTAACATGCACGCCAAAAAAGAATGTTTTTTATGTAAATAAACATTAACACGTGGTACACATGGATATCAACGATGGACTCACATACAAAGTAATAACAACCGCCATATTGGAACGGTGTCTGATTAGTACCATAATCCAGTTATTCTCAAATAAAATCATTTCATTTGTCCTTGCCATAAATACATATTCAAATTCATAATAATTGCATGACTGACTATGTGTGTGAGTAACTCTATGGTGAGTGGCGGTGTGTGAGTGTCTGTATAGGTGTATGACTGCATATGATAGTGCTGTATTGATGAGTGACTGCATGTACGAGTGACTGTATGGGTGAATGAGTAGATGTGTGTGTAGACCTAGGAATCAGTGAGTGGGTATGTAGTAACTGGTATTGGTGTGTCTTTAGTTTCGAAAATGGTAGTCTGCATTTTAGAGTGGGTGTATCAAAGGTTATATTAGGGTGTGAGGAGGTGCATCAGATTACCATGTGTGTGATGTCATCAGTGATGTCATCAGTGATGTCATTTGAGATGTCATGAGTGATGTCATCAGTGATGTCACTGACCATGTCTTGAGTGATGTAATATGTGACGTCATCAGCAGTGCATTGAGGGGGCGCAAGTTATAGTTACTTCAACTAACTATAACGGCCGAATTTCTCTGGTTTTGTACGAGTGAAATGTCCAACTAACTATAACGTCCCTGAAACCTATGGTTTTTTCAGTGAATTTCTAAGGTTTTTTAAATGCTAATTTCTAACTATAACGACCCTGAAACCTAGGGTTTTTTCAGTGAATTTCAAAGGTTTTTAAATGCTAATTTCTAACTATAATATCCCTGAAACCTATGTTTTTTTCAGTGAATTTCAAAGGTTTTTTAAATGCTAATTTCTAACTATGCCTACATAGGTAGGACATATGCAGAAAGAGGAAGAAAGGTGCAGAAAGAAGCAAGAGAAATGCAGAAAGAGGCAACAGAAGTCCAGAAAGAGAAAGAAAGGTACAGAAAGAAGCAAGAGATATGCAGAAAGAACCAACAGAGGTGCAGAAAGAGGCCTTGTTGCAAAGTCATCCTGTGCTCCCAACTTTTTGCTGACGGGTACTGGTGGTAACCTACTCTGACTAACCAGGCCTAGAGCCAGTGCTATGCTAAAAGACACTTAGAATACAGTGAAAACACCTACATACACTAGTGTACACTATGGGTTGGGGTACCCCTGGGATTGGCATGACCTCCCCTGTAAGGCCCTAGTACATAATAGGGCAGGGGGATTAAAACTACCTCTAAGTCAGAGGTGCAGAAATATTCTTCTTCCTAGTAGTAGCGTTTGCAGAGTGGTAGAGAAAGGGTGCTGGGCCTCCGACCAGCGCTCAGGAATTCCGCTGCGTAGGACTTACAGGAGGGCTTCTTGGCCTCCAAAGTCCCTCAGTAAAGTGGACTTCATCCCCCATCCCGTAGTCTGCCAGGAGGTGCGTTTGCAGAGTGGTGGAGAAAGGGAGCGTGGCCTCCGAAGACGTCTTAGCAATCCTACTGTGTGGGACTTACTGGAGGTAACAAGAGGGATAGTTGGCCCCCAAGGACATCCTATTACCTCCAGTAAGTACCACACAGCAGGATTGCTAAGTTCTCATAACAGGCCACGCCCCCTTTGCCCACCACTCTGCAAACGCGCTCCCTGGCGCGCTCTTGGATGGGGATTGAAGTCCCCTTCGCTGCTGGGGTTCCTTAGGGTCCAACTAGCCTACCTCTTACCTCCAGTAAGCCCCACACAGTGGGATTGCTGAGAGGTGGACACAGGCCATGCCCCCTTTCTCCACCACTCTGCAAACGCGGCTTCTGGCGCGCTCTTGGTTGGGGGATGAAGTCCCCTTTCCTCATGAGGGTCCCTTGGGGCCAACTAGCCCACCAGGTACCTCCAGTAAGCCCCACACAGCTGGATTGCTGCGAGTGGTCCAAGGCCATGCCCCCTTTTTACACCACTCCTGGCACACTGCTGCTCGGGGGATGAAGTCCACTTGTGTCCTGAGGTCCTCAGGACACAAGAGGACCTCATCGCCCCACCAGCAGTGCGCCAAGAGGCACGTTTGCAGAGTGGTGTAAAAAGGGGCATGGCCTCGGACCACCTCTCAGCAATCCCACTGTGTGGGGCTTACTGGAAGTACCTGGTGAGCTAGTTGGCCCCCAGGGACCCTCAGGAATAAAGGGGACTTAATCCCCCAACTTAGAACGTGCCAGGGGGCGCGTTTTCAGAGTGGTGCAGGGAGGGGGCGGGGCCTTGGCGATATGCCGGCTTTTTTAAAATGTTGGTTTTTGGAAGGGGGGCTGTGTGGCCTCCCCTTCCCTTTATTAATTTTGGGCCCTGAGGACCCCATTCCCCAGGGCCTGAGCATTTTTTGTTGTTTTTTTTTTTTTTTAAACGGGAGGGGGACCGCGCGGCCCCCCTCCCATGGCCGATTTCGGCCCCGGGGCATGGCCACATATTTATTCTTTTTTTTGTCCGGCCCCCCTCCTGAGGCCATTATTGGCCCCGGGGACCACATCCCCCGGGGCTGTGCCTCGATCTTTTTTTTTATTTTTTAGGGAGGGGGGCCACCTGGCCCCCCTCCTCGGGGCCACTTCTGGCCCCGAGGACCCCATCCCCAAGGCCGGCCCTCAACATTGGGGGCCGTGGGGGGAGCCCCAATGCCCACACGGTCCCTGCCGGCTTCCCGCCTCCTGCGGGGGCCTGCATTGCTTTTGGGCAAGGGGAGCTGCTAACATGCAGCTCCCCTTGCACAAAAGCAATTCTGCTTTGCTTCTTGGAAGCGAGAGCAGGTTTCCAGCTCTCGCTTCCAAGAAGCAAAGCAGTGTTTGCTATGGCAGGGCGAGCCGTGCTCCCGCCCTGCCATAGCAAACGGCAATGTCCCGGGGGTGGGCACCCCGGGACATTGCAGAAGCTGGCCCTGGGGGGTGGCAGTGCCCAGGGACATCGAGGGCTCCAGGAGGGGGGCCACGTGGCCCCCCTCCCAATGTATGCAAAGCCCCGGGGAGGTGGCGGTCACCGGGGCAGTTTGGGGGGGCAGGAGCCCCCACACTTCATTTTTTTAATTTAAGCCCCAGGGAGGTGGTGGTCCCCGGGGCTTGGGGGGGCCTGCGAGGCCCCCCGCATATAATGAACAATGCCCTGGGGAGGTAGCAGTCCCCAGGGCAGCGTGGGGGGGGCAGGAGCCCCCCCACGCATTTTTTTACAATCCCCGGGGAGGTGGCAGCCCCCGGGGCTGCGGGGGGGCAGCAAGCCCCCCGCATATAATTAGCATAGCCCCAGGGAGGTGGCGGTCTCCAGAGCTGCGGGGGCCCCCGCGGGCCCCCGCTATATATTTACTCATTGCCCCCGGGACCTGGCCCACCCGGGGGCTTATAGAAAATGAAGCGCGGGAGGCCGCGCTTCGTTTTTGTTTAATTTTATCGGCCGATTTGCGCACCCAGCGTGAATTCGGCCGATTTTTTTTTTTTAAATGCTTTTTTTGGCCCTGGGTGTCCTCGTGGGACCCCCTGAGCAGGCCTAGGGGGTCAGGGTGTTTCTACCCTGCCCCCTTTTCTTGTTTTTCACCATTTTTGTACTGTCACAAGATGGCTGCCAACACTTCCTAGTTTGGAGTGTTGGCAGCCAATCAGAATGAAGCTCATGCTCGGGAGGGTTCGCAAATCCTCCTCGGTGCTCAGATATATAAATTTTTATTTTTTTAATTTCTCAGCAACTACTGAACGGATTTACACCATTTAAAAAAAGGGCTCTTTCTGAACCAAGAGCTACCTTTTTGCCAAATTTGGTGTAATTCCGTTCCGCAGTTCAAGCTGTAGCCTGTTCCAAATTTCCTATGGAAATTAACATGGGGAAAACACGTTTTGGGACCCCCCTTTTTTCTCGGCGCCTGCTTGACGAATCACCCTGAAACTTTTAGGACAGGAGCTGACCTGAGTGAACCATTAGTTTTGAAAATTTCACGAAGATTCATCAAACGGCGCCAAAGATATTGGCAAAAGAAAAAACGCTTTTTGAATAGAAACAAGGTCCTAACTATAACTACCTACTGGCGAACTGGCGACCGCCAGTAGGTATATATATATATATATATATATATATATCCATCTGAGACCCAGTGGCAACGGTGCACGTATGGGAGAGGAGCCCGCCAAATTCCACTGTACACTCCAAACAAGAAGGAGACATGTGCCCTGGTGCAGTACATTCAAGTCAGGCTCAAATATGCAAATTTTATTTCAGTGTGACCACCATGCACAGAACAGTTATAGTTAGTGTTGTCTGGTTAGCGAGCTGAAAAGAGTGTGCAAGGCTGTCCACTACTTATAATAGTTTGAAGGTGGTGGATAAATTGTAAATGAAAGTTATAACTATAAGTTTAAATCATATAGCTTTAAATTTTGTTCCCCAAAGCACCCCTTCATTTTGTGTCTACGAGGAATTGGGTGTTCATTATTTGACTGATCTGATAGCCCTTCACCCTCTTCTTTGTTAGATTAAGGTTTCACAAGTGTGGTAACCAAGCTGAACAAGGATATTTTAAGGGATTGCATTTCTCTTGTTCATGCACTCAATATCCCCTGGCATAAATATACTAAGGAGTCATTCTAAATGTAAAGTTTTGAGAGGATAGAGTTATTTACTAACTCTGTAGATATGCTAAAAGCCGACCAGAAATGGGTAAAAGAACACTTTCTAAGGTAAAGGGTGATGGATAGGGAACAGGAGAAATAGTTAAAACCAACAGTCTGTGATAATGCTTTGTTGAATGCAAGTCAATTGATTGAACCACATCTTATGATTGTGACAAATAACATGGAGCTTTTCTTGCTTACTAGATTTAGGTTTAATTTGCTGTATGTGTCGCTAGCATCTCCAAGAGGGTGGCATGAGTTAAGTTCACTGGGTCCTTGTGGCTGCAACCAGGTGTCTCTGCAAGATACAAGGCACTTCATAATGTTTTCCAGGTTCTATGCTGAGCCCAGGAAATTGTTATTGTTCCTTTGCGGAAGTCTATGAAGTTTTCACAAGTTCCACCAGCTCTCATGTTTTTACAACTATTATCTGATGAATTTGTTATTTTTAATGTTGCTTGTTTTTTAGGTCTCGCCTGAGCCAGCGCATGCACTGCTCTGGCGAGACATTTAGTGAGTGGACTTTAAAAAGCCGACCACAGCTTTTTGTGTGGCATAGAGCGTGCGGTTACGCGCACAGTTACGAGCAGAGGCGCCATCTGGCTTTCCTCTCGCTCTCCCAAGCGCGCGCGCCTCGCTCCGCCTCTCTGTCTTGCTCGCACTTCAACGCCCCTCCCCCACCACAGAGCGCGTCTCGCGGCCGCGGTTCTTGTTTTCTTTACTTTAACTGTTTTGCTCGTGGCGCTCGTGTTTCCAGTCTCTACTAAAGAAACATACCCGCATTTCTTCTTTCAGCTTCCACCTACCACTTCTCCATGTTGCTGCCCGCTGTCGCTTCTCTGCTGCTTGCGCTGCGATTTAGGATTTCTTTAATTTATTTTACATGTTTTGCTCGAGTTGCTGTCTTTCTGCTCCCACCCAGCACTTCTTTACCTTGCTGCCCCACCCCACACCCCTCCCTACCATCTCCGCTTGTTTAAAGAGAAGGCTCCTTTCAGCATTTTATTTATTTAAAATGTTTTACTTGTATGTTTGATACCTAAGTATTGTATTTCACAAACCTTTGTCACCACATCTTGCCGGTAACGTATGCCTTTATTCCACCTACCACTTTTCCATGTTGCTGTCCGCCGTCGCTTCTCTGCTGCTCGCACTTTGATTTAGGATTTCTTTTCATTAATTTTAAATGTTTTGCTCCAGACGCTTCCTTTCTGCTCTCACCCAGCACTTCTCTGTCTTGCTGCCCTGCCCTTCTGCGTCTCCACTTTCACCAGGCGTCAATTTCACGGCCGCGAGTTCACTCTTGCCTTTTGTCTGCTTTTTCGCCCTTCTGCGTCTCCACTTTCACCAGTTGGTGTGCCTGTTTCTGTGCATTCTTAACTATCTGCTCCTCTTTCCTCCATTCGGGCCTTCTGCTGTGCTCCCCACAGCTCCCCGCACATATACCCGCCTCCTTCCTGCTTGTGCTTAGAGTTGTGCTCATTATTTCAAACTCTATTTGCGTGTTCGATCACTTTCACTTTGACGGCCGCGTCACTTTCACGGCCGCGCGGCCAATGCTTGTTTATGTTCTAGCCAGTAACCGAAGGACTGCAGTGTCAGATGCTGCCACTAATGTGGAGTTAGTATTTTAATTTAGGTTGGGGTTTCAGATGTCATACTTTAGTTTATTTACTCTTCCTAGTATATGCATTTCGAGCCTGTTTCTCGTTCCCTCACTTCCTGCTTAACACGGATGCAGCTGTCAGTGTAAATCATTTTATGACAGTGTTTTCAATGAATCACTCACTAGTGTTGAATTGCTTCCCTGCCTGCAAGATGCACTGGTGAACTCTCCCCCTTCCACGTACAACTGTTTGTGGCTTGTTTTGTGTACATATGCATGCCGTAGATACTGCTGTGTATGGCCACTGCCACAGATCTTTAGAAGATATCTATTTTAATGACTAGATCAAAGTTCAATAATTGAATGCCCTGAAAAATTCACAGGAGTGCAGGAAGCGTAAAAGAAATCAACCACAAAACTATCTGCAATTTGTAGCGATGTATCAATTGCTTTGTTGAGATTTGTGAAAGGCAATACGTGTTGGCTTTGCTCGCCAAAATAAAGATTATATTGAACATAATGCACGTGTTTAATTGCTAATAAATTAGTTTGACATCTTTCTTTCTGCTCCGAAGGAATATGAATGCACGCTGCCTCGATTCGATTTAAGTCGATTTGCATATTCTTTGTCTGATTAACATATGTAATATAGAACGTAAGGCAGTCATAGTCACCAAATACAACTCCTACATGAACAGACCATAAGCACTACCCATCACGCAAATGCAGGCAGGCGAAATTGGCCCTAACAATGCAAATCACATCTGAAACTCTCGTTTAAGTTTAAGTGAAGTATGTCAATCGTTTAAATAATTGTAAAAACAAAAACATTGTAACAGACAACACCTTCAATTGAGCAATGGGAACGTACAAAACTCCAATTAAATTGAAACTATAAAACAATTACTCAAATAAAAATAGAAATATAATTATTATGAGGAGCATATATATGTCAATATATGTATATGCGTGTGTGTATATATAGTTCATTATCTCACTTAATATGTTTATATTCACACCATAAAATAACAAGCATTGGCATAGCCAATAGGTCTCGCATTTGGGACCTTATAAGTGTTTAGTTATCCAGCACAATATCCTTGGTGCAACAATATCAAGTGTTGCATGGCTAAACACTTATAAAGTCCCAAATGCGAGACCTATTGGCTATGCCAATGCTTGTTTAAAGCTGCCATGAGACTGAGGCGTATATGGGGAGATTGATTTTGTTGTGTATTTTAACTGTATTATAAGGTTCATGGTTGATTGTATTATTGTTGAGCTTTTATAGTTTTAAACAAAGCCGAAACAAACTTGATTTGTTTTGATCTGAACTATAACTTTATAATTTTTAAAGTTTGTGTAATTTTAACTTGGTTTGTATAGGGAAAACAAGATTTCCTAACTATAACTAAGCTTTAATCTTTGGTGTTTTCATTGAATTTCAGTATTTTTTATTATCTTTTAATAAAAATGTGTTTCAAATTGTAGAGTCCAATGTCACAAGTAGAGAGTTATGTGGAGTGTCGTACAGTACAGTGGAGGAGAGTGTTGTAAAGTCTATTACCATAGAGTGGAGTATTGTAGATTGGAATAGAGTAGAGTGTTGTAGCATATTGTACAGTTTAGTAAAGTGTTATAAAGTGTAGTGGCATGGTGTCTCATATAGTGGAGTCAAGCTTAGTAGACTGGAGCAGCGAGTTGTATAGTGGAATGGCATGTCAAACAGTAGAATAGGGCGTCACAGACTGTCATAGATAGGAGTAGAGTGTTTTATAGTGGAGTTGGGTGAAGTAGAATGTCATAGAGTGGAGTATCATCAAGTGGAGTGTCGCAGAGCACAGTGGAGGAGAGTGTCATAGAGTGGAGTGACCTGTCATCTAGTAGAGTTGCGTATCGTAGAGAGAAGCTCAGTGGCGTGTTGTTGATTGTCATACAGTGTAGTACAGTGGCGTAAAGTGGCTGGGCATAGAGTTGAGTAGAGTGTCCTGGAGTGGCATTGAGTGTAGTACAGTGTTGTAGAGTTGAGTTGCATACAGTGGAGTACAGTGTCGTACAGTAGAGCAGCATAGAGCGGAGTATAGTACAGTGGCGTAGAGTGGGATAAAAGTATAATAGAGTGGATTATAGTAGAGTACACTGAATTGGGGTACTGTAGAGTGGAGTAAAGTGTCATAGAATGGAGTGGAGTGTCGTAGCCTATTGTGGCATGGTGTTCAGTAGAGTTGAGTGGCATAGCATACAGTCAAGTAAAGTGTCATAAAATTGAGTACCGTATTGTACAGTAGAGTGTAGTGGGGTGTTGTACAGTATTGGAAAGTGATGTAGAATACAGTAGAGTAGAGTGGCCTACAGTCTGTTTTTTTATAGAGTGGAGTAGTGTACAGTACAGTACATTGATGTGGAGTGTGGTAGAGTGGATTGGCATACAGTGCTACTGAGTACAATGGCACAGAGTGGCGTACAGTGGAGTGACATACAGTGGAGTAGTGGAGTAGAGAAGAGACCTCTGTCAGACTAGAGTGGAGTAAAGTGGGGTGTTGTGGCATACAAAGAGTTGCGTACACTCTTGTACAGTGTACTAGAGTATCGCAGAGTAGAGTGTTGAACAGTGGCATACAGTATAGTACAGTGTTGTACAGTGGAGTGAAGGGCTATAGAGAGGAGTAAAGTATCGAAGAGTGGCACACAGTACACTGGAATGTTGTAGAGTGGAGTTGAATAGAGTATAGTAGTGGGTTAAACAGTGGAGTTGCTTAGAGTGGATTGTTGTATAGTAGCATAGAGTGAGGTAAAGTCTCTTTCAGTGCAGTAGAATCGAGTGGAGTGGTGTAACGTACTGTAGAGTACATTGATTGATTGAGTGTATTGGTGTGTCGAGAGTAGAGTGGCATGGAGTGGAGTGTACTGGCTTAGCGTGGGTAGTAAACTGTTATAAATTTGAGTGGGTTATCTAACAGTAGAGTGGAGTGCTATGTCATATAGAAAAGTGGTGTATGGTGAAATAGTTGTACATTGGAGTGGATGGGCTTAGAGAGCAGTATAGAGTTGGTCAGTGGAGTGTATGGGGATAGAGTGGAGTAGAATGTCGTAGAGTGCCATGAAGTGTGGTAGACTTTTATAAATTGGAGTTATATAGAGTGGAGGAGAGTGTCATACAATGGAGGGGTGCAGAGTGGAGTGGCATACAGTGTAGTGGCGTAGAGTGGATTACCATACAGTGGAGAATCACACAGTGGAATAGCATACACTGGAATACTGTACAGTGGAGTGGCATAGAGTGGACTAGCGTAGAGAGAAGTGGTGTACATTGGAGAGGTGTAGACTGGAGTAGGGTACAGCGGATTAGCGGAGATTGGGGTGGAATACATGAAATGGCGTTCGAAGAGTCAACAAAACTGTTATAAATTGGAGTGGTGTCCCATACAGTAGAGTGGAGTGCTGCGTCATACAGTGTTGGAAACTGTCGTAGAGTGGAGTAGAGTGTTGTACAATAGAGTGTACGGTCAAAGAGCTGAGTGCAAATTCGGACAGTGGAGTGTACGGGGATAGAATGGAGTTGAGTCCAGTAGAGTGACATAGAGTGTAGTAAAGTTTTGTAGAGTGGAGATTACACTGAATGAATGGAGAAGCATACAATGGAGTGGCATATAGTGCCACTGCAGAGTCTGCATATGCAGTTTTGAACTTCCCTGTCGACCTGGCAAGTGCACCCACTTGCCAGGCCCAAACCTTCCCTTTCCTTAGATGTAAGGAACCCCTCCGGTAGGCCGAAGGTACCCCCATGGGCAGGGTGCTGTGTATGTGAAAGGTAGGATATGCTGTGGTGTGTGTTACATGTCCTGATAGTGAAATACTGTGTATTTCGGTTTTCACTGTTGAAAGGCTGTCTGTCCCATAGGCTATCATTGGAGCTGCACTGTAACATTTTACATGTATAACTTTCAATTAGGACAAGATAGAGAAGTGGAGTTTAGGCTCTCTGAAATCAGAATTTAATAACACACCTTTTAGTAAAGGTGGTTTTACAATTGTGTGTTTGAAAATGCCACTTTTAGAAAGTTGGCATTTTCTTGCTTTACCATTCTGTGTGCCCCTGCCTGTTTGTGTACTCACCGTCTGATTTTGAAGTGACAGGAGCTGGGGATGTGCATTCACTCTGGATAGGCTGTGTCTCCCTTGCACAATGCTGCCTCCACCCTTTGCGGTCAAGCTGGACCAGGGAGTACTGATTTGGACTTAGCTCAGAGACTCTGAAGCAAAGAGAACAATGGGAAACTGGGGTATAAGTATGAGACCTTAAACCCCAAGACCTTAGATTCCCTCTGGAAACAAGAGGACCCTGCAAAGAAGAAGAGCGGAAGAGCTGTGTGAGGAGCGCTGCTTTTTCTGTGTGTGGTGTGGGTTGGCCTGCAGATGCTGCTTCTGTCTGTGGTGGAGGAAACAGACTGACTCTTTTTACCCTTCTGTGGTATCCTGCTTGTGAAAAATCTCCATGGGCTTGTGTGTGATTGCCTCCTGTTGGAAGTCTCAGGGAAATCAAAGACTTCAAGAAAAGATCCTTGGTGGAGTCCAAAGTAACCTGTCTGGAAGGAGAGCTGCAGAGCTGTGTGAGGAGCGCTACCCTTTGTGTTGTATGAGGGGTGGGTTGTCCTGCAGTTGCTGCTCCTGTATGAGGCAGGGGAAGGGCTGGACTGCCCTTCACCCTTTTATGGTAAAGGAGAAACATGCTTTGGGAACTGCCTCCCAACGTGTGGAGCGCTATCTTTGGCCCTTTCCCTTTGTCCAAGATTAGTGCACTGGGAGTGCTTTACATTTACCCCTTCCCTTAGACTCTAGCGCGTGGTGTGCGCTTCACTTGCCACTTTTCTGGCAGCCTGCACCTAGGACGTGCTCCCGTTCGATATCCCAGGGCGGGGCCAGCACTGGTTGTCGCTCCTGGAGTTTGCAAAAAACAGCGGGTGCAGAGGAGTGAAATTGCCCAGTGTGAAGGAACCGCTGCCACACCTCTTAACACAGCCCCACTGGTTGCCGCAACAATTAGGGAGCCACACAGGAAATTAGCCCCACCCTAGGGTTGCCACAGCAACCCAAGTGAAGGGCAAAGCCAGCGCGTCAGCAGAGAGGATGCTATGCGCCAACGTGGAGCCACCGGTAGTTGCACCGGAGAACTCCGTCGGCAGGGTCAGTCCCGTGCAGTCAACACTGCAGCGCTCATAGAGAGTAGGTACTGTGCCCCCTATGAGAGAGCTGAGAGAGAGCACAACGCTCCTCTCAATTGTTCACTAGCTTCCCGACTTTGGGACTTCCTACCTGGCCGCACGTTAGAAACACTCCTGCCTAGTGGCAAAGTGATTTATGGTTTATGTGATTGTGGCCTATGTGTTTTATGTACATGGTGTTTTTTGTGTGTCACTGGTGTGTGTGTGTAGCACAAACACTTTACACATTGCCTCTCGGATAAGCCTGACTGCTCTGCCAAGCTACCAAGGGGGTGAGCAGGGCTTATCTTGTGTTCGTAACTTCCTTACCTTGACTAGAGTGGTGGGTTCTGCTTGGCTTAGGTGCATACCCCATTTCTAACACTCCTTAACACACTTTTGCATAGAATTATATTTACAAGTGGCACACCTGACCACTGCTCTACGAGCTATGCAGAGAGGCCAAGGATTGGATGACCATTTATTCTGAATCCCTTTATGATCTACTGACTTGCACTGTGAGAAATTCACGCTGCCTTCTGCCTGAACTCCACAGCACTCAATCATTGTCCGGTATAAACACTGTCCCACAACCTGAAATTAAACAAACATATAGAGGTAACTCTTTTCACAGTAGTAAATGAATAATAGCTTTCATGAAAAAACTAGAGAAACACATCCTGGAAAAATCACACACTCTTAGGGAATTCAAGAGTAAGTAAAATGTAAAAGGAATAACATTGCTCTTTCCATGCTGAGAGGCCAGTGTCTGTTTTTGCTGATGGTGGTGCGGCACAAAGGTGGGGGCAGGAGGCATTGGCTCTGCCAGTATCCCCACGTACACATCCCCGCCCCCCCCAAGCAACGCCACTACTCTAAAGGGTTAAACTGATGCATCATTTCTCTCTACAGTCTTAATTTGATGGAAACTCTCTGCAAGGGATTCCTAGATTTATGTTATCTCTCTATAGAATTTCAATAATGTACGTTCTTTCTCATTGCAGGTTTAACTCGCTGCATTACACCCCTATAGAGTTCACTTAATGTATGTTCTCTGTCTATGGGGTTGACTTGATGCAAACTCTCTCTGCCCCTTCAGATTTACTTCATTACATGCTCTCTCTCGTTGGGATTACATTTTTGCATGTTCCAACTATTGGGTGAGATTCTTACAGACACTCTGTATAGGGTTACCCTGCTGCATGTTCCTTCTCTATAGGGTGTGACTGATGTATATAAGGTTAGGTCGATGCATTCTATTACTGTAGTGGTCACTTGGCCAATGCTCTCTATATTGACAACTGAAGTGTGCTCTCTGTCTGCAGTGTCACTTCGATGTATGCTTTCTGTTTAGTGTTATGTTATTGCGTGCATTCAATAGGGTTACTGATGTAAGCTCCCTCTGTAGAGTTACTTTCATGCATGCTCGTTCACTAAGGTTAATAGATGCATGTTTTCCCTGTAGTGTGACCTTGATGTACACCGTCTTGTGTATTAAATGGATTTGTCCTCTCTCTATGGTTACTATATGCATGATCTGCCTATAGGGTTACTTTGACACATGCCCACCCTTTACGGTGCATGATTCTTGATGCATGATCCTTCTGTACAAGGTCACAGAGATTCCTGTTTCCTCTATGGTGTTTACTTTATGCCTCCACTGTATAAGATGACCTCTGTAAATTATCTCACTCCTTTTAGGATTGCCCTGATGCACGCTCTTTACTAGTTTGATGCCAGTTCAAGCTCCTGACCCATGCATACAAGGCCCTACACAACTGCGGACCCGCCTACTTGAACCACCGCCTGAACTTCCATCAGCCCACCAGACATCTCCACTCCACGTCCATTTCTCTAACCCTCACCTCTGCATTCGACGTAGCAGATGGGGAGTTCGCTCCTTCTCCTACCTTGCAGCGAAGACATGGAACGAGCTACTCTTTCATCTACGGACCTCCCCATCTCTTTCAGAGTTCTGAAAGTCCCTGATGAACTGACTATTCAGCTAATCAACTGGACTGTGCCAGCGCCTAGTTACCCTCATGGGTGACAAGCAGCGCTCTACAAATCTACTGACTGATAGATTGATGCACATGCGGTCTCTCTATTTCTACTACAATAAGAACACTAGTTTCTTGCATAGATGAAGCAGTGTTAATTTCCCTCTATAGTCAAACCTCTATGCATTTTGTGGGCCGTAATTGGTAAAAGTTATGTAATTCTGCGTCGGGCTACTTCAGTATATATTCTAACCCCCTTTTGCAATTTTTAGGTGTGGTGTTAGCCAAAACCTTTTGTTTTATAAAAAGAAAAGAGTTATACTTACATATAGTGGCTGTCAGTCATTCCTCTTCATCCGTTCGTCTGTTGTGTCATTCACTTTTATATGTATTCTATCTCCATTGGGGTCACACTGCACTATCTCCCCCCAGTTCAGTGGCGTCACAAGGCGCGCACTTACCTGCTCTTCATTAAACCTGCGTATTGGAAACTCTCCCCTACTCTTCGGGTCCTGTCTCCATTTCACCTGCATAAAAAAAATGCGCGCTCTCTTCCAATCCGGCGATTTCAAAATCTGCTGGTGTCAACAATGAGACAACATATGTTCTCTCTCTCGCCAATAACGCGCTATGATTTTTCTGCCTTTCTTCGAATGTGCGTTGCCGCGTGATAAGAGCACGCTGTGATCGGCTTCCTCCCACTGAAGACAAATCAATGCGTACATATCGTTTTGTATCATAAATTGCATTTATGTAGCGCTTACTACCCCTGCCGAGGCGTTGCAGCGCTTTTATAACCTGACTACCCACCAGTGCACGTTCTGCCCATGACCCGTCCCCGGTGAACTCTCTTCCCCTCTGGCGACAGTAGGAGGCCGCAGCTGTCCAGAAAACGCACCCTCCCACACGGCAGATCACCTGCCGCCTCTCTGGATAGTGCTTAATTTGTGCCGGTGGTGGGCACCAGAACTCATTTTTTGGTACCGGCAATCTCTTTCCATCATCAGACTTTGACCCAGATCAAGGGGTTGAAAGGCAGAAAGACGGAAATAAAGAGAAATCAGAAATATATAAAAACAGCGACAAAGTGGGAAAGGAGGGTTGAAAAAGAACCTGTGTATGAGTGAGATAACGAGGCAGGAAGGTGGGTGGTGGAACTAAGGGGCACGAGGTAAAATGAAGATTAGCCAGCCTCACTGGCGTAGCAAACCAGCCCAGGGCCCTAATGCTAGCAAAGAATTTGCACCACCATGCCCTAGTTTTGTAGGGGAAAAAGCCATTCTTTGGAGTAAAATAGGCACCCTGGTGGCAACGCACCTGCTGCACTATGATAGCTACGCCACTGGGCAGCCTTGGCATTCGCCAACCACGGCGCCAGAGCCCTGCATTTTCTTTCTTTTTTTTACAAGTTAAACACTGGTCAAGCGCGTCGTGCACTTTCTCGGACAATGAGTCCGTTCATGCCCCCTGTCACTGCAGGGATGCAGTTTTTCTGCCTTTGAGAAAACACGCCAGGTAACGCTCTGCTCCATAGAGCGAATGTGTTCAGACCGGAGGCACGACGAGCGAGCCTTCCGGCTCCTCACGGGCCTGTGGAGGTGAGAAGGGGACAACTTCAAGAAATGGACCCGGCTCACGGCGCACGGACGCGCATACACGCTCTCTCCACAAGGACGTGCTGGAGCTTGGGCTGCTGTGCGGAGTTGGGCGGGGGTTCCTGCCTTAGTTCTTGGTGGTGGTAGGGGGTGTACATTACCTCCACCCTCTACCCTATAAAAGCGCCTTAACGCCTCGTCAGGGTAGTAAGTAACCGCTAAATAAACGAACTTACCATATAATAAGTGGAAGTTGGAGTAGGCTAGACGCGTGGTCAAAAAAGCAGCAGAATTCTACACAAGTAAACATTTAAGCCATTAAACAAGCTGCCTCCGCTGTGAAAAAGTGACCCCCTGCCCACTTCTCGACAATAACTTTAATCAGCGAGTCTAGTTCTGCAAGAAAAGCTAATTTCAACTCAGTGAATGTTATTGCTGTCTATGCCAGCAAAGTACCCAATCAAATGCACGTTCATCTTAAAAAAACACCGTCCAGAAATCACCTCAATTAATTAAATACAAACTATCTACAAGATTACATCAAAAATGTTACTTATTCAGCCTGTCATACGAGCATTTGGATAATTCTCACAAGTGAGTCAGATACGCTCATTGACTGGGAAAGAGGAAGTGTTTTGACAAAGATCCAAAGAGTTCTTAAGATGTAGTTGCAAAGCGACACGTTAGAGCGCTAAATAACTTTCGGATACATTAACAAGTGGCAAAAGAAGAATAAATGGTTATGCGTGTTGCATAAATGCGCCAGTGCCGAATAAACGGTGTACCGCCAGTTGCACTGACCAGTGCACTAATACATTGGCACGGTTTCGCCACTTTAAAAACGCCTGCATCCATCGTCGGAAGCAAAAGCATGCTTTTATGCACCGGCTGATCGATAAGAGTGTCGTTCTTGCTCTGGTCAGTTGGTGCAAAAATCGGTGCAAACTTCTAGGACAGTTGTGCAAATGTTTGTATTCTGGGCTCTTCAGGGTCTGAAGTTGGCGGCATGTCCACTATATTGCATATACTCATCATAAAACGAATACACCTATATTTTCACAACGGTATTTTAAGAGCAAGCCAATTATTATATCACCTGTGCAGTCAGTGCTTCCATACCAGCTGTGTTATCATAACGAAAATATGTGAATGTGCGCGCTCTCTCTAGGAAGGAAAACACATGCAATAGTAACTAGACATGCTCTGTCGCTCTCCTAATATCAGCCATGCAAGGTGCAGTTTGAGTGTGGGGAGGTTTCACTGGTTTCCCCCGGGGCAAACAGTGCAGCTACAAAGATAAGAAATAAACAGAATAGTGGCAAACGTTACGCGCAGCTTTCCTGACCAAATAAATATATAATACAAAAAAATTCCACTTAACCCATCAAAACTTACCCCATTGTAAAAATAGCAACATATAATTAAAAGGTAACAACTGCACACAAAGTGTTGCTTTAAAAAAGTTGCGAAAGAGGTTGAAATCTGCATAAGGCACTTTATTCATTCGTTTCCTCATTCAAATAAGGTACCACCATTACTGCGTCTCACTCAGGGCTACCACAAAGTGCACGATGGGCAGAAACCAGAGCCTCCATCAACAGAGGCATGATCGGACAGTGTCTGTTGCGCCTGCTTGATAATTTCAGTGCGTTTTCCCTAACAACAGTGTCTCTTGCAGGAAAGGATGGAATGGGGAGGTGGGTGGGGATTCATTATTAAAATTCGAGACTGACCTGTTGCAGAAAGCTTGGAGCGCTCTTTGCTGTCTTGGACCCAGGGGGCGTGTAACCAACCTTGCGGGTGAACAGCGCTGCGCAGCAGCAAGGGGACACAAGGCGCTGGGTGTGCTCAGAAGCTGCAGGAGTCCATTGCACGTAGGCACACAGGTAGTCGCCGCTCACGCCTCCGGCAGGTAGAGGAGCTTTTTCGGCGGGTCCTGAAGGCTGGGTTCTGCTACCAGACCACCGTGGGCGTACACTCCCACCAGAAGGGACCACCGGACCCGTGCAGGTACCACCGGTGCAGCGCCAGGTGACTGCACTGCGTGCCTACAGTCCAGCCTGAAGAGGAGGTGTGCAGATGCTGTAGTTCGCTGCAAGCAACTTTTAGGATTAAGTCTGCACGCCGTAACTGTGCCCGGGCCTTATATAGCGCCCCCCTGCTGCCAGCGCGCGAGGGAGCTTCCTCCAGGGCCGGACAAATCCCGGCTCCGCTCGTCACGGCTGGGGGCCTCTGTGTGCATTGGCTGCAGCCCGGCTCCGTCCCACGCTGTTGTTGTTTATTTCCTCGTCCGCGCGGGCAGCGTGCTAGTAATAACTTACGTGGGACGGCGTGCAGGGAGCTTCCGAGATGATCTGTGGAAAGTGAGAAAAAAAGGAACCTTTAAAGTGCCTACTGTCAGTCACCTCCCCGTTGCGTGCAGAGGATGCAGAGACTGCGTGCTAATGCAGAAACTGCCAATCCAGAAATCCGCATGTCTGTCCGCTCCCCCTGGCCTGCCCTTTCATTCCTTCTCGCAAGGCTGTACCTGACACTGGTCCGACAGCGGAGGGGGAAGTCTGAACACACGCACGCCAACTCTGGAGATGCAGATGGGACGGCGAGGGAGGGGGGTGGGCGACTAGGCGAGGAAGAAAGAAAAGGCATAGGTGGGTGAAAGGATGAGCAAAAAAAACAAGCATTTGCAATGCAATAGGTCTCGCATTTGCGAGAGTTTAAGCTATTGGCATTGTAAATGACAATGCCTTTTATTTATGTTTTAAAAACCAAAACGTAAATAAAAGGAATTGCCATTTACAATGCCAATAGCTCAAACTCTCACAACTGCGAGACCTATTGCATTGCAAATGCTTATTGGAATTCTCAGAGAATTCCAGGAGTGTTCCTGGGCAGCTAGTAGTGTCGAAGCTTCCCAGGCAGGGTCGGATTGGTAATGCGGGCACTAGGGAAATGGCCGGTAGCCGAGTTCCAGCTGTCGGCGGCTTTTTTGGGCAGCCTGGGGGCTGTCTGTGCTGTTAGGATGCCGCCAGCTGCCCAGTGAGTGCCTGAGTGGCCTTTCTAGAGGCAGATGGGCGGAGGTATCACTCCCTTTCTCTCGCTGGGCCGGCCCATTAATGTATGCTGATTGAGCGGGGGGCCTGAGCAGAAGTGGTCACACTTGCATTCATGTGTGGCTCAGCAGTGTGAACTAATATGTGCATTTTATTTTATCTAAGTGAAGTTAATAAAACATGCCCCCCACCCCCTTTCTTTTCATAAAACTTCGCTGAAGCAGTGTTTTGTGGAAAGGCAATACGTAAATATGGGCCACTATTTTTTGGTGTGCCCGGGCCGATTTTGGATCCCAATCCAACCCCCCGATATCCCGACTGGTGTGAATGTCACGCAGGCCAAGCTTCTCTTTAGCAACTTGGGTTTGGTGGTTCCGTAGAGAGACGGTGCCAGTCCCTGGGGGTGCCGGAGGTCTCATCTTTGCGAGAATGGAGGAACGGGGTGGATATGTATATGGCCACAGAGAAGGTTACACATGCGAGCAGAGGGTGTCCCGAAAGTTCTGTAAAGCGTGGGGCGTCTGGAGGGAGTAGGGCTGGACCTTGTTGGAAATGGGGCTGGGCCTTGACTGCTTATTGTCAGCTGATTTAAGTAGCGCTTCTTTCCGTGACGTTCAATATGTGACTTACACTGGGCTGCTACATTGTGCATTCCCCTCCAGTACGGGTTATTACTGTCGGATTGCGAGGATGCATCCGGTTAAGTTGTATGTGGGAGCAACAAAACCAAAAAAAACAATGTGAAGCATAATTTACCTGTTTGCCAGGCTGCTGCTCACTCAAGCCAGAGTTATGGTAAAAATCCCATCCCTTAAGAGGTGATAACTGAGGCAAATGTAGTCCAGAAGTGCGGTGCATAGGAGCGGCAACTTACTGCACCATGCACTTGTTTCCACAGGTTGCAGCTCTCACAGGTTCAGTCCTCGGTGATTGAATTATACATGAGATTACAGTAAAGACTGCCATTTGTAAAACACCACTGCCATGTTCCACATGTGGACACCGGCATGGCAGCAGTCCTTTTACATGCTTGGGGTGCATGTGTCATTTACTCCGTGTATGTAAGGCGTCCGTGACAAACCATTATCCACATTTTAATTTAGTATGATGGCATTGCAGCTGTGTTTACATACTGTTGAAAAGGTGAAATTTTTATCCCCAGTATGTTTAGCACCATTGCCAATAAAATGTCTACATTTACCTTCGGTACAGTATGTAAACGACCAGTGTCATGTCACCATGTACATATTTTGTTTAAATACTGATGTAGCTCGTGTGCTTTGCATGTCTGAGGTAAATGTGATTCGTCCTCCAGTGACGGAAGCACATTAGCCGTGCAGTACCCACATGTAGCTACAGTTTACAAAGCCCCCCCCCCCTTTGCATCACACCCGCCCTCACCCTGAGCTCACAGTGGAGCCTGCGTCCCTTCTCACGGGGCCGGAGCTGCCAGGCCGCACAGGGCCGGCTTCAGGATTTGAATGGCGGTCAGTTCTCCCTCGTGCTTCTGTGCGGACTGACAACACTACATGCAAACTCAGATGTCCGGTACTTCACACTTTCTCCTATCTTCCTACCGGTGAACCTTCTGGTGCCCACCCCCCAACATGCCCTTCCTTGTGCTCATGGCAGTAAGCACCTGCTGGCCTTCTCCCCCACTACTCATGAAAAAATAAAATCTTACAGCTCAAATGTCCCAGTGCCCCGAAGCCATATCACGCGCCTCCTGCTCAACGGGTGCCTTCTCGGTGCCGGATTAAGAACAGCGCAGGTGAACTGCCGGACCGGGCCAGGCCAGTGACGGGAATGGTCACAGGCGGGCAGCGAGCCCTATCGGTGGAAGTGTCTGCTGCCTGGCAAGCCAATGCGTCCCAGTGTTAAAAGCAAAACGACAATCGTGAACATTACCTGCGCCATCTTGTCTGGTGGAATTCTATGTGCACATAAGTTGCAGTCATTTTAATCTATCACAGCCATTTTGTACTCTGTTGGTCACCTTTGTTTCACCCTGCCCTTACTAGCATCCCTCTGACCCTCTGACCGACCTGGTACGTGTGCTGGGGGCTATAAACTCTATTTGCCGCAACAAACCTCAGCGCCACTTGCTGCCACAAACTCGTTTTTCCTCTCATCTCTGTTTTCAGGCAAACCTTTGGACACTCTACCCCTCACTGCACCTAGTTACACAAACAGGTTCCAAACACCAAAAAGACTCTTGCAACATGATTTATTGCACTGCAAACAGCAAGACTTGTTGTTACCAACAATGGGACCTGTTTTTATCAACAGAACGGACTCTTAGATCTGGCCGGTCTCACATGTTTTAGACCCTGAAGCAAGGTCCAGCTGCAAGATAAGATTGTCTGTTTGACCTGGGTGGGAAGAGAATTACTGTTGGGCTTGTGTGACAACCTGCCCGGGGCAGGGACCCCAAGCTTGTGTAACCATGTTGATGAAACCAATGCATTGTGTCAAACCTGTATAAAAGGAAGAGGCAAAGGAGTTATCAGCAGAACACCTCCCTCAGACATCCCGGTGTCTGCAGTTGACGTGATCTCCTCATGAGAAATAAACCTTTTCCTTGTCTTCCAGTTTCCAGCGCTTGCCTCATTATTTTTATAGCGAACCCAAAGTGAATTAGAGGTGGAACCCTGCACCGGGCAGCATTGAGGGTCTTAGAAGACTCGCTGCCTTTCACACCAGGATAGAGCATGGCAGCCCAGATGGAGGCAGCCGATCTCATGCCAGTGGCAATCACTGTGCATTATGGCTACTCAGGATGGTTAGAAGTTCTCATTCTATGCCTTTCCTGTCACTGTCCTGTAATGTAACTGGTGCTCATGTGAAGCGCTCCAATACCTTCGGGTCGAGTTCGCGCTATATAAATCTGCAAAAAAAACCAAAAAACAGTGCTCTGCGGATACTGTCACCTAATGCCAGTGCCGCCTTGGTTTGCACAAAATTACAAAACTATGCACACACATAACACATAACGGTGCTGAAAAACTTCTCACTTTGGACTGCCTAGATTTGTCCATGTTCGCTGGAATGTCAATACTGAAATCATATATTATTTGACGAATATGTTAATTTCCTCAAAATAATTGTATATTGGCCAGCCAGCTGAAACTGCTTGTGAATTTCAGCAGACATTGATGAATTGCGGTGTGACGCAATGCTGTCCTTATATGTGATCCCCGAGGTGACTGGTTTCTGTGCTGTATGCTCTCTAAATATCCACTATTGTGGAGCTTCCAAAACAAAGGAAGGCCCAGCTGTCCTAACTGACCAAAAATACATACAGAGGCGTTGCAGCATGTGTCTGCTCTCATCCTGTTTACTTAAAATGGTGTTGGGACCCCCCCCCCAACAGTCCCGCACCTGTGTCCCCACAGGGATGGCTTCCACTTGCTCTTTATCGACGATTCACTTTCTGTAAATGTACCATATATCTCCGTTCTTAAAGAGGAAAGACTTGCGCAGTTAGCATTCTGTACCCCATGCCGGCTGCAAAAGTGTAGTCCTACTTCTCTTTCCGGCATTTCCATTTTTTGGTTTGTGAAATCTGATATCTATAGACCCCTTCGACCACTTACATCTAGGCTGTAGCATTGAGAACTTTATTTTAAAATCATGTTACACAAATGAAAGGGAAAACCAGCAATCGTATCAAACTAGCAGTTCCTAGCACTGAACTTCTGAAGTCCATATTTTTCAAAGGAATGGCCTTTGCAGTACTTTAAGGGACACACCTTTGACGGCAGTGGTCCCCCTGCAGCTCCCACATTGAAATTCATGCTGAAGGATTTGGGGCCTGGTTGTCGTGTGTGGTTGACTAGCTGGAAGGAGTTCATCATTGGTCAGGGGAGATGGGACATGGGTGACGCATGAGGGAAAGGATAGTGCTGTGTGCCAGCAAGGCGTGGCACGCGGTGAGCTAGCACTTGTTCTTTGTATTAGTCGATTCCACGGTTACCTAAAATATTATGGCATGCTGACAAATGTACTTCATATTTCAGAGCCAGACTCGCTCTTTCTGAATCTAGTGAACATTCAGCACATTTTAAAAATGAAAATAAAAATATTATAGTTTTAGATTTAACAAAAAACAAGTTTAAAAGTTTTTACATGAAATTCACCTGATTCAGAGGGCATGCTGAATGAGAGCTATGTTTTCTTGACACTTGAAATAAGGACATCCGATAAATCCAATCTTCATTGGTGATAAGTAGAAAACAAGCACGGAATCGAAACCTGTGGTGCGCGCGCACCACAGAGGAGCCGAACGCGGGAATCGAAACCAGTGGTGCGCGCGCACCACAGAGGAGCGGGGGGGCGAGGGAGCCTGTCGTCTGTGCCGCGCGCTGATGCGCGTCCTAGACACGGACGGGAATGGGCGGAGCAAAGGCGGGACTTGCGCCCGCCTTTGCCCAATTGCGTGCTGTTTTTTTTTAAAAAAAAAGCACGCTACAGCCAATGCCAGCCTGCGAAAGCAAAACCACACACACGAGCGTGTGGTTAGCTTTCTGAAGCCCATACAAGAGGTCTCGCGCTGCGCGAGCAGTGTTGCGCACTGCAACGCTAGGCGCAAGACTTAAAAAGTTTAGGATGAGAAGATAGGGGAGACTGCACGAGAAGAAAATAAACTGGAAGAGCGTCATACAGGAAACAGTACTGAACTAGAAAAAGATGAAAGACGACGTTAAAAGTGCAACCACAGAACGAGAAAAAAGAGAAACGACTTAGAGAGGAAAACACGAGCGAAAACACAGCAGCAAAGAATCATGCCCTGTCAGGGTGATGTGGTTACTTTAGGCATGGTGGTGAGAATGAACGTGTGAAAGAGAGAGGACAAGGAGGAAATGTGAGCTGAAGCAATACAACCGATTGTAAGAGAAGAAAACAAGAAAGGAATGATAAAATAAGAACTAAGAGACAGGTGGGAAGGAGAATGAGATACACAGACCAGAATAAATGCTAGGAGTGAGAGAATGGGGGGTAAAAAGGGTAAAGAGAAAGGGAATACCAACGAGAAAAAGAGGGAAAGAGATACACAGGAAGAAGAGAGAAGGAGATGTTTATGAATAAGATATGAGTGTTGGAGAAAAATGCATTGAAAAATATCAAGAAAAATAAGATTGAAGAGAAAGGGAGAACAGAGGAGAGGGAACGACAGTGAGACCTGTCATGAGAGTGAAGAATAAGTAAACAATATGAAAGAAAAGACAGACCAGAAATTACGAGGAGGTGAAAGAAGCAATTTACAACAAAGCGACAGAAGGAGAGAATGAGAACTTGACTAGTTTCAACACTAGCTTCAGCAGCGTCTTTGGCCTGGTCACAAGGGGATTGCCAGAAAATTAAAGTACACCCCACTTCAAACCAATCTCTAATCAGACCGAGCATGCAAAGAGAGCCAATGTGAGCCTCCTTAGAAGAGTTACTTTCATTCTCCTTCCATCTATCCATCCATTTTCCCTTCCATCTAATTACCCATCCATCTGTACATCCATTCACCTTTTCATCTACCCACACATTGCCCCATCCATCCCTCTATCCATCTTTTCACCGATCCACCCATCAATATGTTCATTTCTACTTCCATCTTCTAACCATCCACCCAGTCACTCTTCTCCATCTATCCATCCTTCCATCCATTCACACGTTCACCAGTCAATCCTTTCACTCTTCCATCTCACCTTTCACCCTTCCCTATTTCAATCCATTCACAGTTCCATCCAGTCATTCTTTCACCCTTTCATCCTTCTTTTCACCTTTTTCCCATCTTCCCATTCACGTTTCACATCTTCCTGACACCCATCCATCATACCCATCTTTTTTCTCTCATCCTTACTTTTTCCTTCATATCTTTCTCTCTCATGCTCATTATCAGGGGTTCTCAAGCTCATTATTGAAGGCGTAGCTTGGGGGAGGTGGGTGTTTGGGCTGTTGCACCCCTAATACATCTATTATTTAGTAAATAGTTGGGTACAGGAGCTTTCATTCAGGTACGGTAAGATGTCTCTCGGATTTCACCTGATATTTTTAAATACTCACTCAGACAAAAACACACACACTCTTCTGTTTTGAAGGTCTGTACACGTGGGTATTTTACAAAATACTGTGCTTTAAGTACCCCTCACAATCCAAACGAATATTCCCTTTCCATTGGCCCTCCTCATGCGCTGATTCTCATATAATAATCATGATACGCCAGCGTGATTGTCAGAAAATCTGAGGCTCACACACCCCAGTCTTCCAGACCAAGATACACCTCTGCTCATTATTTTACAATGTGTTCCTCTCCTTGCGTTTTCCCGTATTCTTTCTTTCTTCCTGTGTTTCCTTCCCTGTGCGTGCCGGCTGAAAGCGTTCAACCCTCTCCCATGGTATTTCCTAGCAGTATCATTTTTGTCTGCAAACCTGCAGACACAAGAGGCCCATAAACAACTAATGAATGTTCATGTGGTCACCAGCCTATCAGGAGCAGTGGCAGCCCCTGCTTAAGCTGCTAAAGTGGGAGGTTCCCAAAGCCACTGCCTGGTCATATTCATCATTCATATGTGCAGTAACGGTGCCTTAGGACGGTTACTTAACCTTGCACCAGAGATTAGTGGGCCCGATTCACAGAACTAACTTAAGACAAAATCCTAAACTTACTACCATTTTGGTATTCACAGAAGACACTTACTCATTTTGGTATTCACAGAAGGCTCTTACTCATTTTGGTATTCACGGAATGCACTTACTCATTTTGGTATTCACAGAAGGCACTTACTCATTGATGAGTAAGTGCCTTCTGTGAATACTAAAATGAGTAACTTACTCATTTTGAGTAACTTACTCATTTTGGTATTCACAGAAGGCACTTACTCATTGATGAGTAAGTGCCTTCTGTGAATACCAAAATGAATAAGTGCCTTCTGTGAATACCAAAATGAGTAAGTGCCTTCTGTGAATACCAAAATGGTAGTAAGTTTAGGATTTCGTCTTAAGTTAGTTCTGTGAATCGGGCCCCTTGTTCGGAGCAGTTATTTTGCTATAAGAAGGTGTGACTTGCACCTGTACTACTTCTGTTTACTCTTGTATTCCAGAAGTAAGCCAGGAGTAGTACTGGCTGCTTTTTCTGGAATTTGTGAGTAAGCCAGGAGTAAGTAAAAGCAAAATCTTTGTGAATCAGGCCCCTTGAGTACTTGTTGATTAATCACTTAGCTCGTTCAGAAGCAAGAGCATGCAGTCACTGTGGAATGCATGCTGGGTGTCGCAGTGACTCTGGGCCCGATTCACAGAACTAACTTAAGACAAAATCCTAAACTTACTACCATTTTGGTATTCACAGAAGGCACTTACTCATTTTGGTATTCACAGAAGGCACTTACTCATTTCGGTATTCACAGAAGTTAGTAGTCCTAACTTTAGGACTCCTAAATGCCTTCTGTGAATACCGAAAGTCTTAAAGTTAGGATTTTTTTCAGTTTAGGAGTAGTAAAGTTAGGACTCCTAACTTTAGGACTCCTAAATGCCTTCTGTGAATACCAAAAGTCTTAAAGTTAGGATTTTTCTCAGTTTAGGAGTAGTAAAGTTAGGACTCCTAACTTTAGGACTCCTAAATGCTTTCTGTAAATACCAAAGTCTTAAAGTTAGGATTTTTCTCAGTTTAGGAGTAGTAAAGTTAGGACTCCTAACTTTACTACTCCTAAACTGAGAAAATCCTAACTTTAAGACTTTCGGTATTCACAGAAGGCATTTAGGAGTCCTAAAGTTAGGAGTCCTAACTTTACTACTCCTAAACTGAGAAAAATCCTAACTTTAAGATTTTCGGTATTCACAGAAGGCATTTAGGAGTCCTAAAGTTAGGACTCCTAACTTCTGTGAATACCGAAATGAGTAAGTGCCTTCTGTGAATACCAAAATGAGTAAGTGCCTTCTGTGAATACCAAAATGGTAGTAAGTTTAGGATTTTGTCTTAAGTTAGTTCTGTGAATCGGGCCCTCTGTGTGGAGCCTTCCTCTAATTAGTTCAGCACTTGAAGTTTGCATAGAGATTTCCTGCTAATGGTTGTGTGCAGGTACCCCGCAGGATGCGCCTTGCACAATTCAGTTCGCTCACAATGCTGTTGCACCTCACACCGAGTCTGTAGAATGAGCGCTTCAGAGTGCCACATATGGGTAGTAAGCACTATATAAATGTTATAGTACATTACACAACTTGTGTGTGGTTGTGGTCCTTAGGGGGTCTGCAAAGTTTTTATTATGTAAGCTCTTCGGCTAAACAGATCTGCGGACCCCCCCTCAGCGCCTTGAGACCCTCACGGGTGAGTAGCGCGCTTACAATTCCCTGATTGATTGATTAAGCAAAGTCTCGTGCGGATCCTGATTTTTACCTAATTGTAATTTGCAGAGTTTCTCACTCTTTCTACTTACATCTACGTTGTGGCCTAGTTTTTCCATACACATTAGCAATATTCCCTAGCAAGCACTGGTTGGTGCTATAAAGAATGTGCCATTTTTCTTATGAGTTAACTTTAAAACTGTATTCCTCACACAATTGATAATGGATGCATGCTGTTGGCGATCTTGATTTTTTCGCAACTGCTCAAGAGGGGTGTCAACATTTTGATTTTTATGTAAAAACTCACGTGCAAAAAACTTTGTGAACTGGAGGTAGTTGGCGTAGCGTTCACAAGAATTACGGAAAGCTCATGAAAGAAAAAGTTTGCAGCTTCACATGCATGTTCATGATGGTAAATATACGTCAGAAAAGAAAGCTGGAAAGAGATTATTGGAAGATTATTGGAAGAAAGTTGCAAATTCTGAATTCTTGCCTGCAGGTCAGATGATTGGAGAGAGAAAGAGAAAAACAGCCAGATCTTGAGAAATGTTTTACCATTAGAGGAGCAAGCCGCATTCTAATCCATAATTTTTTTGCTCACTGTGCAACTACAAGCGGGGAAATTAATGCATATTAGCCCAGGTCCTGTTAAAAAATAAACACTCAAGCCTAGGTGCCTTCTTAGTTGGAACAAATGTAACCACCTTCTCTTCAACATCAAAGCACCATGGTCGGTGGAGTCACACAGGGTCCTTTGGGATAGGGGCAAGGCAACTCTGGGAGGGAGAATGTGGCCGGACTTGGTGCTGGTGACTTGTAAGGCATGGACGGACCTCTGCTCTCTGGAGTCGACTGTCCACACCCTTACAGCGAGCTGCACAGCAGTATCCACGCTTGCGCTGCAAAAGCAACTGGAACTCACAAAAATACGCCTAAAATAATTTTTTACTGTGGCAGCTAATAAAGCGCAGCTCATACTCCAATGGCGTTGACTCAACTGCTGCAGCGGGGATCTCAACCATCACCCCCGTGATACATGATGCATCAGGACATCAGCTAGAGCACCCTAGAAATATTGTCAACCGACTTGCTTCCTATTACACTTTCGTGTACACCTCGGAAAGAGGGACCACTCTGGTACAAATTGAAGACTTCTAGGCACTGCTACACTTACCTGTCCTATATGAGGAGGGTCCAGGGCCGGACTGGGAACCGAAACCAGCCCTGGCAAACTGCTCGGCAGGCCCCCCCTGTGGTTCAAGGGGGGTGCGGCCGAGCAGTTTGCTAGTGCCGGTTTCGGCCGATTTTGTTACAGGGGGATGATAATCCCGGCCCCCGGTAACAAAAACGGCCCCCCAGGGGCCCAAAACCGGCCCCCACCCTGGCGGCCCACCGGGGAAACGCCCGGTGCCCGCTACGGCCAGTCCGGCCCTGGGAGGGTCACGTCCCCCTCGCAGGGGAATTCATGGAGAAAGAGGTGGTGGATCTGCACTTCCAATGTGCAAGCTCCCAAGGAATGATGGGTTTCCAGGGGGTTCTCTAAAGTGGGGAAGGACCTCTTTGCACCCCAGTTGACCTGAGCATTCCGGGAGGCTGAGGTTAAGGATCTCAAGTAGGGCTGCCATTACTCTTCTTCTCGAGGAAAACAAGGACCCGGTGGACTGTGCCAGCCACTGCCCAATTTCTCTTCTTAATGTGGACTTAAGGATTATAGCTAAAATACTGGCTATGAGGCTGGGTAAAGTAATCCCTCAGCTCATCCATGAATCCCAGGTGGGGTTTGTTCCTGGTTGTAGCTCTTGCAACCACCTGCTGACACTGGTGCACCTTTTATGGCAATTGAGGGATGACCTCACAGAGATGCTGGCACTCTCGCTGGACACTGAGAACGCATTTGACTGGGTGAAGTGGCAGTATCTCTTTTCCAGGCCATGTCCCACATTGGCCTGGGTGAGGATTTCATACAGAAGGTTCATCTCCTGTATGACACACCCACGGTGGAGGTAGCATGAGTGGGATTCCTCTTGGAGGCCTTCAAAATTGGGCGTGGGACTCGGCAGGGGTGCCCTCTATCCCCTCTTCTCTTCCTCATGTCCTTAGAACCTTTAGCAGTGGCAATCTGACTGGAGCTAGAAGTAGAAGGCATCCCCACTGCAGCTGGAGAGGTAAACTACCTACCCTACATGGATAACATTCTGCTTCTACTGTCCCACCCACTATCCTCCATGGCCACAGTGATGTCTCTTCCCAATGATTTATCCTGCCTCTCGGGCTAAAAAATCAATTGGTCTAAGTGCGAGGCACTCCCCATGTCCAGAGCCATCACCAATGCCAGTATACATGGCAATAAGATAGAATCTGCATCAATAAAGGTCTCTTTCATATGGCAGAAGATAACCTCCTCCCCCTGATGGAACAAACTAAGCAGGACTTTCTGAAGTGGGCACACCTTAACCTGTTGCTATTGGGAAAGTGCAGGCAATGAAGATGACGTGGCGCCCCGGTTTAACAATCTATTTAGTACCATAGCTCTCAGAGTCCCATGACAGCTCCTAGCACGTATAGAGACATATATTAGATCCTACATCTGGAGTGGATGGAAACCAAGGCTCCAAGCATCCTGCCTGTGGGCAGATAGGGCAGGAAGTGGCTGATGGTGGCTGATGAATCCCTTTCATGACATTGTACAGCCTGGCCTTTCATTTGTTCCAACTAGCTGCATTTTGGGGGGCTACGTGGGAAACCCAATATGGGTATGCTTTAAATGCCATCTCCTTAACAGCTCTAAACTGTTCCAACATTCGTATTTCTCCATCTCTAATCCTGTAGTTACCTCGAATCCAATCCTATTGGCCATAGTGGTGGCCTGGAGTGAGGCCCACAAGCTTATGGATGCAACCACCTTTCTCCACCACAAGGCCCGCTATGGCATTATGCTACCCTTCGTATCAGTGGGAGACCACTTCACTGGGTGTCCTGGTACAAGAGGGCTTCAAACAAATAGATCAATTGTTTCATGACGGGCTATTCAAGCAATTCCTGGAGTTACAACTAGAATTTGGACTCCAGAACACAGATCGCTGGCGGTATCGCCAACTATCCCACTTTTTACACACCACGTATGGAACTTCCCTGGAAGAGTTACCCTATCACCCATTCTCCAATACCGCTATAAGCTAGGCCAATGCCAAGGCGGGGTTTTTGGATTATATGGGATCCTCAATAAAACTCTACACCCAGGCCCCTTCCTTAACGAGACAAGACTTGCATGGCAAGTGCTTCTAGGTAAGGACTACTCATTGGAGGATTTAGCAACTGTGCTCTTGATCATGACAACGTGCTAAGGGAGTGCAGATGGAAATTTCTTTATTTCAAAATTCTGAACAACTGGTACTGGTCTCCCTGGAAACCTCATGGGGCGAAACTCCTGCCCCATGACCTCTGTTGGAGGTGTACTGCTGATTGCTGTAATCTCTTTCATATGCTCTGGGCTAGTCTAGCCCTACCCAGTTACTGGGCAAATGTCTGTTGCCACCTCCACCAACATAGTTCCTTTGTGATTCCCTCATTCTCCCAACTTGCCATTCTTCATGATGTATCAGACCCCCCCAAAGATGCGTGAGTAACGAAGGCTCATGACGTCACTCCCTGCAAATTGAGCTTACTTCATCATTGGTGGTAGTTTACTACACTGCTGTGTACTGAAAGGTTGAGTGAACTCCACAGAGTGGCTAATTATGAACGGACCACCTATAAACTTAAAAACAAAATGCATCTATTCGAAGAATGGGAGTCCTTTCTTGCAAATCATATATCTAACGCCTCAGGAGTCCACCTGTTTGAATCCCCTAAACCCCAGAAACCATGAAATGCTCCACTGTCAAATGTAAAATGTAACCTGCCACACTGCTAGTTAAACCATCCGTATGATGGGGTTGTATGTTCGAACCACAAGTGCATTTACCACACATGTCTTTACAACGCAGTCCGAACCACACAATAACTTACTTTAGGGAAAGCGCTGGACTTTGGAATAGTATAATTTACTATTCCATCTCCAGTCTGCGCAACAGTAGGGAAGTGTTTGACTTAAAGTCCAACGTCAGTCCAACAATGCTTTTCCTAAGGTAAGTCGTTGTAACGACTTGCGTTGTAAAGGAATATGTTCTAAAGACGCTTTTGTGGTTCGGATTGCGTTGTGAAGGCCCAGCATGGTTCGAGTTGTGTTGTAAAGGCTGTTTCCTGTATGATATGCTTCCTTGTCTGCCCCCTGTATGCCTTTGCCCAAACTCGTTTCGACCCTGTCTCCACAACCTGCACTGACCCCCCTCCCTTGTCCTTCCACCTCTAGTTGTTCCATCTGTACTACTTTCTTTCTGTTCCTACGGATAGTTGTTTGCTGGGTGCCCATATTGGGAGTCTCAGACACTAAGCTTGTTTGTTACCATTATGCATGAAAATCTAATTACTATAACCACTGGAAGGAAACCAGGTATCACCTTCCTATTGCTTCTCCTGCTGTCTTTCTATAATTGAAGGGACATTTCATAATGTAAGCATACTTCTGCATTCAGCTTAATAATAAACACATACATTTTTGGGGGGAAATCACAGCACCAAAATGTCACAATTGCTAGAAGCATTATAACTACTTACAAACCTCAGCCCTAAACTGGGGTGGCCATCTGGTCATTCCTTTCAACATCACAGCACTGAAATTCCACAACTCCAAATACCTCTTTTCTCCAACAATACTATATCATGTTTAGAAAGTTCTTATTCTGAGTACTCTGGAATTTGTTGTGACCAGCTCAAGACCAGCTCCTTAGACCAACAGCTGCCTAGAATCAGCACATGCAAAGCTCAATCAGCTACCTTCTAAAGCATTTGACACAATCACCCTCTGGAAATACATCAACCCTCGATGTATCCCTGGGCAGTGAAATGGTTTGCTGAGGAGCTTGCATCCCTCAAAGTCACCGGCAGAGCACTTGAGCAAATTTAGAGCAACACCCAAAACTAGAAAAAATCAATGTGCCCACCGATTACATAGCTACAAAAAAATCACTGTCTCTCTTTTGCCTCATGCGTTAAAAAAGAGGATTTCAGAAAAACGTAAGAATTTACAGATGAATGGGAGCCCTTGCTAACACTTTCTGATGCACTGGACTCATGCCATGCGAAAGGTTACAGGACCACATATGCTTGAACTTAAAGGCGCCATCAAACAACTTACATTCTCAACTAGACTGACAAACCTTGACAGCTGAAAAAAGGACCCTTAGAGCTCCCATTTTGGAACATTCTTTTAAAGAAATATAATCACACAACAAATAACACAGAGCTCCTAATGACTGATGCCCAGAGCAATTTTCAAGGCTATGATAGTGATCAAAACCATTGCAAACGCTGTATGGACACTAACAAATGCGACTCCCTACTGGTAGTATCCCATTTGACCTTAAATGCTCATTTATTAAGCCTTTTCTTAAACAGCCAGCTCGGGACACAACCCTGAGTGATAATCACTGATCAATAAATAGCAAATGGATGCTTTTTGGCAAAACAGATAGAAAAGACGGTCTACATTCTGATAGAGAAGGTGGCCTATATTAAGACATTAGATTTTATGGCGAAAAGAAAAAGTTCTCTGATGCAGAGGCCGTGTTCCGCACCTGCAGAGGGACTGAAACAGTCCTAGTGTCTACTATTGATGAGCTTAGAGCCCAGGCTGATTTTAATATGGCGGCTGTTCTTTTTTTTATTTTTAAATATTTCTTTTTATTGATTGAACAACCATACAATAAATGATGGACATTATACAATGTAGCAATGTACATTACCAACATGATACGCATTTCTTTGTACCTTCTTTACATAAGCTGTAACAGGACTATCACAGTGTACAAAATGTATACCTTGTGTGGTGCCACACAAGCTGCGTTGCTGCAGAAAGACATTAAAGCAAGAACTCGCCATTGTTCGAGTCCCGATACAAAAAAATAAAGTACCTATGATATATACCATAATAAGAGTATAACAGTGTGCCCCCTACATGATTTATTTATTTATTTATTTTGGAGTTTTATATAGCGCTTACAAGACCCGAGGGGTATCAGAGCGCTTTACAGCATAATGTATGGAAACATAAACATTAGAATACAGTGAGTGGCATCTAGATTACTGGAGGTCACAAAGATCGAGGTCATTGGCCAGATGCATAGAGATGACGGTTGAGGAGAAATTCTTTTAGTTGTCTCTTGAAGATCGTGAAGAAGGGATTAGTCCTGATGTGGGTAGGGAGAGAGTTCCAGATTTTTGGGGCATTCCCAGAGAAAGAGCGGGAAAGGGCTTTTTGTTTATGTCTCTTTGGGGGGATTAAAAGGAGCGATTTGGAGCTTCTTAGGTTTCTTGATTGTCCAGCTTTAGTGAGTTTGGCAGCGAGGTAGTCCGGTTTGCCTGTGTGTAAGGCTTTATGGGTGAGACAGGCAGTTTTGAAGGCGCAGCGTGCTTCGATGGGTAGCCATTTTAGGGCCTGTAATGCAGGGGTGATGTGGTCGTATTTCTTGGTACCTGTGACCATTCTTGCTGCTGTGTTAAGGGTGGCTCTCATGGTGGCTGTGTGTGTTTTAGCTGCCCCAGTTAGTGTGGCATTTCCATAGTCAAGTCTGGACAGAACTAGAGATTGGGTTGCGATTTTCAGGTCATTGGGGGGTATGAAAGGTTTGATTTTGTTGAGGAGTTTAAGGTTGTAGAGGGCGCCTTTTGCTGTGGATTTGATGTGGGAGCTCATGTTGAGACTTGAGTCTAGAGAGATCCCTAGTGATTTAGCTGAGTTTGCTGGAGTAAGTTTGCAGTTTAGAGAGTTCAGGTTGTTTATCCATTCTTGGATCTGAGGGGGTTGTTCGTGATTGGAGAAGACAAGGATTTCGGTTTTTTCTTGGTTGAGTTTGAGGTGGTTGAGTGTTAGCCAATTTTCTACTTTTGAAAGAGTGGAGTTGAGACAGAGGATGTCATTGAGGGAGGAGATCTCGAGGTAGAGCTGGGTGTCGTCAGCATAGAGGTGGTAGGCGATACTTGCTTGTTTTAGAATGGTAGTGAGCGGTTCCATGTAAATGTTGAAGAGTGCATGCTATCAGTTTTTATGTATAGTGAGGTAGAGAAGATGGGTGCAGCAACCATAAGGATAACCAACATCAACAAAGGTAATGGGGGGCGTGATAGGAAGGGAGGGGAGTGTTCGTCCTGCTGGCAGGGGCAGCCAGGGTGACCGTGTAATCCCTCTGTGCGTGGTAGCTCCAGTCCATTCTGCCATTCAGGGACTATCACCCCGTAGTCTAACCTCAATCGCTGCTAGGTATGTTTTCCAGTCTGGAGGGTTAGGTGTGGCAGTATGCCCTGACACGGCGCCCTGCTATATCTCCATTTTTGCCACAATGCCGTGTCATAGGTGTGCAAGCCACAGTGCAAGAGGGTGTGATGTTGATGGTTTCCAGCTCATTGCTATTCTACATTTGGCCGTCATCAGCGCCAGGTCAAGGAACTTATTGAGAGCCTTTCACACTGAAGGTAATCCCTAGCAAAAAATGTGGAGCATCCATTGGTACTACTTCACCCACTGCCTCAGCTAAAACCTCTGCTATCATCGACCAATAAGATGTGTACACGACCATACCATGTGGGTGAAGTTAGCATCAGAGTTATGACAGCACGGGCAGGAGTCCGGGGAGCCTGGGTACATTCGCGCAAGTCTGTGGGGTGTAAGGTACGTATGATTGAGGAAATTAAATTGGGTGTACTTAAGTCTGGCGTTCATAGAAATGCACTTTGGCACCTCCAAACATTGCACCCACTGCTTGTCAGAGAGTGTTGTTGAGAGCTCTCATAACCAAAAAGCGAGGAGTGCGGTGAGTGGGACATACCGGTCCCTGCGTATGGAATCATATAACAGTGTAACAGCAAGGCGGCCAGCTCCATGTTTAATTATAATTTGGAAGGTTCTAGATTTTTCAGGCTCATCATGTGTTTTACCCCAGACCTTATGTAAGTGTCGAATGAGTGAAGCATGCAAGAGGAAGGAGCCTGCCGGTATCCCATAATCATCTGTTAGGATCTCACACGTGCAAAGAATCTTATCTGAGAACAGGTCACCCCAGGTCTTTAGACTTGAATTAGTCCAAGCAATCGCTTCTGGTGAAGAACCTAGGTCCATGCAACTGGGCAACACCCAAAGGGATAACTCAGGAGTATGGGGTGGGAGGGGAGGGCTGCTGTTTGCCTAGGTATATATTCCAACATGAACAGGCCGTGGACATAAGGATGTTCCCTACATATGGTGGCTGTTCTAACCCTGACAGACCTCGCTGCTGCATTCAGCACGTTCAATCAGGGAACAATAATGACCAGACTCCACAATGTGAGTGAGTTGGAGTGACATTTTTTTTGGCAAACTGTAACTATATGATCTACCCGCTGTTAGGAAGCTATTGCCTAGATTCTGGGTCCCTCACATTTCAGTCATCTCCAATCCCCTACTCAACATCTACTTCAATCTTCTGCCTTGATTGATTCAATCTTGTTTCAATCTTGAGGTCTTTCTCGTATCAGTTTCACAGATGACACACAATTCATCTTTAAGTTCCAGGACTTAGTCACACCTCAAGGCTGGCACCCTTTTTGATCACCAAAAAAGACTTCATGACTGCTGAGCATCTTAACCTCAATCTGGAAAAACCAGAAATCATCAGATGTGAAATTTGGCCACTGACGCAAGCAGGACCAAACTGAAAACCAAAATCAGACCTGGCCAAACTGTTTAAACCAGCTCATCCCAGCAGGTGACCATAACTAGAATGGTCCATGAGGGCATGGTTCGATCATAGCAGGCTATCCTGCACGGAAAACAGCCCCTTAGCCTGCAGCCCAACTGATTGCAAAATGTTAGCAATGCCAAATAACCAAATAAAGATTATTACATATAAGAGAACCTGGTGAGATCTCTATATATGACCAAGCCATCCCCTCTTTGCGAAGGCTCCTCATTTGAGTACTTTGAATAAATGCTGCCCTAAGCACACTATTACCTCTCACATACTCCACCAACATTAGTGTGAATACTAGTGGTGACATCCTCCCTGCAACATGACCAGACCACATGCTCGGAACACATGTATCACACCCAAGTCTTCCCATTTCCACATACTTCAACAACATGCACTCCAACCAAATGTACAGTGCGCTTGTTGTCACTCAGGTGGTCTCAGAGTGCTACGAGGCCACACGCGTGACAGTTGCATGCTATACATATGCTAGATGACATTAGGAAATGTAGATGAGATCAATTCACACACCTACAATTGTTGCAAATGATACCTATTGTTAAGGATGTGTTGTGAATGCACAGTCAGTAGTTGCAATTTAAAAAAAAAATATTTTCTATTGGAGGAGGAGACAAAGAAAGACCTGGCTTTTGCTGTTCAGCGACTATATTCAGTAAGCCTTTAGCTCAAGTCATATCACTCTAGATAATCCTAGAGAGACACAAAGAGAATTATCCCCTGTGGTGACTCATGGCAAGGACCTAACACTAATCATGACTGCAAGCAGGTAACACACCTCCTTGAAGCACCCGATCAAGCTTTAACTGGTTAATCCAAACTGCTAGTTTTTGCTAACAGTAATGTGTAGCAAACCAGGATCTAATTCCATTCCAATAAATTCTTTAAAGAGCTCCAAAGTTCATATCAAATGAATACTTTTTGCCCCCCTTTAACTTTACTCCTTTGTTTGAGCTTACCGAAAATTGGCGCACCAAAAGTAAGATAAACATGCTAGATGTCTTCCAAATTTTACGTTAATTCATCAAGTGCCATCAAACTAATAGCTAGTCAAAAATGCCTTTTCAATGGGTACTGCAACTAACCACGTCACTTGCATTTTTAAAAGAACTCACTGAATTCGCTTGAACCTGTTTGTGGATTCTGCACACCGACATTTTTTATTTTTTTCAAATCAAAATCCATTTCCACACCTCAGGTAACTGACATGCCACCGTTTCTCCAACAATGCTAATCATCCTTCCCTATTCTCATATAAAAAGTTGCCAGCACACCCAATTTTCTAATTCAAGATAACAGAAAAAATAGAACCCGTTTAGCAACTAACGAGGTCTCTCTATACATTCAACCATGATTGACAGAATTTACAAGATTCATGCTTGTGAAGCCAACCCACAAGATACACATAAACAGTAACTCTACGAAGCCCACTTATCTTTTTTAAATTATATTTTCGCAAAAATTAGCTCACCAAACCATCTGAAGGGAGGCCAGCACAGCTCCTGTGCCACCAGTCCACTGCAAATGATTTTTGGGTAAGGGCAATGCATTGGGCTCTGGGTGCGAGGCCTGACCATGGACAGAGACTGTACCACTGAGCTTCAGGTGTGCGCAGTAGAATTTGGACACAGAACCTGGCCTGTATCCAGGCATTGCACCAGCCCCAAGCATCCAAGGGCATCTGTGCCTATGAGCCTTCTGCGAATGGCCTTCGAACACACATAGTGGTCTACAGGCACATGGCCTGGCTCTGCGACCAAGCCCTGCACCAGCCCTTTACCTTAGCATAGTGTTCACTCTGCATGATCTCTGGCCAAGTACACCATAATGAAAATTTCTTTAAAAAAATGCATTTGCTAATCATTTGCAAAAAGAAAAAATTAATTTTACAAAAATTCATGTATCTGATTTTGGGTCTGTGAATCTGGGCGCAGGCCTGCAAAACACCTGACAAACTTAGAAGTGTTGTTTTTTTGATGCAGTAGCTGCATCTTTGTGACCATTCCACACCCCCCCAAAATCACACACACCAGTCTTGAGGTCAGGCAAAGCTCGCTTGCTCTTGAATCCCCCACAACACTTCTAAGCAGAGTGCAGAGTGCATGCTAGAATGGCTACCGCAACAACATTTTTTCAGTCACTGCTAGCCAATGAGATTACTAGGGCCCTTGGCTCTCTCAGGGTCCCCAGACACAACCAACAAGATATACAAAAATATTAACTCTTCAATTTGCAGCTACTTATTTTTGTAATGCTAATTTCTCAAAACAGATTGAATTGATTTGCACCAAACCACAAAAGAACATCTGAGTAAAGTTCAACGTACATGCTACTTGACAAATAGGTACAAAATTTGGCACACGTTTGGTTTAGCTAAGTTTCGGCATTTCAACTGCAGGCAAGTCTGTCTGAGGGAGATTAATGTGGGGACAAAAAAAAAACATTTCCCATTACCTCCTGTAGGAACTTTTCTCACTGCTGCAGCAGAAAACACTGAATAGAATTACACTAAGCTTGTGAGAAATTAAAAGTTTACTGTGAATCGAGCTTTCTTGGTGTAAATCCTTTCATTAGTGTTTGAGCTATTGAGTAACAAATGTATTCGCAGATGGTCCACGGACTCAGAATTCTGAAAAATAAATGAGGGGGCTTTTCTCCCTCCATCCAGTGCTGATCCGTGGACCTCAAACAGGGTCAACTAACCATGCTCTGGAAAATCCCCTCGTGGCTGCCATTACAGAACACGGGCTCAGTTCCTGTAGCTTGAAAAAGCATGAACCTTTGGGTAAGGAAGATGAGGAGCATCCTTAGACCTGTAGGGGGGCAGGTGGTGGTTGGAGGGGAGGGAGGGACAACACAGACCCACAAAATGCTGTTTTTCGTGTAGAGTCCTCAGACTTAAAGAAGAGTTTGAAGGCCCCAGGATCAGTGGAGTAGCAAGGAGGTGGGGGGGATGGGGGCGGTCTGCCCTGGACAGCACTAGTACCCCCTCGCTCTTACCTGCGGCTGTTGCAGGAATCGCCGGTCCCCCCACCCTCCCCTGCTCTTACCTGCGGCCGCCACTGGCGGCACAAGGTCTAGCTACGCCACGCCCAGCATACAGTCTGACGGCTGTGGATTCTGCAAATTTTCTATGGATTTAAAACAAAGTATGCACAAATAATAATAATAATAATAATAACATATGCCAAAACGTACAGATACATAGTGGGTTATGTAAGTGGGTTCCCCACGTGGGCAGGCCCTGTGGCCAGCCTCCAATGCACATGGCTGAAAGCTGTGTGTAGCAGTGGTGGCCACCTGGGAGGTTGGGTCCTCAACCTCGTGCAGCTATATTGGCTGCTTGGAGAGTTGGACAAATGCCTGGCTGCCAACCCCTGCCATGCATTACCCAGGTCCAAGTGATTTGAACAGATAACCTTTAGAACATGTGCCCCCAAAAACTATTTGTTACATGAGATGGCATCTAAGCATAAGCTGCAGCATCCAGCTACAAACAATGACAATGTCTCCTAATTACATTAAGTTATGCTTTCTGTAGTTAAATCCATAGTAAAAAAAATCACTAAATAAGTTCTCAGTGCGTAGCCCTCCATACGTAGAAAGAAAGGAAAGGAAAGAGTATAGGAAGGGTTCAATTTTCTGACAAGTGATGTTGGCTCTAAAAGGAGCCTCTTTTAAAATTTTATGTTTTTCTGGGATGTTTTTTTTTTTTTTTTAAAGAGAAACAAAAATATCATTTACATTAATTAACTGTCAGCATTTAAAAAGAAGAGAAATAAACAAAAGGGGAGGGGTTATTACTGCTGGTGGCGAGTGCACATTTGTTATAAACTTAAGATGGTGTTTTCTTTGCTATACAAATATTTTTTCCACAATGCTTGCAATACATTCCAGAATGATATGTCTACATTTTCATGCTCGGCGATGTGCACGATAGGTGCACATCATCTTCTTAGATGCTACCAGCAGTGCTGGTGACCTGGATGTTATTGGCCACTCCCTTTACTGTATCTTCACATTTCAGCTGGAACAACAGTCTTGGATTTAAAGTTAAGGTGTGTGGGTTTTGTGGAAGTGCTGCACCAATATTTTCCACTTAAACGCCTCAATTAAGGGCTAGGTTACAAGATGAATATGTGACAAATTTGGAATTTAGCTTCCTCTCACTCTTTGGAATTTAAAAAAATGCATTTTGAAGGGCATTTCTCAAGCCTTTCTACTCCCTTGCCCACATTCTCCACATCAGATTACATTACTTAGTGATAGGAATCACTTTGCTGTTTGTGGTATTGTCTCGTGATGAAGCCATGATGTTTCTGATCGCGAAATCACTGTAGAATTTAAAGAAATCTAAATCAATAGATCTCAGACCTCACAGTGAAAGAGCTCAAAATGAAAGACTCTGAAATGGTTCACGAGAAAAGCAAGCTCACTCTTTTGTTGAGATGATGAATATATATATTTTAAGCAATAAAATGCTATAAATGTTCATTGTGGGCCTGCAAATAGTCCATGGACCCAAGATATGGGCTAGCTTTTGACTTCCTGTTTCATGGGTCCGCAGGCTACCAGTTAGGATCTGTGGACTTACCACCCACAAAAACTTTTACATCCTGACAACACATTTTCTGTATGCAAAAACTCGTCTATATGTGATGCCTAGGCTCATAGTGGTGTGACCAGCTTTGCTAAACCTATAGAAAACAATTTAAAAATATTGTTTCCTATACTTCTAAGATGGCCGCCACATTGCATAGTGCAGTGTGATGATACAACATGGTGGCCATCTAGAAAGTATAAAACTATTGTTTTCTATACTTTCTATACTCTCAAGATGGCTGCCACTTTGTCTCACACAACGTGAAGACATGCATCATCACTTTGAATAAAATAACATGGTGACCGTCTTGAGAGTATAAACAGTATAGAGAACAGTGTTTTCTATTCTTTCTAGACAGCCATGCTCTGTGAATGGACATTGCATCATGCAACATGGCAGCCATTTTGAAAGTATAGAAGCCACTCCTTTTAAATTGTTTTCTATATTTTTAGCATGACTTGTTGTCGCTGCTATTGGGTTTGTCCTTGCCAGTGCTTTATGAAAGCATCCAGCACTGGCAAAGCCAATGCACCAAATCCATCAAGAGAGGCAGACTTAAATGGGGTGGGTAAAAAGAGTGATCATTTGCTAATAACTTTGGAGCTGAATAAAGAATCAGCATGATATTTGACATGCTTTTAGCACAGTAAGCTCAGTGGAGGAATATCAGGTTCCAGGCAGATCTGACAAAAGGAACAGAGATAAAGGGGTCGTTTGCAGTGGCTGTTGGTCAGGCCCTTTGGGGCACAAATGGGGCCGAAGGTCGCGCACAGAAGGTGTTGGGCAGTCCTTGTGTGACGCCCACGTGGATGAAGACTATGGAGTGGGATTTGGTGCAAGGCCTGACGTTTGGCTATGTCTACCAAACCTGCCTCAGGCTGTCAACCTTTGCTAAGCACAGCCTTCAACCATGCCTTGCACAGGTTGGCCATAGGGCCTGGCATGTGCTAACAACTTTTCTGCTGGTTAATAAATAGACATGATATTTGACAGGTTGTTAGCAAGTTAGGACCAGTGAAGGAATCCTAGGTTTCAGACAGATCGATTCAGAGTTTTTCTTCTGCAGTGGAGAGCAAATATACCTTTGGAAGTTAAAATGGAATATGCTGATTATATGAACACCCCATTAAGTGTTCCCCCCCTTAATGGATTTGCATGAAAATTAAAATATTATGAGTAGGCTAAAGATGGTAAACATATGCCAAGTGTTTACAAATCTGTAAAATTGCACCAAACGTCTTAGCAAATACATTATTTTTGACACACCCATTTAACTATGCCCTCTTCTATTAGATATGCATGAAACCAGAGGTTTCTGCACTGGGTTAAATGTGCCAACAGCCTGCCAAATATCATGCATATTCATTAAAGAGCACCAGAGATTTTAGCACATGAAATCGTTTCTACCCCCCCTTTTTTCTTTGCCTTGAAGTTGAAAGGAGTTAAGAGTTGACAAATCTTCCAATAGGAGTTTAGCCATAAACTAAAAAATAAAAAACTTCCCAAATTATAGTGCTAACTTCACTTCATTTTCCAACCCCAGCACCTCATCATACTATGGGAACCTCAATCACAATATTTCAGCCATCAACCCAATATCTACTTCTGCTCCCTGCAAGCAGAGTGTGCTCCCTCCCCCGCAGCCCCTCTTTGTGCCCCCACCACCTGCAGCCCTTCTTTGAGTTCTCCGTCTTCACTGCATATGATTTCTGTGCACTCTACAGCCCCATTATGTTTCTCTTATGCTAAGGACTGTGACGCTTGCCCCGATTTTGTGGCACCAGTATTGTGAACCTTGCTGGTGCTGTCGCTGGAAAGATCTACAGATTCTATAAAAAAAAAAAAAACAGACTGTTTAAAAAATGAAGCTATAAGGGGTCCCTATGGCACGTTGCCACATATCTTCCTCACTTTACCAAAAGGTGAAAGGGGGAATTAGCTCAACCCACCCTTATCTTGCTCAAAGGCAAGGTGGCCATAAAAAAATGGGTGAGCAAGAGAGCTACAACAGGCCCTTGGCCCCTGTTCCCAATTGGGACTAGGGCGCAGGGATGGGTGACAGGTGACCCTGGCCTGCTGCTCTGTGGCCCGCTTAATGGTGTGGTCCACGGCGATAGTCATTTATCAAGGATCACCTGTCCATGTACCCTGTTCCCAATTGGAAAGAGAGCACAAGGGGAGGTGATCTGTAACCCTGACCTGCTCCTCTGTGGCCACACAATGCTGTGGAATACTTAGGAGTGGGTCAGCAGTCTTCCCCATTTGATAAAATGGCATAGGGGCGCAATATAGGTGACCCTGACTTTCGCTTGGTGTCTGCACAATGTGGTGGGACATTGAAGAGTGAGTCAGATGTCAAACAGCCATGCACCCTTTTTCCACAACTGGGGACAAGGTATACAGGTTGACGAAAGATGACCCTGATCTGCTCCTCTGTGTCCCACTCAATGCAGCAAGCCACAGAGGAGTGACTGAAGTGACACCTGCCCCTTACACCAAGTTTGAATTTGGGAAAAGGGCTCAGGAGTAGGTGACAGGTCACCGGCTCTTGCTTGACTTTTATAAGATTCACCCACTCCGAGACAAGGCAGGGTTAGAAATTCATAAATAGGGCTCCCGGTTTAATGGTATTTATTTTTTTGACATTTCTGTCTGTATTTATCCATATTTATTTTTTGTCAACTTTATCAACAGAGGATAATCAGAGGGGCTGCATGGTGTGGGGCACAGAGAGGCTGGGGAAGGGTGTCAAAGGGAGAGGCTGGAGAGGGGCGAGAGTACATGTTAAAGGCTGAAGGGCAGGCCTACGCAGGAATGCAAGGGTGTGATAGGCACACAGAGGACCAGCAAGGGGTATAGGGTGGCACTGAGGTGCAATAGGATGTTCATAGACACAGAGGGTCTGTAGGAAGTGGAGGCACAATGATTCAGGAAATGCACAGCAGGGCTGAATAGTGAGCAGAGGAGCTTATATAGGGACTGCAGGGGCAGGATTGGGTGGCACGCAGGGCTACAGGAGACAGGAGTACACAGATGGGCTACAGGGGGCTTTTAGAGGGCCTTCAATGGGCGCAAGGCAAACACAGCGGCTGAAGGGGGAAAGAGGGGTCCGTGAGGTGATGCATGGTGGCACAAAGAGAGGCTAGAGGGAGCAGAGGCTGCATAGAGGGGATACCCAGCTGAAAGGGTGGCCACAGAGGAGTGCTACCGTAAAGCTTATAGCAGCACCAGCAAGGTTTACAATACTAGTGCCACAAAACCGGGACATGCATCACTGTTCTATGCATAAGAGAAACATAAATGCCCTGTAGAGGGCCCAATAATCATATCCAGTAAAGCGGGAGAAGTCACAGAAGAGCTGGAGGGGGTGGGGGCATAAAGAGGGACTGAAGCAGAGGGGAGAATGCACACTCTGCTTGCAGGGAGCATGAGTAGATGTTGGGTTGATGGCTTCAAGATTGTGATGGTGCTTGAGGTTCTCATAATAGCCTATAGCCTATAGTTAGCCTATAATAGGATCATTGGCCTCGGTTCTCGTACCTCGGATCCATCAGAAGTTCTTGAAGCTGACTACAGGTCCGATCCTTTGGTATCCGGGCTCCACCCATGCTGTGTACCGTCGAAGACTGTGCAGAGTGAGGGTCAGATGCCTGCGGCGGGTGGGGTGCAGTTCCATGTGTTGGCTGTGGTTGCAACATCTAAAATAATGGAAACTACAATATATTCAGAATTGCTTTGACTCTGTATACTCGGGATTTAACTGTGGATTTGTTTTTCACAGGGACTAGTACAGTTCAGAAATATTGACTGTAATTGGTCTATTTTACAACCTTTGAAAACTTTGGATTTTTTGCACCCAAACTTGAAACACAAGGACTATAGAGATCACTACAGATTTGCTGGATTTACCTAATGAATGAAGCAGAGAAATACTAAACTTCTAACAAATTTCGCACAACCATGTATCACCTGTATTACCTGTTTGATTGTATATACATGTATCACCTGACTAATTGCTAATACGTTATCCATTATCTTCAATTGAAGTGTTGATCATCTATTTTATTTCACAATAGTATGTTCTAATCCGTAAAGCTTATCAACGTGAATGTACATTAACTTGATAGTCTGCTACCTGAAGACTATAATCCATAAGCTTTGTAAGTTGTGGAAGCCAATAGTTTGTTTTCCCACACTTACTAGCCTACAATGGAGAAGTCCACGGTTTAGCACCCTAGTTTAGTTTGTACTACGCCATATATGTTACCTTCAATGAAAGGAAGGGAGTTGCAGAATGCATATCACTGGCCTGACAATTTATGCATTGAGGAGGTATGTATGGTTGATTAGAACATTGGAATGTTGGGAGCTCCATTGAAAACAATGGAGTAGCTCCAGGCTTATAATGGCTGGTATAAGCCTGGAGCTCCAACATTCCAATGTTTCTTTGTTCACAGCTGTGGCTGTGAACAAAGGCTTCAGGAAGACTGAGGGGATTTCAATCCCCTCGCGCTCCCTGAAGCCTTTGTTTTATTTGTTAGAACATTCTGCCCTCTAGTGGCAGAATGTTCTAATAGCCTTATAGCCCTTTGTAGCTGGGCTATACCGGCTATTAAAGTCCCGCTCCCATGTTAAACGCTGGAGTGGGCCTTTAATAGCCGGTATAGCCCGCTACAGCGGGCTATAAGGCTATAATATACTCATCCAGGTTCCCCTTGGAATATTTTCAAGTCCTTCTACACAAGCTTAGAGAATCTGTAGTATGAGGGTTGTAGTTTGAAATATCGAGAGGGAAATATTGTGATATCTTAATATCCTAGGCAAAATATCAAGGACCAAAATATTGAAAGGTAAATGCTTATAAGGAAGTATAGATTTACTATTCTTACCCCCACATCGACGTACCTTCAAGATATATATATTGTCAAAGGACATGTATGTGGTGTTAGGCATAGAAATTCTGTACATACGTACCTGTTGATAATTTTGCCCCTGATATTTGGCTAAGATATCTAGGTAGAATGATGTTCCATACTCAATGTTCCAGACACATACCTAGTTTGAGTACTACTTATGTTTTATGCGAGTGATCCTTCTTTTTTTTACATTATTGTCTGGAATATGTGATATGATGTTAAGGCTAAAGATCTTTAAGAGAAAAGCGAAAGAGTTATTAAATGAGAAAAATATTTAAAGGGAAACGGAGTGGTGTATTTTTATTGTAAAAACGTAGTGTTGATATTTGTTAAACTGTAGAGGTGAGAAAAACAGCAGTAGGTGTATCAAACATACAATTAAATATTTTATGTTGACTATCAGGCAGATATGGCAAATGCAGGTTTCAAGGGAATTCATTTACAGTGTTTTAAAACTAAATGTTCTACATATACGATTTTGCAAAGCTAAATTAAGGTGCATTAACCATGCTAATATAATTTCCAAACACACAAGGGAATATTAAAGGTTTGTGGGGGCGCAAAGTCATGCAAAGTGACTCAAAGTGGCGCTAAGTCTTGTGAGGGTATTTACTTTCCAAACCAAAAGGTACTTTGATCTGGGAAGGTGCCCTTCTCTCCATGCAAACAGCAATTTGTGCTACTTTGTGCCAGTTTGCTGCAAGGGTGTTGGGGGTTACTTTAGTACAACAGTAGTTCAGGGCAAGCACCCAAAAGTTTTGACCAAAGCCTAATCTTCTAAGATAGCCAGACCAAGCTACATATAAAAATAACGCCTTCCTGAGGCAGGTACTAACATGGAGAAACGTTGTAATTTTTTCAAACATTCTACACATTGCATGTGTCCTGCACTGTGCGGCACAAGCACAACGTCTGGAATGTTTCAGAATTTGTCTAGGCATAGGATTTTGTACTGGAATGGTATGCGTTTAGTACAGCTCTTATCTTAGACCATATGCACACACTTCTGCACAATGGTGCAAACGTTGTGTGTCGCACAAGGCAGCCTTTAAGAGAACCAGTGCAGAGGATGCCAGGAGCGGAAGCTCATTTTTTATAAATATGGGTCTGTGCTGCTTTCTCCTCCTTATGCAATGCAGCCACATCAAGTGATGAAAAATTTAATCTGGATCACAGTGTCACACAGTACTAAGGCTAATGCTCACTAATTGTATTTTTATATACAAGAAACAATGGTACTCGATAGTGCATGATGATGAAACAGTAAAACGTGTGTAGAGATTTGAGACATCTCAGATAGGGAATTTTTTTTAAAGGTGTTCACTGTGTGATTATTTACTGAGTATTAAGTCATAGTGTTGTGTCCTCTAATTTCTGGTTAGTTGTTTTCTAAAACTGTGAACGGAACAAAGTGCTACTGCGCAGGGACACTCCTTGGAGTATCTGTGCGCGATACAAGTGCTAATAATAAAAAATAAGCAAAGCGCTACTGCAATTTTGTTAACCATGGCACTATGATTGCCACACAGAATGACACAAAACAGTTACTGAAACATCCAGCCATGCAGCTGGCTACCTGTGGAGAGGGGTTGCGCGTGCTGTACACCCCCCTGCACAGAGCCTGTGGACATGCGGAGGTGGGATTGCCCTCTCACGGATGGTGGTATGCAGGGCTTGGCAAGAGACCGGGCTCTGTGGCTAACTCCTACACCACACAGCCACAGGCTGTGGTCATTGGGGGTTGAGTGCCTGTGGTCTTGCATAGTTGGGGTTGGCTGCCTCTGGGGTGCTGCCTCTGAGGGTCTGTTGCTTCTCCAGCACTGCATACGATGGAAAACTATGGAGGCCAGGCCTTGTGACCAACTCCAGCTGTGCACAATGCAGGCCTTGTGCAGCGGGGATTGGCCACTCGTGAAAGATGAGTCACTCCCGCAGCACACATCCATTTTGCTGCCCACAGACAGTGGAGTTCAAGGTCGGGCCATAGGCCAAGTGCCGCAGGCAGCCAAAGGCTGTGTGCAGCAGGAGTTGCCAGAAAGTCCAGCTCAGAGGCCAGGGCCAGCTGACATTGCCACTACAAAATGGTCGAATGTTTTGTGCAGTGGGAGTTTTTTGCATGTAGAATATGACTGGGGATCACCCACTGTGCATGGTCTATGGCCATGTGCATCATTTATTGTCAGCTCGAGGTGAGTTCGATGCAGGGCCTTGGTGGATGCCACTCCTGGCAGCAACTTCCACAGTACAAATCCTCTCTCTCATTTGCTTAGTTTCACACAATTTGTCACTGACTCTGAAACACATAGGGGCATATTCTCAAGGACTCATCGCCGAGTTAACGGCACATTAGCACAGCAAAAGTGGTGAAAGAATTATCGCCCCATTCACAAGCTGGTGCAAACTCCCCACATCCCCAGTATACCTACGATAGGTTCCGCAAAAAACATCGCCACGGATGAGAGAGACAACTAACGCTAATGATATGCAGAGTAGGCGTTCCCGTGCAAAAACACACGAAAACACCACTTCGCGATATTCTCAACGACCAGCCAGAACTGCGATGCGACCCAAAAACAGGCGATAAGGCGCGCTAGCAGCAGGGATTTAACACCTGCCTTTTACTGGTGGTAAGCAGGACGACAACCTGCAGTATAAAGGGAGCCCAGCCCAGAGCCACATCGGCAGACCAACACATGTCATGGAGCTACTGATCATGCAGCTCGGAGCCCCAAGAGGCCCACAATACCCACCGCAACCCCCCAGGCCTCCCACCCCCCAGGACCACCCCCCGGACTACCACAGAGGCAGCGCACAATGAGACAGCGGTCCTTCCGAAAACGCACCAGCCTCGGAGACTTAATGCCAGAGGAAGTCATTGCCCACTACAGGCTCAAAAGGACGACCATCCTCCGCATCCTGACCCACATTGCCCACAGGCTGACGGTACCAACACAGCAGAGAACCAATATCCCTCCGCAGACAAAGCTGCTGGCTGTGCTGCACCTGTTGGCCTCTGGTACCTTCCAACCAACAACTGCCAGAGTCGGAGGAGTCTCACAGCCAGCCCTATCAAAGTTCCTCACACCTGTCTTGGATGCCATCATCAGCTTGGTACCCCAGTACCTTCACTTCCCCCACACTGCGCAGGAACAGCTTGAGACCAAGCAAGGCTTCTACGCCATAGCTGGCTTCCCGCATGTATTGGGGGCAATTGACTGCACACATGTCCTACTTGTGCCCCCTGCCGACACTGCACACAATTACCTCAACAGAAAGCACATGCATTCCATCAATGTGCAGGCAATAGTGGACCACCGGGGACTCTTCACCAACGTCATCGCCAACTACCCAGGCAGTGTGCATGATTCCTACATCTTCCGACAGTCCATCATCAACCAGCGCTTCAAGGATGGCACCTACGGAAATGCACTGCTCGTCGGTAAGTACCAACGGAACACACCACACACCTCAACTCCACAATCATACAACTCACAACTGTGGGAATGCACACGTTACAACATCACATACGACATGCCAAACAACATGCCCACCTACCAGACACGACAACACATGGAAATGTTGTAACAGGGGCCAGACATGCAGACAAGCCATCCACGTAATGGCACCTCTGCCACACAATAGCAGGATGTGGTGAGAGGCGGGAACCAAGTATGTGCGAGGGAGGCAAGTGACCCATGAATCAGAATGTACACAATGCCAAGTGTGGAGGGGATGTGCTGGACAGACTTAAGTATGCAGAGCACAGACATGTCCATGTGGACTTATACTGCTGGTGTTTGTAGTGTCATAGACAGTGGGCGCTACCATGTTACCTCAGGCAGTGGGGTAGACCCTGGACATGTAGCCATGTCATCCCCCCTGTAAGCGTAAGCGGAGTGGGCTGGGCCAGCATAGGAGTGGCAATCAATAGCCCGGGGCTCAGGGCGTGGTTCACTTCCGGGATGGCCACCAAGGCAACTACTGCGTGTGTCTCTGTTCCCGCCATATCCTGACCATAGGCCTACACACACGTGGCCGACCACCTTCAACGGCCAATATCACAGTGTCGTTGTCAGGCTTGTAGACAGGCGCAGACAGTCATGACAATGGTGTGTCCTAGGAGTGCAAGTGTTGCAACCGCGCAGCGCACACAAGTAAATAGGCTCGGGGGGAGTGAGGAGCAGCTGTGAGGCAACGTACTACACATGGATGCTGCTCATTTGCCACATGCGAGACATGTCAGACATGTATCCCAAAGTCCCACACATCAAACACCAATATACTAATAAGCCTGCCAACACAGAATGCCGAACCACTGATTGACACATCTCTCTCCCCTGTCACAGGTGATCAAGGATATGCACTCTGCCCGTGGATGATGACACCCCTCTGAGCCCCGAACACCCAGGCCCAGAGGCACTACAATGCTGCCCACATACGCACCAGGGGCATTGTGGAGCGCTCATTTGGCGTGTTGAAGTCACGTTTCAGGTGCCTGGACATCACAGGTGGAAGACTCCTCTACAGCCCGCAAATAGTGTGCAAGATGATCATTGCATGTTGTGTGTTGCACAACATATGTGTACGCACCAATGCCCCATGGATCCAAGTGCCTGATGCACCGGACGATGATGATGAAGATGAGGCAGGTGGACCACACCCCAGTGCAGCAGCAGCTGGAATAGCCCGAAGGGACACTATCATTCACAATTTCTTCACATAGGCACGTCACATGGGGACTGTCCTTAGCAATCATGGGACAGGTCAAAATGACCACAGGCACAGCATGTGCAAATAAATTCATTCCTAGACACATTCCATGTGTGCATGTCACTCCTCTGCATTGGCACATCGCTCGGACAAGTGTATGTGCAACATTTAGTGCTGTCAATTACACCAATGGCAATTGGATGGTGGGAGTGCCACCTCCATTATCGGGATCCTGTTTTCCTGCGGACTGAACCGCGTCTTCCTCTTCTTCTTCTCCTTGCCCTTCCCTGGCCCCGAGGTCCCAGGCTGGTCCTCCGTGGGGCTTGTGGGGTTCGAGTTGTCCTCTGTACTTGCTCCAGCTCCCTCCATTGTGCTTCGCAGTTGTTATGTCTTTTTTATTTCTTTCTGTTTTTTTTGCTGCTTTTATGGTGATTTTACCCGCCTGACGTGGGAATTGCAAGCCTGCTGCTGCTTGTCGCCAATTTTTCTATCACGGTTGGGCCCATCGCAACTTTTTTCACGTTCGGGTTGACATTTTTATCGCCATCCCGGTAGTGTTATCGCGGACATTTGCCGCGTTATCGGGGTACTATCGCATGTTACCGCCGTGTTGTGAATGCCACGTTAACACAGGGTTATTTTCCCGCGCTAGACGGCGATATGAAAACTTGCGTTAACCTATTTTGGCGATGATTATCGCACGTTCTTGAGAATATCCCCCATAGATTGAATCACATTGACATTTATTGAGATCCACTGACATACAAAACTCACAGCGTAGCTTTTTATCTTTCTTTGAACCATCCAAACTGTCTCCAAAAACAGCCTTTTTGTATTTTCACTTTCCTGCGCATAAAAAACAAAAATACAACTGGAGTAGGAACTTGGATTAAAAAAATATCTTTTGCAAGTCTGCTGGTGTAAGAGCACCTGGTTTTTTGTGCTGTGCAGTCTGCTCTCTAACGGTAATAACTGTTCCACAGATCAAACAGAGAAAGCCAATAATTGCGACGCATGTTTCACATTCATCATGCTCCTACAGAAGGATATCCCATGGCAATCTTGAGCCAGTAAGAATAACATGCTTTAATACAGCAGCAGATGTAGATGCTGCCTCTTTGGAGTCCCTCTTCCTGTTGCCACATTAAACTGACATTGATGCCAAGCATTCAGATGCTTGTTGTTAGAACTGGAATTCCTGGTTGGCTGAGGTATGCACCCAGGCCAGGCAGGAACCACCACTCTAGTCAGGGTAAGCTAAGTACACACTAAAATATAGCCTGTGCTCACCCTCTGGTAGCTTGGCACCAGGCAGTCAGGCTTGTCTAAAGAGGCAATGTGTAAAGTATTTGTGCAGCACAAACACACACACACTAACACAATGAATACACTACAAAAAGACTACACACAGCTTTAGAAAAATAGATTATTATACTCTAAACAAAATAAGACCAAAATGACAAATATCCAATGTATAGAGATTGAGATATTGAAATTCAAAAGATATAAGTGAAAACTAGCACTTAGATGCAAATAGTAAAACAGGGGTTAGTTCAGGTTACGCTGGACCGAGGCAAAGTCAAAGTTCAGGCTGACCGCAATGGAGCGCCGGCCAGCTACAGGACCCACGCAGGCCCCAGTGAACAGCGTACCTTTCCTGTTCACAACGGCGAGATGTGTCAGGAGATGCGTTGATGTCGATCCCACAGGTCGAGGATTCGCCAATTCTTCTCCACGCAGTGATTGCAATGCGTTGGTTCCGAAGGTGAGACGCTGGGCTGAGATGCATTGGTTCTGTAGAGCGATGTGCTGGGTTTCTCCACGCAATCGAGGGATGCGTCGATTTCTCTGAGCTGCTGCGATGCACGGTTCCGATGAATTGGGCTCTCGAGGCTCTGCGTTGGTTCCAAGAGCAATGCCCTGATTTTACTCATGCAACCGGGTCTTGAAGCCTGGATCAATTCCTGTGATCCAGGCACAGGAGCAGGGTTAGAGACTTTGATCTCCATGAGTCTCAAGCAACAGGAGGCAAGCCAACAAGCCCTTGGAACACACTTGGAGAAAAGGCAGAGTCCAGCTCTTCTTCAGCAAAGTCAGAGAGCAGCAGGCAGCAGGGCAACAAACAGAAAAGCAGGCCTTCCAGATCAGCAGTCCAGCTGAGTCTTTGAAGCAGCACAGCAGTTCTTCTGGCAGAGCTTCAGTTACAAGTCCAGTAGTGTTTGGTTTCAGAGGGTCAGAGACCCGGTACTTATACCTAAAAGTGCCTTTGAAGTGGGGGTGTCTTCAAAGAGTGGTCTTTGAAGTGCACAAATATCCTTTCAATCCAGTCCTATCTGCCAGACTATCTATGAGGGGTAAATCAGTCCTTTGTGTGGGGATAGGGCACTCACTCTTCAGCAAAGTGTTGGCCCCTCCATTCCATCCTGCCCAGGCAGGACCGCCAGAATGCAGATGTATGTAGATGGGTAATCAGACACACCTAGCCTTCCTGTGTTTGTGGCAGACACTTTGGCAGCATAAACAGCGGACACTATCGCCGCTCACTCATTTTTAAAAATATTGTTGTTTTTACCTGATTTTACCGCATTTGCATAATTTGTCTGGGGGGATTCATTTTGAGCCTTGCAACTCTCCGGTCCACCGCGGTCGCCTTGTGAAGGGCCGTTTGAGTGGAGAGAGGCTGCCGGCGCGATTCTGGGCATTCTGACGCGGGCGGCCATGTTGAGCGGTTAGCACTCTAGTCGTTGCTGCAGGGGGTATAAATTCACCGCGTGCACGGACGCGCAGCGGTGTGGCAGACACTTTGGCAGCATAAACAGCGGACACTATCGCCGCTCACTCATTTTTAAAAATATTGTTGTTTTTACCTGATTTTACCGCATTTGCATAATTTGTCTGGGGGAATTCATTTTGAGCCTGGCAACTCTCCGGTCCACCTCGGTCGCCTTGTGAAGGGCCGTTTGAGTGGAGAGAGGCTGCCAGCGCGATTCTGGGCATTCTGACGCGGGCGGCCATGTTGAGCGGTTAGCGCTCTAGTCGTTGCTGCAGGGAGTATAAATTCACTGAGTGCGCGGATGCGCCTAAGGCAAGCCCGTCTGCGCCCGTCCGCGCCTGGACGCTGCCGGCTGCCAGGAAACTCTGCACTTTCTCTCAGGTACAGGATGGCTTTTATTAATTATTCAAAAGATGTGCTGCTGGGTCTCAGGGCGAACACTCTAGGTTTGGGGTGTGAGGGGTATATGTCAGCAGAGAGGGTGGCGCTTGGCTGTAACTGTCCTCAATGCGGGTGGCACGAGACTTATTTGCGGCAAATCGTAGCCCCCTGCTCTCCCAGTCCCCTAGCACCCAGGGACCAAGGGAGCGATCTGGCGGGGAAAACCATCAAGGGAAGGCAGCACAAGAAACTCCCTTCCAGGGTCTGTGTATCAATGCGAGATCGATCCCCAAACACTCTGCTGAAGTGTGGGATCTGTTGGAAGATCTGAAGCCAGATATGTGTCTCCTTACCGAGACCTGGCTCCAAAACCATTCGACTCCGGCACTGGCTATTGCTTTTCCGGAAGACTATACAGTCACAAGACTAGACAGGGCAGGTAAACGGGGGGGAGGTCTGGCAATAGCTACGCGGGCACCACACTATATTAAAATAGTGGACACAGTGTCGACCACCTACATTGAATTACTGGTGTTTCGGCTGGAGTCCCTCAAGGGGGCCAGGTGGATGGGGGCAGTAGTTTATCATCCCCCGGGTGAAAGCAAAAAATTGTTTTGTTCCGCATTACTGGAAACCCTCGCTCCGTATATCTTACAATCCGACTACTTCTTAGTGACCGGGGATTTTAACCATCACTTGGAAGAGCTTTCCAATGTAGATTCGAGGTCTCTATTGTCGGCCATGGAGTCGCTAGGTCTTTTTTCAAGAGTTCATGAACCCACACATGCCGCAGGCCACACTCTTGATACTATCTTTACGAATTTCCATGACCTTTCTGTAGAATCTCCGCTGGGGCTGACTTGGACTGACCACCTGGCACTAAGATTTTCTTTTAGTAAGTCAGAGGTCAGAAGTCAGCTCCAACGTAGGGATAACCTTCGCAGGGCTTGGAGGAAAGTCACTCCGGAAGCATTTGGGCTGGCTTTTAGAACCCCGATATTTGAAGATGGGGAGGCTAGTGACAAGGCCCTTGAAAGATGGGAGGACTCCATTGGAAACGCCTTGGACAGCATCGCCCCCCTCAAAGTAGTGAGGGCTCAGGAGAGGAGGGCGCCATCCCCTTGGTACTCGGAAGGTCTTAAAACAGAAAAGGCACGGTGTAGAGGAAGTGAGAGAAAATGGAGGAAGACTAAAGGGCCGGAGGATAAGCTGGCTTATAAACTGGCACACAACCTATATTTAAAAAGCTGTAATACAGCAAGGAGAGATCACCTGGGTACACGAATACATGAGGCTAAAAATTCCTCAAAGGAACTCTTTAAGATACTAAAGGAGTTCACGAATCCAAAAGTAAGCAGCTCTGCTGTTCCCCCCACGCAAGAGCTTTGTGATAATCTGGCCAGTAATTTCAAGCAGAAGATTGACAGAATCTACAGCTCTCTAGGGGGGGAGATGCATCAAAGGGGTTAATTTCCGAGGGGAGGGATATCTCATCACCTAGGCTCGACTTGTTTGCAACAATCACCATTGAGCAAGCAGAGTCGGTTCTCGCGGCAACGAAATCGGGGTCGCCGACTGACCCGGCCCTTCCGTTCATTATGTCAGAGCTGGCTCCGGTCCTATCCGCCTCGCTCTCAGAAGTCTGTAACATCTCTCTGGCCACGGCCACATTTCCTAGGAAATGGAAGAAGGCGCACATTAAACCTCTGTTGAAGAAGGTGTCGGCAGATCCGGCAGACATGAAAAACTATAGGCCAATCTCCCTTCTTCCATGCTGCTCTAAGGTCATGGAGACGCTGATCAACCAACAACTCACGGGTTATTTGGAACAGCATGATTTGTTGGATCCCTCCCAATCGGGCTTCTGAGCGGGGCATAACACTGAAGCTGCCTTGGTGGAAGTCACAGATACAATTAGGATGTCTCTGGATAGGGGGATTCCAACAATGCTGGTGCTCCTGGATCTGTTGGCGGCCTTCGACACCATCTCGAACAGCATCCTGCTGGACAGGCTGCGAGAGATTGGTGTCGGAGGGACGGCCTTAGCCTGATTACAAAGCTTTCTGACGAACCGAACACAATGTGTCCAATTGGACACATTTGTGTCACAGACTACGCCACTGGATAAAGGGATCCCCCAGGGGTCCATCTTAAGTCCCACCTTGTTCAACATCTATGTGGCTCCTCTGGCTGCCATTATTAGATCCTGCGGTTTTGAGACGATCTCGTATCCGGATGACACGCAGGTGATAATCCCTTTCGAGTCGGATCCCGCGGCAACTAGAGCCAAGTTTAACACCTGTATGTTGAACATAACCTCTTGGATGGGCAACAATTTCCTTCAGCTAAACTCCAACAAAACGGAGATCCTCCTGTTTGGGAAGGCTGAGAAATTGTGGACGGCGGACTGGTGGCCCTCGGAACTTGGGGAGGCACCCACTCTTACAAAGCAGGCAAGGAACCTGGGAATTCTGCTTGACACTAAACTTTCGCTGGAAGATCATGTGAAGACACTCTCGGGCACATGTTTCGGGATTATGCGAATGCTAAGAAAGATTTTTCCATGGATCCCCCTTGAGTCCAGAAAGACCTTAATTCAGGCACTACTAGTTAGTAGATTAGACTATGGCAATGCCCTACTAGTAGGCGTAAGGGAGGACCTATCCTCCAGGCTGCAGGTAGTGCAAAACACTGCAGCGAGGCTGGCCCTTATCAAGCCAGGCCGCACCCCGTCTCGACCCCTACTGCAATCATTGCATTGGCTACCTATTAGAAAGAGAGCAGTGTTTAAACTCTTGACGTTAGTGTTTAAGGCAATACAAGGGTTGGGACCTGTATACCTAAGGAAGAAGGTAATTCCCTATGTACCGGGGCGCCAGCTCAGATCGAGCAATCAGAAACTGCTATGCCCGTGCAAGATCAGTAAAGCTAAAATGGGTGGGTGTGCTTTTTCTCATCTCGCCCCCTTCCATTGGAATAGATTACCGGAGGAGATGCGAGCGTGCACTACGTTGGGGCAGTTTAAGAAACGGTTGAAAACATGGATGTTTTAATGGTTTTAGTGGCTTGAGTGTCCTGGAATGTGCTGCCAAGGCGCCGAGAGATCCCCCTGGGGATGATTAGTTGCGCTATATACGTTTTAATAATAATAATAAATAATAAATAGAGGGGATGCACAAAGTGTAGCTGTCGCCCACCCCAGACTTGTACTGGAGACAGGCTGCAAGGCAAACATAAGGAGATGATGGACAGAGCACTGAAACTTTTCAGACACTCACCCCCAGTCACAGATATGGGTTGAATCCATCATCGTTCTTTAGCTCACTTCGCCACCCCAGTTCAGACCCAGCTAAATGCAAATCAGTCTTGGCCCTGTGCCTCATGTAAACAGTCCAGCCCAAACTGCCAAGCCAGGTCTTCCCTGGACCGGAAACAAGCATCCTGGGACCGGTTTCGGGGTAACACCCCTCATCAGCCAGGCTATCTTGAATCCAGTGGCAAAGTGAGCAAGGGACCCACGTTTGGGCATACCCTGCAAACTTAGGGCGAACAAAGCAAACACAAGGACATGATGGATGGAGCGCTGACACATTTCAGACACTCACCCCCAGTCACAGATCTGGGTTGAATCCATCATCGTTCTTTAGCTCACTTCGCCATCCCAGTTTTAGCTCACTTCGCCATCCCAGTTCAGACCCAGCTAAATGCTAATCAGTCTTGGCCCTGTGCCTCATGGGACAGTCCAGCCAGAACTGCCAAGCCAGGTCTTCCCTGGACCGGAAGCAAGCATCCTGGGACCGGTTTTGGGGTAACACCCCTAATGAGCCAGGCTAGCTTGAATCCAGTGGCAAAGTGAGCAAGGGACCCACGTCTGGTCATACCCTGCCAACTTAGGGCGCAAGGCACACAGGGCAGTAGGTGTAGAGAAATTTCCACCTTATAAAAGTGGCATTTCTAAAACAGTAATGTTAAATCCAACTTTACCAGTAAGGAGGATTTATCATTACCTTTCCAAAGATTTACCTACACAGCACCTTGCCCTTAAGGCTACTAGGGCCTACCTTAGGGGCAGCTTACGTGCAAGAAAAGGAGAGTTAACGGCTTGGCAAGTAGCTTTAAATGCCAAGTCAAAGTGGCAATAAACTGCACACACAGGCACTGCAGTGGCAACCCTCATACAGGTTTGAAAGGCTACTTCTATGGGTAGCATTTAACTTACAGGCCCTAGGTATATGGTATACCATTTTACAACGGACTCACAGGTAAATTAAATATGCCAATCATGTATACACCAATTACACACATGCTTAGGGAAGAAGCACATGCACTGGTCAGCAGTTGTAAAGTGCTCAGAGTCCTAAGGCCAACAATAAGATTAAGCAAACGTGGAGGCAAAAAGCAAACAGTTTGGGTGAAGATCACCCTAAGGATGACAGGTCTAACACTTGTGCATTGAAGATGGTCCATAAGAATATTTTCAACAACTTTCCCTGCTCATTGTATTGTTGAATAATGTGCATGTGACATATTTTGATTAGGCAGGGATCATGGAGAGCTTACACATGATGGACTCACATGAAGACGTGGAAATCCCAGTGTGGGGATATTCCATATCTTCATTGCCCTCCTGAACAGCTTTCTGGAGACTTTCATCCTGCCCAGGTGACATAAAAAAAGTTCTCTATTCCCAAAAAAGAAAAATGCATCAAAAAACCTAGCTAGCTTTGTTGTAGATTTCTCCTATAGCAAGGAGTGTGGTAATATGTTTAAAAAGGATACAAACTACTTTAGTGTGGAATAATGCACTTACATGAACCATGAATTAATTCCAATGGTCTTCAAGGGTTCACAAGTCCTCCACGCCACCAAGAAACACCCTGGAGCCATGGTACCTGTTCCCAGTGCTGTGACTCCAAAAAGGCTTCTAACATAGAAATTATTAAATGTGCCACTACAGTACTGAGTTTCAAGCAAACCCCTTTTTGTCAAACTCAGCTTTATAAAAGATTACAGGATCTGCAGCTCCTGTTTTTTTGTTACGACACTGGCAGAGCTTCAGTTACAAGTCCAGTAGTGTTTGGTTTCAGAGGGTCAGAGACCCGGTACTTATACCTAAAAGTGCCTTTGAAGTGGGGGTGTCTTCAAAGAGTGGTCTTTGAAGTGCACAAATATCCTTTCAATCCAGTCCTGTCTGCCAGACTATCTATGAGGGGTAAATCAGTCCTTTGTGTGGGGATAGGACACTCACTCTTCAGCAAAGTGTTGGCCCCTCCATTCCATCCTGCCCAGGCAGGGCCACCAGAATGCAGATGTATGTAGATGGGTACTCAGACACACCTAGCCTTCCTGTGTTTGTGGCTTTCTAGAGGGGATGCACAAAGTGTAGCTGTCGCCCACCCCAGACTTGTACTGGAGACAGGCTGCAAGGCAAACATAAGCAGATGATGGACAGAGCACTGAAACTTTTCAGACACTCACCCCCAGTCACAGATCTGGGTTGAATCCATCATCGTTCTTTAGCTCACTTCGCCACCCCAGTTCAGACCCAGCTAAATGCAAATCAGTCTTGGCCTGTGCCTCATGGGAACAGTCCAGCCCAAACTGCCAAGCCAGGTCTTCCCTGGACCGGAAACAAGCATCCTGGGACCGGTTTCGGGGTAACACCCCATATCAGCCAGGCTATCTTGAATCCAGTGGCAAAGTGAGCAAGGGACCCACGTTTGGGCATACCCTGCAAACTTAGGGCAAACAAAGCAAACACAAGGACATGATGGATGGAGCGCTGACACATTTCAGACACTCACCCCCAGTCACAGATCTGGGTTGAATCCATCATCGTTCTTTAGCTCACTTCGCCATCCCAGTTTTAGCTCACTTCGCCATCCCAGTTCAGACCCAGCTAAATGCTAATCAGTCTTGGCCCTGTGCCTCATGGGGCAGTCCAGCCAGAACTGCCAAGCCAGGTCTTCCCTGGACCGGAAGCAAGCATCCTGGGACCGGTTTCGGGGTAACACCCCTAATGAGCCAGGCTAGCTTGAATCCAGTGGCAAAGTGAGCAAGGGACCCACGTCTGGTCATACCCTGCCAACTTAGGGCGCAAGCCACACAGAGCAGTAGGTGTAGAGAAATTCCCACCTTCTAAAAGTGGCATTTCTAAAACAGTAATGTTAAATCCTGCCTCGCTGAAAGTGCTGTGGCATAGCACTATTTATAGTGAAGCTGTAGAAGATTAACAAAGCGTAAAAAACTAAAAAAATGAAAGGCGATATCTGATTAGTCAAACAATCCAATTATCCCACCCTTTGGAGGACACCACTTTGACTTTGTCTCTGAAGATGGGGAGAATGAAACTTAACCTGTCTGCATCATGGCATCTCAGCCTACTGAAAAAAGCAAAAAAGCAGCTAGGAAAGCAGAAGAACAATCAGAAACAATAGGATGATGATGCTGGAGTGGTGACTACAACATAAAGAGCTCCTGTTGCTCCTCAACCTGAAACACAGAGTAACACAAACCAGTTCAAATAGGGTTTAGGCTGGATTCTCTCTTGAGAAGACTTTTAATACAATGGGCTCAAATAGTGCATATTACAGCACAATGTTCACACAAATTTGCTGAAAAAACCTTAGGATCTAAAAGGGTACTCATTACATGTTTAAGTCCTTTTATGGTGTGCCAAGTCAATAAAACCTGGTGCTCCACAGGGGTTGACTCCATATTTTTTCAAAATTTGCTATGGGTGCCCCAATATGTCAAAACATTCCTTTGTTGTGCCAGGTACAGAAATATGACGCAGATGCCTCCATTTGCCATAGGTGCCCCTGATGCCCCAAAATGGACATTTTCTGCCCAATGTGCTGGAGAAAAAGTTATTGCCCACAGATTCATATGCATTCTACATGACCAAGTACAGCGTGGGCATCCATGGATGTACTCAATGAAAACTGTCATGGTTGGATTGACTTTTCTGGTGATACGCACATGTTAAATACAGACCAGGCCTGATTGTATGCCAGCATGAGATAACTAACTCTTTAGAGAGTGTGTGTGAGTCAGGCTTAGGGCCTAGAAGCTAATACTTTGAATGGTAATGTTAACAGTGTGTGAGATTGTGATATTATTTCCATACATTATTTTCAGAGCTGCAAATTGACATTATTATCACAAAACAGAGAAGTGAAATTTTCAATTCTCTGAAAGCTACAGAACTACATGCAATGAATAGAGCTGCAAGGCCATCTGGCCTCCAACAATTCACGCTTAAAAAGAAATAAAATGGCAACATCTGCCTGCCTTCTGTGAGCTTCTGTAACAAAAGCAGTGCTAGTGTTCAAGAGCAATGATACGAGAAGCTGCACAAGAATCCCCCCACAGAAAATAATTGGAGGACAAAGTATAAAGAATGCTAAGGAATTGGGTGGGGCAAACACAAGATCTCATTGCTAGAGAGGCATGCTGAAGTAGCACTTGTAGACTAAATGGCTTTCTGAGGTGTGTGGGGATAGTTACATGGCTTGGTGTATAAAGAGTTAGGTAATTCTATTAACTAATTAGCCACTATATTAACCATGAGGCTGATAACATACGTGTAGATATTAGGCATGGAGGCAGTTTCATCAAAATGCGAGAGGCAGAGGAAGTGACATCACACACAGTTTGACCTTAATGACATCACTGGAAGTGACGTCATATGACCTTTGACCGTAAATCTTACCAGGAAGTCAAGACTCGTGATCTTAACCCTGATGACATCACAATAAATGATATCACTGATGTTCCATAACAGCTCTATGATTAATATAACAACACAACACAAATATCTTTTGTACGTACCACCAATATTAGGATGCTGACATGATCTTTGAAAGTGCTATGATGTAATACTTGCCAGGAATAGTATCAAGTGATTAAAGTGAGTGATGGGGACCACTTCTAAGAGGGCTCAGTCTGGGTTCTATCTGTAGAAAAAGTTGAAAAAATAGGTTCAAATGGAGCATTTTAAAGCTTAATTTTCACCTATATTTGCTAAAAATCATTTGTTTCCGAAAGAGCGCTCATAAATATTTAAGTCATTTAATACTGTGCCAAAACAATGAAACCTGATGTTCCCCAGGAGTTGGCCTTCTTTTTTTCTTCAAAATATACCCCCATATGGTGATATGTCAAAAGTTGCTCCAATGTGTCAGGTCCAGCCTTTTAGCCCGAGTGCCTCCATATTCCATAGGTCCCCCCTTATTCAAGAAATTACATGCAATATGCCAGTGCAGAATTTTGCCATTACTGTTCTCTATTTACCATGGCTGCCTCTTAAGGCAGAAATTACCTCAGCATGCCAGGACTAGCATTTTGTCATGGTTTCACCCTCCCATATGCCACAGTTGTCCTCCTTTATGCAAGAATTAACTATAATGTGCTAGCACCAGCATTTTTCATGGGTGCCTCTTGCCAATACGTTCCTCACCCATAACAGAAAATTTTCACGGGTGCCGGGAATGCCAAGAATTACCTCTAGTATGCCAGTACCAGGGTTTTACCATTGGTGCCCATTATGCCAAAAATTACCTCCAGTATGCCATTACCAGTATTTTGTCACAGGTGCCTGCTATGCTAAGAGCTGCCACCAGTATGCCAGGAACAGCAATTTGCCCTGGGTGCCTAAATAAAAAAAGAATTGCCTTCAATATGCCAGGGTCAAATGTCAGACTTGCAAGTACAGCACCATATACTGAGTCATTCACTTGCTTTCACTCACTGACTCACTCATTCTTACTCACATCCAGTCTGCTCTTTCATTCTCACTCACTCATTCATTCTCACTAACTTTCTTGCACTCACTCTTATTCTAATTCATTCGCACTCAGTCATGTTTACTCTCACTCGTTCGTACTCATACACACTCAATTGTACTCATTCTTACTCTCAGGCCCTTACTCTCACTTACTCACACTCTCATTCACTCATACTCACACTTGTACACACACTTACTCTCATTCACTCATTCTTAATTATGTTCACTCACTCTGAATAGCTCAATTTCACACATTTACATTGACTCACTGTCACTCATTCACTCATTCGATTCACTCATACTCATTCTCACTCACACTCTCTAACACTTCTTCAAAATCATTCTTATTCATTCTCACTCATGCGCGTGCAGTTACTTTAAGTCTCACTCACTCATTCTCACACAGATTCACACTCACTTAATTACACTCAATCTCACTCTTTGTCACTCACTACATGTCACTGACTCTCACTCACTTTCACTCACACATATGCTAACACATTCAGGCACATATGCTAACACAAAAATACAATCTGTCTCACATTGTATTGTATTGTAATTGCATTTATATAGCGCTTACTACCCCTGACGAGGCGTCAAAGTGCTTTTTTGGCAAGTAGCACGCTACTCCGGAACCCACAAAGGATTAGTGTTGAGTTAGTATAGTGAAATATGAAAGTAATTTGAGTGGTGGATAGGTTAGTCAGTTATTTGGATTCAGAAGGATAGCGGAGGGATAGAAGAGGGGAAAAGGTTTGCATTTATATAGCGCTTGTTACCCCTGATAGGGTGTTAAAGCGCTTTTTTCGGCGAGTAGCACGCTACTCCAGAACCCATAAAGGATTAGTGGTGAATTAGTATAGTGAAATATGAAAGTAATTTGAGTGGTGGATATTAGTCAGTTATTTGGATTGAGAAGGATAACAGAGGGATAGAAGAGGGAAAAAGGTTTGCATTTATATAGTGCTTGCTACCCCTAATGAGGTGTTGAAGTGCTTTTTTTGGCGAGTAGCATGCTACTCTGGAACCCATAAAGGATTAGTGGTGAATTAGTATAGTGAAATATGAAATTTGAGAAGTGGACATGATAGTCTGTTATTTCGATTGAAAAGGATAGTGGAGGGATGGAAGAGTGAAGGATTTAGACTTTTTTGTTTTGGAGGTCATAGCAGTAGTGGGAGGCTTGGGATGAGTAAAAAGGGATGTGAAGGAGAAGAGTCAAAGGGAAGAGTTTAGAAAGGCTTGTTTTGGGGAATCAGTATAGTAAAAGAGGTGTCAGGTGGTGCAAGGAGGGGTAGAGTAGGGGAGAGTCTAGAAAGGGCTATTTTGGGGATCATAATAGTGGTATTGGGTTTGGGATGAATGAGAGAGTGGAGGTTATGGATATATTGGTAGAGGTATAGGGTGAGAAATAGGCTAGTGCATTGGAAAGAGTAGTAGAAAGAGGTTTGAGATGAGTCAGAGAGTTGAGATAGAAGATATATTGAGAGAGGTATAGGGTGAGAAATAGGGTAGTGCATTGGATATGCTGAATTAGAAGAAAGTAATAAATATATAGATCCATAAGTACATGGAAAGTTTATAGATGCATAAAGGAAGTAAGTATATGTAGATTAAAGATATTGATAGAGGTATAGGGTGAGAAATAGGGTAGTGCATTAAATATGTTTTTTTTTTTTTTGAGGAAAGTAATACATATATAGATCCAAGTACATGGAAGGTATACAGATGCATAAAGATGCATTTGATAAACTCTGGTTTTCAAGTGTTGTACTTAAAAATGTATTTTTTTTTTTTTAAACATAATTATTCTACATGTTTATACAAAGCAATACACATATATAGGTGCATATCTATAGTACAAATAAATGCTTATATACAGAGGGATATGCTGTGTATTTCTGTTTGCGTATGGTGCCTATGTGGGGAAGAGCCAATTCTTGAGTAGTTTTCTGAAGATAAGGTGGTTGTCGGTGGATCGTATGTTGGGGGGTAAAGAGTTCCATATTTTGGCTGCTTGAACAGAGAAGGATGTGCCACCCATGGTTTTTTCTTGTATTTTGGGATTTTGAGGCAAGGTGCCACTCTAGAGCGGAGGTTCCTATGATGAATGTGTTTGGTGATTTTCTTCCTGATGAAGAGCGGTCCCATTCCATGTATGGCTTTGTGGGTGATACAAATCAGCTTGAACGTGGATCTTCTGGCAGCCGGTAACCAATGCAAGGCTTTCAAGGCAGGAGAGATGTGGTCTCGCGGTTTGATATGCAAGAGTAGTCTGGCAGCCGAGTTCTGAATCCGTTGCAGTCTTTTCATAGTCGTTAAAGGTGATCCGTGGAAGAGGCTATTGGCGTAATCGAGTTTGGACAGAACAAGGGAGATGGTAGCTTGGACTTTGTGTGGAAATCCCAAATGGGGAAAGATTCGTCGCACAGTTTTTATAGTAACAAAGCTTGATCTTGCTAGTTTGTCCACAGAGTGAGGCAGTTCACTCCAAAGACAATTCTGCCACTGATCGCACTGTGAAATTTGCCATACTGGTGCAGTTTTGTAAAATGACAGTGGTGATCGAGTCAAAAATCGGGATTGACCTAGCAATATTCATGGCAGTCCAGTTATCCCACAGTAAAACAGCTCCACCTCCTGGCTTTCTGGAGAAGTATTACTACTTTCTGGGATAAGACTGGCTCCCTAAAATAAGAATTCCTATAACAGGAGAACAGTACACATCAAGTGAGTCTAGTCAATTAAACCTAATGAAAGCCACACTGGAAGGAATAGGCTATGCACATCCTGGGGTGTCACAGCTTTACGCATCGTGAAGGAGTGTTACTAGTGGCTGTTGATGCCTAAGCAAGCAAAACAATATGTACTACAATGTGAAATATTTTAATAAATAAGGCATGCTACAATTTTGATACCACCCACAAACTCCATAGGAGAAAAGAGATAATTCCTTCCAAACCGTGGACTATGTTGGTCTGCTTCAACCAGTAGATAAATCTAAATATATACTGGTAGCAGTTAACTCATGCCCACGATTCCAATGGGTGTGGCCTCAGTGTCAAGTCATCATAGCGTGCATAGTCACAGAAGACTTGTTATGCTTAGTAGCGATGGGTGGAGTTCATACATTTTATTCTGATCAAGGGCCAGTTTTTACCATTACGGCATTAGCAGAGGCTCTTGCTAATTTGGACATAAGGTTCCGATTCTGGCACTTTTCACATGGGGTCATTGAGAGAGAGCTAAGGGTAAGTTGAAACAAGCCTTTACTGTGCTAGCTAATAGTGAATCATTGGTCTACAATATAGTGCACAGGGACATTTTAATAATATGCCAAGACATGTACTGCTAAACTGCATTCCTTATGAGATGCTGTTTGGTGTCAAAAATTTTGTACTGGACCTTCTGATGTGCAGCATACTTGAGATGATGTAAGCTAGACACCAGCTCCAGTGTCATATCCATTGACTGGCTGGTTGCTGACAGTTGGTGAACTTGTGGTAAAAGGATTAGGATTGAAAGAAGAGTGTGGTCCAGCTTATTGAGATCCTGTCCCACTTCTCAGGATTAAAAGAGCAAGAATGGTGATGTTACCACCATTATCCGCGAGGCAAAGAACGTGATTGTGCACACAATAAGGGCATATCAGGGGGCCTATTCCATACAGCAGACCAGTGCATCTTCCGAAGCCGCTGATGGCTGTACTATCAACAACTGTATCGCAGAATGTGTCCCAGTTGGATATCCCTCATGAAATCAAAGAACAATCAGGACTAAGCATAGATTAACAAGCATTAAGCACTGAAAAAAACAGTTGTTAATACACCATTGCTAACTGTACTATCTTTAGAAGTTGAAAATAAACAGGATGGGCACTTTAAACATTCCAGTACTGATGATGATGAGATTCATTTATACAAAGCAACTATTACCCTAATAAGGGTGTACTGGTGCTTTAAGACTGAAAGGCACACCCCATTTACTGAAACAACCATGTCTTCAGGCCTTTAAATGGTTATCTTTGCCACTCAACTGGAGGGGGAGTGCATTCCATGGATTAACAACCAAGAAAGAAAACGCTCTCATATCTTTTTGAGAAAAGAGTACTTGAGGAACTGTGAACTGAATAGAATTAGCAGAGCGTTAAGGCTTGAGCGGGAGGGAGATCTGAAATTTTTCTGACAGAATTTTGGGGCACTGATTTTGATAGGCTCGATGGGACATGCTTGCAGTTTTGAACAATATTCTCTTACGAATAGGCAACCAGTACAGAGTTTTAAGTATTGGTGTGTGAAGGTTGTAATTCTTTGGGGAAGACAGGAGTCTTGCCGCTCAATTTTGGGCGCTCTGCAATTGTGCTATAGCTTTTATTGGTAGCCCGAAACATAGGTCATTACAGTAGTCCAAGTGAGATGGAATTGTGGCTTGGACTACTTTTATGTGAGTATGCTTGGTTTACATTGGAAACACTGTAAACAGGATCCTTAACTACAGAAAGCAGGAAGCTGAGAGCCTATTTATTTGCTTATCCATATTAAGGTCTTTGTCCCTCATCAACACCAGATTTTTGGCTTATGATACTGGTCTAATGATAATAATAGTAGATAAGATTTTGAGAGCACAGCTAATCACCTGTGTGGGTCCCTGGGCGGTGTTTCTAGGCACAGGGAAATTAAGTGATTTGCCCAGAATCACAGAATGTTGAGCTGACGCAGAAGACTCGAACCTGGATCCCCAGCTCCAAAGTTGGCAGCTCAGGCCATTACGCACAGCCTTTCCACCTGGGGGAGGGGTCATCTAATTCTGTGGGCCACCAATACGGTGAGTGGGTAATTTTTAGTGGGCCAAAAGACAACAGCTTCGTCTTCTCTCCATTCAACTTTAGTGCATCAGCACACATTAGTATTGCACAAGATTCAGATGTAGAATTGTCAGAAAGTGTCATTGTCAAAGTGACTAAAATACCATTAGAAAATGTAACTAAAAAAGTGAGAATAGTTATTAGAGACTTACCTGCAAAGCAAATCGATGAAATTCAAATGTAGCACACAGAAATATGTGAAACCACCTTGGACTGATGTTTGGCTCATGCTAGCATTAAATGCGGCTACCAAGTTCAATATGCTGTGTACAGAGGTGCGTGAGTTATAATAATTTGAAGTTGTTGCAGAAATGAGATATTAACAGCATAGAGTGGAGTGGGGTAGATTGGAGTTACGTACAGCGGAGTAGCGTACAGTAGAGTGGTGTAGACTGGAGTGGCATACAATGGAGTGGCGTTGACTGAAGTGGCGTAGAGTGGAGTGGCATACAGTGGATTCGCGTGTAGTGGAGTGGCATACAGTTGAATAGCATACAGTGGAGTGGCATACAGTTGAATAGCGCACAGTAGAGTACCGTACATTAAACTAGCCCAGAGTGGAGTAGACAAAGTGGAGTAGTGTACAGTGGAGTAGGTGGACTGAAGTGGAAAAGTTTGGAGTGGTATAGACTGGAATAGCTTACCATTGATTAGTGTAAAGTGAAATAGCGTACAGTGGAGTGGCATAGAGTTGAATAGCGTAGAATTGAGTGGCATAGAATGTAGTTGCGTGCAGTGAATAGCATACAGTGGAGTGGCGTAGAGTGGAGTGGGGTACAGTGCAATGCCGTAGAGTGGAGTAGCATTAAGTGGGGTGGGATTGAGTGTAATAGCTTACAGTGGAGTAGCGTTCAGTGGAGTGGTGTACAGTGGAGTGGCATACAGTGGAGCGAGGTACAGTGACATACAGTGGTATAGCGTAGAGTTGAGTGGCGTAGAGTGGAGGGGCGTAGAGTGGAATGTCATGTAGTGGAGAGACATACAGTGTAGTGGTGTAAAGTGTAGTGGCATGGAGAGGAATAGCCTAGAGTGGAGTGGTATAGAGTGTAGTTGCATACAGTGGAATAGCATAGAGTGAAGTAGTGTAGAGTGGAGTAGCATATAGTGGCGTAGGCGGGAGTGGTGTGGAGTGGTGTAGATCGCAATTGCACAGAGAGGAGTGGTGTATAGTAGAGTGGCATAGAGGGCAGTGACGTAGAGTGGAGTGGTAAATAGTGGAATAACGTATAGTGGAGTAGTATTCAGTGGAGTTCCGTAGAATGGAGTGGCATAGAGTGGACTAGCATAGAGTGGAGTGGCGTACATTGAAGTGGCATACAGTGGAATTATAGAGTGTAGTGGTGTAGAGTGTAGTGGTGTACAGTGGAGTGGCGTAGACCGCAGTGGCGTAGGGGTAGTGATGTACACTGGAACAGCATACAGTCAAGTGTCGTATAGTCAAATAGTGTACAGTAGAGTGCCATATAGTGGAGAGGTATAGAGTGGAGTGACGTTAAGTGGAGTGAGGTACAATGCAGTGCCATAGAGTGGAACGGTGTAGAGTGAAGTGGCGTAGAGTGGACTGGCATAGAGGGGAGTGAGGTATAGTATAGTGGCGTACAGTTGAATACCGTAGACTGCCATGGCGTATAGTGGAGAGGTGTAGAGTGTAGTGGCAAAGATTGGAATAGTATACAGTTTAGTGGTGTAGTGTGGAGGGGTGTAGAGAGGAATGGTGTAGAGTGGAATACCGTACAGTGGAGTAGGGTAGAGTGTAATGGGGTAGACTATAGTGGCGTACAGTGTAATAGCATAGAGTGGAGTGTCGTAGAGTGGAATAGCATAAAGTGTAGTGGCATAGAGTGTTGTGTCAGAGAGCAGAGATGCATACAGTGGAGTAGAGTACAGTGTACTGAAGTAGAGTGAAGTGCCATATAGAGAAATAGTGTAGAGTGGAGTGGCATAGGGTGGAGTATCGTACAATGGAATAGCGTAGAGTGTAGTAACGTGGAATGGAGTGACATAGCATAGGGTGGAGGGACATATAGTGGAGTGGCATAGACTGGATTGTCATAGAATGGAATGGCGTAGAGTGTAATAGTGTACAAAGGAGTGGTGTAGAGTGGAGTGACATAGAGTGGAGTGGGGTAGAGTGAAGTGGCGTACAGTGGATTAGCATAGAGTGGAGTTGCATATAGTGGAGTGTCATAGAGTGGAGTGGCAAAGAGTGTAATAGCATATAGTGGAGTGACGTAGAGTAGAGTGGTGTAGAGTGGAGTGTGGTACTTGAAACAGACGTAGCGTAAAAGTGGTTGAACGGGTGTAGAAGTAATGTGGCAGATATATAGATTATGGGGTGCTAATGGTAATTTTTGGTAGTAGGTGTAAATAGTGTAATTGGTATAAAAGGTATGTGTTAAAATACTTAGTTTTATATTGTGCCTCAGTATATCACAGTAACTTCGCGGTATACCGCGGTACATGCAGATGAGAAGGCAGTATCTGATTGGCTAATGGCTGTCTTTACAAAACGTAAAAGGCAGCCATGTAATTTTTGCACACTTTTGCTGCATTCTGGATTAGGGCCTCAAATATAGGAAAGTAGGAGATTTTCCTGTTGTTCCCTACCTATTGCCACTTTATTAAAGTGGTAGTAGGTAGAGAAAGTTATTTATATTTTTCTATATATTTGTACAGCACTTTATGGAGAAACGCACAATAAATTTTTTTTTAAGTAGCGCTGTAATTTGTTGGTACTACAGCAGTAATCCATAAACTTTTTGTAAAGAATTATAAATGTAACAAACAGAAAATACAGTGTAGTACACTATCTTTATAAAATATAGTGCAATACAGTGAATTTGTAAGATTTTTAAAATATTTATTTCTCTTTTATTTTTTTAAGCGTTATGGTGCCTCCTAGGAATTACATCGGTACGTTATCCATTATTGTAAAGATATAAAAGCTTATAAATAATTTTCCCTACCTATTACCACTTTGATAAAGTGGCAATAGGTAGGAAACAAATATAAAACCTTATACTTACCTGTATCTAAGGCCTTAACTCAGAACACAGCCAAAGTGCACTTAATACAACATTGCTGCCTTTAACTTTTGTAAAGGCAGTCATCAGCCAATCACATAATGCCTTGTCATTGCTAGGTACTGTGGCAGTTTTGCGAAATACAATGAAATACTGCGAAATTCCACCAAACTACAGCGACAACAGACATCACTAAGTTAAAATGGCTTATAACCTAAAAATACTTACCCTACTTACCTGTAGTACCCAAAAGGATAATCTGCATAGCATAATGTATAACCTGCCAAATTTCATGGTAATCCATTCCGACATTTTTTCGAGCTACTTCCGATACAAAAGTCTATTGAAAATACATTGGTGGAAAAAGCATGTTTTGGAACTCCCCTTTTATCTTTGCACCCCCTTGACCAATCACCACAAAACTTTCCATCCTCTGCCAACATAGAAAAAGATATAGGTCTGGAATCCCCAGAGCTAATGAGCTCTGGCTGATGCACTTCCACTCAATGAGTGGTACATAGACCTGAGAAGATTTTAGGCAGCATTTTCAGCACCCCCAAAATGATGTGTTGCTGTCTACTGAAGAAGGGTAACTATCCTGAAACACCTGTTTAGAAATACACAGCGCTGGCTGCACCAACAAGAGAGAAAAACTAAAGACTGTCACTCACATAAGTGTTATCATGCACCACATTTACCACGATGCATTAGAGTGAACTGAGTGCTGGGATGTGAGGCAGTGTGCTCCTACACTCTTTTTGTTTGAAAAGGCTCCCTTGAGCTAATGAGCTGGCGAGCTCTGGCTGATGCACCTGCGCCCAATGAGTGGTACATAGACCTGAGAAACCTTGGGCAGCATTTCCAGCACCCACAAAACAATGTGTTGCTCTCTACTGAAGAAGGACAACTATCCTGAAACACTTGTCTACAGATACACAGCATTGGCTGCACCAACAAAGGTGAAAAACTAAAGACTGTCATTCAAGTAAGTGTTATCATGCATTGCATTTTCCATGATGCATTGGAAAGAACTGAGTGCTGGGATGAGACGCAGTGTGCTCTCACACTCTTTTTTTACCTCATAATGTATATTCCTGCCACATAACATTTACATCTGTTCACACACTTTCATGCTATGTCTTTTTCAATTAACACACTCCATGCTATTCCACTCCACCCCACTTTACGCCACTCCACTTTACGCCATTCCACTATACGCCACTCTATTATATGCCACTAAGCTCAACGATAATCCACTGCACGCCACTCCACTCCACTCTACGCCATCTCACTCTACACCACCCTACTCTACACTACACTCAATACTATTGTACTCTATACCATTCCACTCTGAGCTACTTCAGTGTACACCACTGAACTCTATGCTATTCCACTGTACGCCACTCCACTCTACACCACTCCACTGTTCTCCACTACAGTATACGCCACTCCACTCCATGACAATCCAGTGTATGCTATTACACTGAACAACACTACATTCTACACCACTCTACTATATGCACTCCACTATACTTCACTACAGTCTGTGCTTCTACAGTCTACGCCTTTCCACTGTACGACACTGTACTCTACGCTACTCCAGTATGTCAATCCACTGTACGTCACTAGAGTGAACACCAATAAGCTCAACGTTATTCTACTCTACACTACTCCACTGTACGCCATGCCACTCTACTGTATTTTACTCCATTATATGCCACTGCACTTTATGCTATTCCACTCCATTCTACTCCTCGCCAGTGTACGCTATTCTGCTATACGCCAATATACTGTATGCCACTCCATTCTACTCCTCGCCAGTGTACGCTATTCTGCTGAACGCCAATGCACTGTATGCAACTCCACTCAATGCCAGTCCAATCTTTGCTATTCAGCAATACGCCACTGTACTGTACCTCACTCCACTCTAACACTGTCCACTCTACACCACTCCACTCTATGCTATTCCACTGTACACCAGTTCACTCTACCACACTCCACTCTACACCATTGTAGTGTACGCCATTCCAGTATACGCTATTCCACTGTATGCCACTACAGTGTATGACTCTCCAGTCTATGGCACTCCACTGTATGCCACTACACTGTACGCCAATCCACTCTACACTATTCCACTGTTCGCACCTCCACTGTACCACACTTCACTCTATGCTATCCCACTCTATACCACTCCACTCTACACCACTCTACTGTACGCCATTGTACTATACACAATTCCTTTGTACGCCACTCCACTTTATGCCACTCTATTCTATCCCACTTCACTCTGCACCACTCCACTCTGTCACGCCACTCCACTCTATGCCACTCCAGTCTCCAGTGTACCACATTCCACTCCACTCCACTCCACTCTACTATACGACAGCACACTTATGACACTATCCTCCACAGTACTGTACCACACTCCACTTAATAACACTCTTCTCAACAACAGTAAACTGTACAATTAGAAAACATGTTTTATTAAAAAAGTTAAAAAACATTGAAATTCCATGAAAAAACAAAGGTTAGGGATAAGTTATAGTTAGATAAACTTTTTTCTACTTTGTGTACAAACCCAGCTTAAAATACACAAACATTAGAAATTCTAAACTTATAGATATAACTTAAATTTAAATTGTATGCACTACTTTCAAATTACTATGTCATAGTTGTAACTTATATGTATTATCTACGCACCACCTTCAAATTACTATAAGTCGTGCACCGCCGTACACAGTCTTTTCACCTCACTCGGCGCACTACATTAACTATAACTTGCCCCTTCTTCATGCGCTAGTTATACCCTTTCATATTACATAACGTATGGCATTTGAACTCACAGCATTCATAACAACACTTATGACATCCAAAATTACCTGGTTTGCAAGAACACAGTGCATGGTAGAGTGGCGAGTTACACCTAGATATGCTTACTTGCCTAGATCTGAAGGCGTAACACAAAACAGAGGCAAACGGTACCTAAAACCAAAATGGCTGCCATTAACATTAATAAAGACAGTCATTAGCCATTCGCCTACTGACTTTTCATCACTATGTCCCGCAATACTGCCACGAAATACCGCAGAATAATGCACATGTTCACGAAAATACTGCAACAGACATCAGTAAGTTAAAATGCCTTATAACTTAAAAAATACTTACTCTACTTATCGGTACTACCCAAAAGGATTATCAGCACACCATAATGTCTAATCCTGCCAAATTTCATGAAAATCCATTCAGCCGTTTTCACTGTACGTCCATTTAAAAATGTCTATGTAAAATGCATTAACGGGTCCGTCTTTTGGGATCCCCTTTTTTCTTTGCACCACCTTGACCAAATGCTGCAAAACGTTCATTTAAATTTTTTTTTTTTAAACTCTTTTTTATTAACTTTGCTCAGAAGACCATACAATTCAAGAAACACATATGCATGTACATCTTTAGCTTGTGTCATCACATTACTGCCTCTTAGGAGAGGTATGGAGCATTCCGCTTCCCGGGAAACCAAAACGGAAATGAATCGGCACACCCCCGCCCTCCTGAACCGGGTGTAAGCATGTATGGGAGCCCCAACATAGTTTTCCTGTTGGACGAAGCTACTGCATCTGTTCGCCACCCCCATAGACAATCTATATTTGCGCCAAGGTGCCCATATCTTCTCCAAAACGTTCATTTTCTGACCAATGTAATGGGGTGGTTGCCAGTAGGTAGTTATAGTTAGGACCCAGTTTCCATAGGAAAAGCATTTTTGACTTGCCTATAACTTTAGCGTCGTTTGATCAATCTTCATGAAATTTTCCAAGAAAAGTGTCAAGGTAGGTTCAGCTTGTCATGGAAAGTTGGGGGGGATCCGTGCAGTGGGGAGCAAGAATTTGGGGCACGAAATAGGTTGCGTTTATAATGTTAATTCCGATAGGAACCTTTAGCCACACCTACAGCCCAAAACGCTGAACGGACTTACACCAAATTTGTCAGGGAGGTAGATGGCGGTTCGAGGAAGTGCCTTTAGCTTATTTGGTGTAAATCCATTCAGTAGTTATTGAGAAATGTAAGTTTAAAATTATAGTGATATCTCTGGCCGCGGATATTTTGCGACGGTTTCACGAGTAATTGCGAATGCACGCACCAACGGGAATGCTCTGATTGGCTGGACGCAACCTGAACAGAAAGTTGCGGCCACCATTTTATCTATCGGGAACGGTTCCCGGGGCTGAAAATTTGTGTGAAAGCCCACATAAGGGGTCAGGATGGAGATACTCTGACCCCATGGTTGAGAAATGGGGGTGTTAGTGACACAAGTTATGCGTCCAAAATTGATTTTTTTAATCTTCCACGATATTCGTGACGACGACGCGATCGCCAGCGCAGGCCCCTGTGTACCATCACGGGGACATCTCGACTATTGACGTCGTCGTGAATATTGGTGGAAATATAAAAAATATATCAGTGAATGATTAATACGCATTGTTATAGAGATATTGAGATTTTGACAAATGTTTTTACAGAGTTATTTATATAGTGAGTTATCTACTGTGATGGTTAGAATTAATTATATAGTTATAATTTTTTAATTTGGTGTTGGCTATTGAATTCCTGCTTTTGCTTTCTGCTTTCACAACGTATCCGCGGGGATCGTGATTACCGATGTCATTGAGATCTCCGGCCTCACCTCGAAAACGGAAAATAGATTTTAGAGATGGTTGTTCTAGAAATACACTCGAAAAACATCAGTTTGAAGTGTACAGTAATAAACCCCTAGTGTGAAAAACACTGTAATATGTGTGCATATATGTGTTTTCACTTTATGGAAAAGGCATGATCGACGCGGTTAACGGCGATACAGCGACGTCCCGAATAACTGCCAAAACAGAAAATAGGTTTGAAAGATGGTGTTTAAAGAAACTTAGTAGAAAAATATGAGTTTAAACATGACTTGAAAGAAGTATGTATGTAGTAATATGTGTAGTGCAATGTTCAGAATGGATTTTTTTACATATTATTTTTGGATGTGTTGGTGATCATTGAATGTCTACTTTTGTTTTCCGCTTTCGCGATGCGTTCGCGGGGATCACAACATTGTCGTGAAGATCCCCAAAATCGAAAGGAAAAAAAAACCTTTAGAAAAAAACTTCACAATATTTCGGGTACTAGGGTGGCTTTGACAAGAGTCATTGCGTTGGTTGTGTGTATATGGCTGCTACACATAAGACCGGATGCAGAGTTTCAGGTTAATTAGAAACACCCTGTTGCCTTCATCTGTAAAGTGCACTCCGTCATTTCTATAAATTCCATGCATGTCAAAACGCAGATTGTTGTTATAGATACAGCAAATGCGATGGTCTCTGAGGAATGCAGAAACAGTTTTATTAACATGTTTCCTGGCTTTGTCAATCTGTGGACAGAATTGATTTGACCACTTCCATTTCTGTCTTTGGCATATATTCGGGTTGTACTGTTCCCATGAGGCACAGGGTCAAGACTGATTTGCATATGGCTGAGTCCAAACTGGGGTGGAGAAGTGAGTTAAAAAATGATGATGGATTTTAATCCAAATCTGTGACTGGGGGTGAGTGTCTGAAAAGTTTCAGCGCTCCGTCCATCATCTCCTTGTGTTTGCTATATATTAGAGTACACCAAGACAGTGTGAGGGAAAAGCGACATCAGTTCTGCAAAGGTTTCTTTCATTAGGGTTGCCAGCCCTACCTCAGTCAATGTGCCTAGGTCATTGCCACCACAGTGCACCATCATGAGTTGAGGAGCTTGGGAATCCAGAATGGATTTACCCAAAGCAAGCACCTGATGAAACTCTCTGGCCAAACCAAGTAATCTGCACATTTGGCAAACCCAAGTACCGATCAATAGCTCTTTGTTTTGCAGCCTCTTTAGCCCAATAGATATAGCTGTGGCCCACAATCCATACTCTAAGGGGCATATTCTCAAGGACTTATCGCCGACTTATCGGCACTTTAGCGCCGCAAAAGTGGCGATAGATTTATCGCCCTATTCACAAGCTGGTGCAAATTGCCAATATTGCCACTTTACCAGCGATAGCTGCCGCAAAAAACATCGCCACGGATGAGTGCGACAACTAACGCTAAGGATATGCAGAGTAGGCGTTCCCGTGCAAAAACACACAAAAACACCACTACGCGATATTCACAACGACCATCCAGACCTGCGCTGCGACCCAAAAACAGGCGATAAGGCGCGTTAGCAGCAGGGATTTAACACCTGCCTTCTGCCGGTGCTAAGCAGGACGACTACCTGCAGTATGAAAGGGAGCCCAGCCCAGAGCCACATCTGAAGACCCACAGATGTCATGGAGACAACGAACATGCAGCCCGGAGACCCAAGAGGGCCACAACACCCACCGCCACCACCCCCAGGACCACCCCCCCACTCTGGAGCCCCCCCAGACTACCACCGAGGCAGCGTAGGACAAGACAGCGGACCCTCTAAAATGGTATGGCCCCTCAGCCACACAAGTGCAGAATGTGGGGAGAGGTGGGAACCAAGCATGTGTGAAGGAGGCAACTCACCCATGAAGAAGAATGCACACAATGCCAAGTGTGGCGGTGATGTGCCGGACAGACCACAGAATGCAGGGAACAGACATGTCCATGTGGACACATACTGCTGGGGAATGTAGTGTTGTGGACAGTGGACGCAAACATGTCACCTCAGGCAGCAGGGAAGACCTTGGACATGTAGCTGTGCCGTCCCCCCTGTAAGCGTAAGCGCAGTGGGCTGTGCCGGCGTACGCCACTCCAGCATTGGAGTGCTGATAAAAAGGCCGGGGCCCTGGGCGTTGCTCTCTTCCATGATGGGCAACGCGTCTGCCAGGGCGGCGCACCTCACCCTGCCACGAGTCCACCGCAGTGACCTCCAGACTCCGCGACACAGGCCCCCAGCGCATCCAGCGGCACAGCAACACGGAGTCATGTGTGTGCCGGATACTGCCTCAGTCCTACACTGCGGCCAGCAGGTCCCACATTTCGAATCATGCCACATTTCTGTCAATGGAGGAAACCACTGTTCAACAGACATTGCATCCAGTGCGGCCCGCACGGACGGTGCTTCGGCGTTGGCTGGGCACCCGCCGAGCGCTCCAGGTGCCACTGACCCTGTGCCACACAAGCCGACGATACGTGGCAATATTGAGGCAGAATTCAGTAGGCGAAAAACATTGCACCCAGTGCGGGCCGCACGGACGGCACTTCATCGTTGGCTGTGCACCCGCCGAGCGCTCCAGGTGCCACTGACCCTGTGCCACACAAGCCGACGACACGTGGCAATATTGAGGCAGAATTCAGTAGGCGAAAAACATTGCACCCTGTGCGGACCGCACGGACAGCGCTTCATCGTTGGCTGTGCACCCGCCGAGCGCTCCAGGTGCCACTGACCCTGTGCCACACAAGCCGACGACACGTGGCAATATTGAGGCAGAATTCAGTAGGCGAAAAACATTGCACCCAGTGCGGGCCTCACGGACGGCGCTTCATCATTGGCTGTGCACCCGCTGAGCGCTCCAGGTGCCACTGACCCTGTGCAACACAAGCCGACGACACGTGGCTGTGTGCCCTTGCTGACTGCTGCCTCCGGCCTACACTGCAGTCAGCAGGGCACGCAAACCAAATCCAATCCTGACCTGCAAGGACACGCCATCATCGCTGGCTGCACACCCGCCACCACCGCCAGGACCACCTCCAATCAACAACTGCCAGAGTTGGAGGAGTCTCACAGCCAGCCTATCTAGGTTGCTCACACCTGTCTTGGATGCCATCATCAGCTTGATACCCTGCTCAGCTCTTCAGGTGCCACTAACTCTGTGCACCACAACACATGGAGCCTTCATGATTGAGTTTTGTGCTGTGGACAGCGGACGCAACAATTTCACCTCAGGCAGTGGGGAAGATCTGGGACGATGATGATGAAGATGAGGCAGGTGTACCACACCCCACTGCAGCTGCAGCAGGATTATCCCGAAGGGACCAAATCATTAACAATTCCTTTACATGAGCACGCTCAGCTCTTCAGGTGCCACTAACTCAGTGCACCACAAGTCATGGCCCCTTCTGATTGAATATTGGGTGACCTCTGTACTTGCTCCGGCTACCTCCATGGTGCTTCGCTGTTGTTTGTGTTATGTTGGTGTGTTCTGTTTCCGCTTCAATGGTGACCACTGTTCAAGTTGTTGCCAGCACCAACCACTCCCTGAGGGCTGGCTCACACTCACCCCACACCCATCCAGCACAGGCGTCACTGGATATGTGGTCCTGGTAATAAAAAGGGGCCGGGCGCACGTGCCCATAGCCAGTTCAACTATCTACCTATGTGTGTCCGTGTGGTCATTATGTATGCATGATGGGCCTGGGCCCTACCACATTACATTGTGCTGTGGACAGCGGATGCAACCATGTCACCTCAGGCAGTGGGTACGACCTTGGACACGTAGCTATGTCCCCCCCCCCTGTAAGCGTAAGCGGAGTGGGCTGGGCCGGCGTATGCCAAGCCAGCGTAGGGGTGTGAAGGATTTGCCCGGGGCTCTGGGCGTGGTTCAGTCTGGCCTGGACAAGGAAGTAACTAATGAGTGTGTCACTGTAGTAGTGTCGGTGCCACCCAGTCCGCATTCGACAATGTTGCAATGTAGCATGCACCCGGAGGGCGGGCTCGCAGGAACGGGGGAATGAAGGAGCGCAAGACCGCTCGGGGTCTTGGCTCATACATGCCAAGTGTTGTGTGTAACTGTATTGCCGCAGCATGAGCCACATGCCTAGCCTTAATCGCAGCGTGAGTACAGCCCGGCATGAACTCTACATCTGTGTCCGCCCTATCCTTCCCACAGGCCTACACACACGGGGCCGCCCAACTCCAATGGCCAACATCACAGTGTCGTTGTCAGGCTTGTGGACATGCGCAGACAGGCATGACAATGGTGTGCGCTAGGAGTGCCAGTGATGCAACCGCGCAGCGCACACAAGTAGATGGGCTCGGGGGGAGGGAGGAGCAGCTGTGAGGCAACGTTACACACAGTGATGCCGCTCATTTGCCACATGCAAGACATGTCGAACATGAATCCCAAAGTCGCACACATCCCACCCCACCCCCAACAAGCCACTTCACAATTCCTGAATGCAAGCAGATGAGAAACTAACATTAGGGATGAATGCTCCTTTGTCTGAGCTATCAGGCGGAAGCACATCTGCACCTCCGACCTGGGAATTTCATGTGCCCGGCACCCCTGACAGATACTATGGCAGCTGGTGACGACTCCCACATTGCACACAGCCCGACGAAAGACCAACGTATACACACCCCACACACAGAAGTCCTTGCTCGAAGTTATCTTGCATGGAATGGCCTTCACACTTACTCCCACATTAACCCTTGGGGTACAACCGTTGCACACTAACACAACACATTGCTCCGAGCTGTGGCATTTCGTCCACAGAACTGGCGCAGGTCAGAACAGTGCCGCTTCAGCCAGAGTCACCAAAGCAATGGCAGATCATCCCGAACACTTGCACAACCCCTGTCAGGTGGAACTGTACCGTGCACGTATGCTGCATTTACTGGGGGCACTGCCATTGGTAGTGCTGCGGATCAGTTACCGGCTAAGCTTCCGCCTTGCCAACGTCACCTGCGTGCAGCCTGTGTTGCATTGTCGCTCGTTCATATTCGAGTGGTCCATGGATGTCTGCCTATCCAACAGGACGGTAGCCGAACTGGATTTTGACATGTGTGTGCCCCCTGTTGGCCCACGACCAATAGTGTCACCGTGACACCCGCCTATGGGATGCCTGGATACTTGGCATACATGCTGGCAGCTGGACCTGGGAGATTGCAGAACTCCTCGTGCGCAGTGGGCAAATTGAGCCGCTCCCCTATTGGGCTGTAGTGCTAATTGGTGAGAGGGGGTGGACGCAGTACATCTGTCCGCACCTGCTTATGGTGAGTCTCGCCGTCCTGTCCGATGAGGTCGACGACGTCCTCTTGTTGGAAATGATTGCCTATGAAGCTGCAATAGCTTTCATGGACGTGTAACTACGTACCTGCAGACACAACAGTTTGGTACACATTGCACATGTCCCGACACCTTGTTGGAACTTGGGTTTCTGATCACATCTCCCACGACGACAGTGGTCATGGCTGCATTCGCCTGGACTCCGTATACATGAGCGGACAACGACGCGGGTAAACACACACCTGTGAATGCTGAGGCACTCCGCCGGAGTGGACAGCGGCGCTTGGCAACGTTCCAGGTTCTGACATACTGCTGCATTGTTCTGCATGTTGTGGCACTTATCTTGGCCGTACTGACAAGCATATGCTAATAAAGTCTATGCACCTTCACTTGTAATCAACTGTGGTGAGTGTTGATAAGCATGACAATGTGTGTCTCACTGCCTATCTGAGTCACGACCATACATGCATTGATACACCATCAGGGATGTGGGGATGTACTGGTACATTATCATCTCACAGTTTCCTGCTATGCCACATGCGAATGGCCATTTTCAACACACATGCGGCAGCAGTTGTGTCCTCTGTTCTGTTGTGCTGGTGTTGCTGTTCATTCGACATTGTTGTAGATGTTGAGGTGCTCTGATTCTTATGTGTGTGTGCTGCATTGTAGGTGAGTTGCCCCTTCAGCTCTGATTTGGCTGGCCCTTATCCCTTTCAGGCGGTGTGGCTTTCACTTCTGTGCTTATGCAGTGCTGTGATGTTGCAGACTTGGGTAACTTGGGCTCTTGGTTGGTGTTGTGACTCTTGGCCATGGTTTGTCCGCAGATGTGCTCTACTTAATTGTGCATGTGTGCCATTGTGCCCATCTACCCCCGTCCCCCCAGTCCCTGGTGGTTACTCACCCTGTTGCTGTTGTGTCAGGTCATGTCGAGGAGTGTCCGGTCCCCCAACTCCTGCCACCGTCTCCACACTGATGACTGTGGTCACCATTTCCTCCATCTCATCCAGCTCCTCCTGTGGCGCTGGACTCCCACCTCCAGTCTGCATTGCTGCCTTCTGGTTGTCTGCGAGTTTCTGCTTGGTCTTGCGCTTCACATCATTCCAGCGCCTCTTGACCTCGTCCATTGTCCTCCTCAGCACTCCGGCTGCATTCGCCTTGTCCAGGGTGGACTGCCATTTTGTATTTTTAGTTGCCAATGACACTGTGGAGGTGACGTAAAGTTGTTGATGGTGTTCTATCTCCTCCGTGATCAGGATCCTGTTTTCTTGCGGACTGAAGCGCGTCTTCCTCTTCTTCTTCTCCTTGCCCTTCCCTGACCCCGAGGTCCCAGGCTGGTCCTCCATGGGGCTTGTGGGGTTCTGGTTGTCCTCTGTGCTTACTCCGCCTACCTCCATGGTGCTTCGCAGTTGTTTGTGTTTTGTGTTGCCGCTTTCATTGTGCTTTTTGCAGCCTGACTTGTGGGACTTGCAGGCCTGGTGCTGCTTCTGGATGGATTTTTTATCGCGGTTGGGCCAATCGCAACTTTTTTCGCGTTCAGGTTTGGATTTTCATCGCCGTCCCGGTGGTGTTATCACGGACATTTGCCGCGTTATCGGGGTACTATCGCATGTTACCGCCGTGTTGTGAATGCCACGTTAACACAGGGTTATTTTCCCGCGATAGACGGCGATATAAACTTGCGTTAACCTATTTTGGCGATGTTTATCGCACGTTCTTGAGAATATGCCCCTAAGCATTTTGAAGTGGACGAGCAATAGTAGTCAGGAGAAGGCTGGAGCTGAATGAGGTAGCTTTCCAAAAGAAAAGCAGTTAAAATGGAGGTGTTTAAAAAATGTTTTTGTTTTTTTAAAAGATATATTTCATTGGATGCTGTCAGCATGAAAGTGAATAAAATTAGGTGGTGTGTTGGATGCCTTAACAACAAGTCTTATTATTGGCTGTTGTTTAAAAAGAAATGTAATACAGACATGGATATGCTTTTGAATCTGTGGAGTAAAGCACACCTGCTGTATCTTATTTGGAAGCAGCATGTTCCTTCTAGAATGTGCTGTGAACTTGTGACCTACTGGTTTACACTGAGTTGCTAGGTACACTGAGCTAAGAGTGTATTGTGGGGAAAGGGTGTTAAAGAGACAGCACATTTTTTTTAAAGTTGAAGAGTTTATAGATTTGAACTCCCTTTTTCTCGCGAATACTCCACGATCATCATGAAAACATCGCAAAACCGTGCTGACACGAACCTCGTTTTGAAAGAGAGGGAAAGGTTTAACAGATGCTAACCATTCACAAGTGGAGATGCAGTAGTCTAAAATGAAAGACATGATTTCATTTGCTGTCTTTCTCATGAAGATAGAGTGGAAAGTTGAAGAGGTTGCCATTTTAGAGTTGCTTTGTATGAGAGTGGTGTACCATTCTTGTGCTTAGTTTTTACAAATCCTAACAGTGTCAAAAGTATCCACGGAGAGCTAAAACAATAATATAATCTACAAACTAAATGTACTGGTATGGACATAACTTTTTAATCCTTTAAAAAAATACATTAGAAATGAAGATGTATATGGGAGTTTGATAAAAAAAAGAGTACCACAGTGATGTGAAAAAATATATGAGATGAACTGTATCGATTAGAGGGTATGTGTTTAAGAGGTTAGAGGTGAATGTTTTGGGAAGTAAGAGAAAAAGGAAGTCGTGCCTCTTTATTACATCATTTATTTTATTGAAAAATAAAAGTATAGTCTTGTGAAAAGTTGCAATGAGGAACTAAGAATGTTTTAAATGTCTAAACATTCTGTGCAGAATAGATACATCTGTTATTTGCATTCTGGGAGATGTAGTACTTTTAGTAACATTATTAAACAGGACTAGTGTAGTGAGAAATAAAAGATGAGAACATTTTGTCTGCCTGTATATGAATTAGAAAGAAGTAATACTTGTTAGGTATGTATTGGGAAGTGTTTGTCAATGTGGTTTTTAACTTATATGACCGCTTTGCATGTGCTTAGGTGGTGAGATATGGTTTTTGTGCTTGCACATATCTATATATACAGTGGGACTTTTGAGTTTACTTAAAGATGCAGAGAGGTATATATTTTTGGAAAGATTGTTTAAAGGTTTACATCTATTAAGAAATCACATATATGTTTACATGGTGATCTATGTTCAGTAAGGCTGATGAAAATTTAATGTATATGGTGAGGGTAGTGTTTTTTCTTTACACATGGTTTGTTTAAAACTGAGGAGGATTAATAGTGCAGAATGCCTTGAGAGTTCTTGTGCTAGCTTCATTTCGGTTGTAAGGGTTGTTTGAGATATGCTGAATATATGTTTTAGAAGCAGAAGTATTTGAGAAATGATGTAAGTATGCCATTCGCAAAGGTTTTGTGCTTTGAAAAATTTCAAAATGTTGCTTTCCATTTTAGTAACTTACTAATGCATGTGCACGCTCAGTAACAAAGCAATGTATGTTTCTAGAGAGCCATGTATGCAATTATATATGAAGTGTGATACCTATACTTTACTCACACATAGCTCAGAAGAAAAGCATATATACAATAAAACAGGTAGTTTGATACTGACAGAAGGAGATAACCAATGAGTCAGAGATATAGTGACAACTGTTATGTATCTAACAGCAATGAAGGTACTTTCACAGTCAGTCAGGCAGTATTCAGGCACTCATGGAATCACCCAGCCACTAGTCAGGCAGCATTCAAATCAGTGGTTCACTATCCATGGATATCCATGGAGTTATTCAATTACCCAGACACTACACATGTACTCTTGCAATCGGGCAGGCAGAAATTATGTAGTCATTGAACTATGCAGGCACTACCTATACATTCATCTAATCACGTAGGTATTAACTATTTACTTATGCAATTAACAAGCCTTTAACTATGCAATCATTATAACATTTGCACAGAACCTATGCAGCCATCTAAACACCCACTTACAACCCATGCAGTCATTGAAATACTGAGGCACACGTGTGGCCTGGTTAAACACTTAGGCACTACTTATGCAGTCATCTAAATATGTAGAGAGTACCATTGTACCATTGTAGTAAACCTATCAAGAAGTAATACTTGTTAGGTATGTATTGGGAAGTATTTGTCAATGTGGTTTTTAACTTATATGACCGCTTTGCATGTGCTTAGGTGGTGAGATATGGTTTTTGTGTTTGCACATATCTATATATACAGTGGGACTTTTGAGTTTACTTAAAGATGCAGAGAGGTATATATTTTTGGAAAGATTGTTTGAAGGTTTACATCTATTAAGAAATCACATATATGTTTACATGGTGATCTATGTTCAGTAAGGCTGATGAAAATTTCAATTATATGGTGAGGGTAGTGTTTTTTCTTTACACATGGTTTGTTTAAAATTGAGGAGGATTAATAGTGCAGAATGCCTTGAGAGTTCTTGTGCTAGCTTCATTTCGTTTGTAAGTTTTGTTTGAGATATGCTGAATATATGTTGTAGAAGCAGAAGACGTATTTGAGAAATTATGTAAGTATGCCATTTGCAAAAGGTTTTGTGCTTTGAAAAATTTCAAAATGTTTCTTTCCATTTTAGTAACTTACTAATGCATGTGCGCGCTCAGTAACAAAGCAATGTATGTTTCTAGAGGGCCTTGTATGCAATTATATATGAAGTGTGATACCTATACTTTACTCACACATAGCTCAGAACAAAAGCATATATACAGTAAAATAGGTAGTTTGATACTGACAGAAGGAGATAACCAATGAGTCAGAGATATAGTGACAACTGTTATGTATCTAACAGCAATGAAGGTACTTTCACAGTCAGTCAGGCAGTATTCAGGCTCTCATGGAATCACCCAGCCACTAGTCAGGCAGCATTCAAATCAGTGATTCTCTATCCATGGATATCCATGGAGTTATTCAATTACCCAGACACTACACATGTACTCTTGCAATCGGGCAGGCAGAAATTATGTAGTCATTGAACTATGCAGGCACTACCTATACATTCATCTAATCACGTACGTATTAACTATTTACTTATGCAATTAACAAGGCTTTAACTATGCAATCATTATAACATTTGCACAGAACCTATGCAGCCATCTAAACACCCACTTACAACCCATGCAGTCATTGAAATACTGAGGCACACGTGTGGCCTGGTTAAACACTTAGGCACTACTTATGCAGTCATCTAAATATGTAGAGAGTACCATTGTAGTAAACCTATCACCCATCCAGTACCTATGCAGTTATTTAATTACTGAGGCAATGGTCGTGCACTAATACAATCACCCCAGCAGTACCATTACTTTCATCCAATCTCACAAGCTTTAACAATGGACCCATGCAGTCTCTCAGACACTAGTCATGCACTCATCTAATTAGCCAGGCACTACTGATGCACTTATTCAATTAGCCAGGCACTACCCATGTAGTCATCTAAGCATCCAGGCACTACCTGTTCACTTAACCAAAAACAAATGGGCAGCATCCAATCGCTGAAACACTATTCATGCACTCATCCAATAGGCTAGGTGCAATGCATGGACTTAAACAATCATGTATGCACTATCCATGCACTCTATAAATCACCTTTATACAATGCATGCAATCTTGCAATCATCAAGGCACTAGATTTGTACTCATTTAATCATCCCACCAGTATCTATGGATGTATTGAATTATTGAAGCATTCGTTACGCACTTGTCTAATCATTCAGGCTCTACTCATGCACTCATCCAAACACCCAGATACTAGTGTTGTACTCATGCAAACGCGTAGACAGTAAGGGGTCGATTCCGATTCGGGCCGGAAAAAGCACCGACCGACTCGGATCCGGAAAAAATACCGACCGACACGTACCCGTGGCGCCCGACACGCCAAGTACGATGCAAGGCGCGAAAAATCCGACCGACACGTAACGAAACCAAGTCGTCCGACCGAGCCGCACGGAAAACAGCAATCCGGCCGGAAAAACACGCGAATCCAACCGACCGACACGCACCCGGAACAAATCCGACCGAAACGTACACGCCGAACTCCAAACCGCTAAGTACGATGCAAGGCGCGAAAACCACGAGCGAAGTCGGACGGAGGACAAGCCGCACGACCGACACGCATACAAAACCGAGCCGAAGCAACACAATACACCGCGACCGACGCGTACGCAGAATAGAAAACTGCACAAACACAGCGTGAACGAAACGGAGAACACCGTACGAGACCAATGCAGGGTCCGACTCGGTCACAAGAACGTTTCCAACATACACAAACAGCACAAAGGAAAAATCACCCAAAAAAGGCCAAACAAGCAATTACCAAGCCAATAAATACTGGGGCGGTGGGGACAGAGAACAAAGACACACCCACAACTCCACCTATATAAAGGACACAAATCACTACCATGAGCCTTTGCAAATGCCATTCCACTGCCAGCACCCAAGAGAAAGCAACCACACACCCACAGCTCATCCCTCACACAAGCCACACACCATCAGCACACCAACAAATACCTACCTCACATACACCCAGCAAAACACACACTCACACACCCTCACCTGCACACCAACACACACATCACTCACCATCACCACCCATCACCATGCCCCCAAGAAGAATCACAAGTTCCTAGATTGTGAATTGGAAGTCCTGGTAGACGAGATCCTCAGGGTAGAGCCACAGCTGTTTGGCACATTGGTCCAACAGACCCCCATGTTGCAGAAAACCAAGATGTGGGAGAGGATCATCAACAGGGTGAACGCACAATCACCATGTCGGCGCACAAAGACCGACATCCAGAACAGGTGGTATGACGTGCGCAGGAGGGTACGGAAACTGCTGAAGCAAGACTACATCAACAGCCAACACACCGGCAGTGGCCCTCCTGCCAAGCCAATATACCTCAGGCCCTGGGAGGAGAAGGTGCGGGCCATCCTACCGCCAGTGAGCATATATGGACTAGAGGACATCCCAGAGCCTGGTGAGTACACAACAAATGTACACAATATACTGCCACAAACACACACACATCACTGTCAAGGGGAGAGTCAAACCATGCACTCATAGCAATCACACAGCAACCAGAACAGAATCATCCCAAAATGTGTATGTCAGTCAGAGAAACACAACACATGCCATCAAAAAAGTCACATCCAACTGTGCCAACACATGTACAAACACAACCACAACTACAGCTAGGCAGTGGCACAAATAGAACTAACAAACACATCCACACATGTAGCCACCACAACAACACCAACACACAGTGAAGACCACTCAAAGGAAGGAATTCTGTGTATGCTGGCCAAGTCAGTGTAGCCAATAGCATCATGGGAGTCGCAGTCACACATATTGCCCGCCCCAAAACTGTCCCATCAACACCACCTTGAACCATGCGCACATCACAGGGAGTGGAGAAGGACTCACAAGATGGCTGACACTGGCTACTGCTGTGGGGAGCACAAGGCCCTGCTGCCAACTGTGCACCAACAAACAGCAGGACACCACTGACTGACACCCTGAGAGACAACTTCCACTCCCTGCAATGCAAGCACGCTCCATGGTGGGATATCTGGCTGGCTGGGTGGGAAGGGGGACTTGCAGCACTGACTATAGTCACCAGCACCTCCCCTCACACCCCCCAACACAAACTCCACAGTACCCACCTGGTAGAATGCAATGCCCTCCATCCTAACACAAGATCCCACAAAGCACCACCACCCTGGGTTATGTTGTGTGAAGCACAGGGACACTCTTGGAACTCTTAGCCAAACAACTGCCAGGACAACACTCCCAGCCATCCTGTCAGCACAGCCAGCCCACCCCACAGGGAAGCAGAGTCAAAAGGAAGGAAGCATGGGCATGCTGGGAAGGGGGTGGAGGCAACAGCATGATGGGAGTCGTAGTCACAGACATTGCTCAGCCTCACAACTGGCCCATCAACACCACTCCTGAACCATGCTCACATCACAGGGAGTGGAGAAGGACTCACAAGATGGCTGACACTGGCTACTGCTGTGGGGAGCACAAGGCCCTGCTGCCAACTGTGCACCAACAAACAGCAGGACACCACTGACTGACATCCTGAGAGACAACTTCCACTCCCTGCAATGCAAGCACGTTCCATGGTGGGATAACTGACTGGCTGGGTGGGTGGGAAGGAGGTCCGGCTGTCAACCAAACACAAGCAATGCAGACCATGTTCACACCCCAGAAAATACATAGAAATGCCCAAATAATGCAGGACAATGTGCCACACCAATATCAACCCCCTGACTGTGACGACTTAGGACAATGCAATGTACAGGCCCGCACCCAGAGGCACAGTCACAACTGTCATGTGTGTCAACCATTGATGCCTGCAGAAACATGACATACATTGTTTGTGTCTCCCAAAAACAGGTGATGATGGGGACACAGCAGCAGACGCTGAGGAGTCCCAGTCCCAGGCTCAAGAGGATGCCGAGCTCACTGGCGTCAGTACAGCCTCTGTCCTCCTCGGACGATGAAGAACAACCTGGCACATCCGGTGCAAGTCAACATGCAGCACCAGCAGGACCACCAGCTGCAGCACCAGCAGGACCACCAGCTGCACCCCTGCACCCACCCCTACAACGACTGTCACCACGAATACCATCCCTGCCGACATGGACAGAATAAGGAGCAACACCAGCACAGTGACCCTGGACCAACCTGGGGCCATGGACACCACCACCACCACCGCCCTCCCATCGGCTCCCATTCCCCAGGTCCGTGGAGGCTCCCATGTCCGGGAGCGTGTCTCCTTTGGGCCAGGCACCGCAGCCCCTGCCCCTGTGTCCCCTGCTGCCCTGAGTGAGGAGTCTGTGTACCTCCTTCGCCAGCTCCATGTAGGCCAGACAGCCATGCTGAGTGTCCTCCATGCGCACACCGCGCTGTTGACTCAGCTGGTGTCGTTCATGGAGGGCATCTCATCGGGCATGTCTGACCTACAGAGGGGCAATAGGTCCATGGACTCCTCCCTGACGGCAGCAGTGTCCCTCCTCAAACGGTCCCTCACCCCTCCTGCCTCTGCTCCATCCACACTCCCCAGCACCTTACCCATCCCAAGCACACACACACCGGCACAGGCACACACCAGCACACACACATCCAGCACACTGACACACACGCCAATGACAAAACGCACACGCACGCACATTCAGGGGACTGAAGCCAGACTCACAGGGGATGGGGCCCTGGAACACACACACGCATCCACATGCACTGCGCAGTCCTCAGTTCCCTCTCCCTCCAAAGCACCCTCCCTTGCCTCACCTGCAACCCCAAAGTCACAGCAGCTCTTCCTCTGTGACCTCGGCCTCTTCCCCACCGATGAAGCTGCTCCAGCATCCCGGGGAAGAGGAAGCCCACCCACACGGAGCAGAGTGCCCTCGCCCCCGGACACCCTCCCCCAGGCGCAGACGGACTGAGGCCCCCACCCGCAAGTCCCCCGGAGTCCTAAGAGCAAGACCCCGCCACCGCCCTGCAGCTCAGGCACAAGGTCTCCGTCCTCCATCCCTCAGGCCCCCACTGCACAGGTGCCCCCACCACACCCTGCCCCAGGTTCCCCACCCACAGATATACCATCCCCAAGAGGATCAGGCCTTCTCCCCTGCCACTTGCTCTCCCAGCACCACACCCCCGCTGCGCTTGTCTGTGCCACTGATGTGGTGAGGGTGTCCTCCCCCTCTGTCCAACCCACCTTGCCTGTTCCCCATTCTCCTCCCCTGGAGGTAGGCACTGCAGTGGAGTCCACTACCGCCCTGTCTGACTTGGGCACTGCAGTGGCGGACCTGTCCACTCCATCTGCAGGGTCCACTGCAGTTGTGCCGGCACCCACGACATCTGAGTCATGCCCCCAGTTGTGCCGGCACACACCATGTCAGACACCTCCACTGCAGTTGTCAGTGGCTCTCCAGCACCCACCACCCCTTCCCTGACTCCCCTGGTGAGCCCTGATCCTGTCCCTGCGGTGCCTGGCCTGCCCCCCGGTTGCCCCTCCTAGTGGATTGTCCCTGGTTTTGTGCAGGCATGCGTAGGGTGACATCTGCCAGTGTCACCCTGTTTGAACTTTGACAATGGACTGGCCATTGGCCTTTGCTCTTTTTTCTGGACGTCGTTTTCATTCAACACATATGCTGAATAAAGCAACTTTCTTTCTCTAGTGCTCATGCTTCAGATGTACATGTTGTTGGTGCTGCTAACCATGCCCTTGCTGCAGTGATGGTGATATCTGGTCTCATGATTATGAAGTGTTACTGTGCAGGAACCCATGTGGTCCAGGGGGAATGTGTCCTATCATGTGGTGTATCCATGTCATCCATAGCAGCATCTGAGGGTGTCATGTGTTCAGTATTTGGCAATGGGATTTCCTACTTACATTAGCAATTTCATATCTGTGGCTTCCACCCCTGCACATCTGTTGTGCCTGCCATTGTTGGATTTGTCTACTTCCCTGACCGTGTTGCCATCTCCACTGGACATGCAGGTTTGGGCATCAATGGGGAAGGACTCATCCGTGTAGTCAGTGCAACATTGCTATACAAGTGTGTTGGATCTGTGCTGATGATTCCGTTGGCACATCCATGACCAGGCTGATGTGACGGGAGCCCTCATTTGGTGCTAATTGTTGATTGTGTGACCAAGTGCTCAGCTGACATGATGGGGCCCTACTGAGGCAACATATGGCACAGCTTTCCTCACACAGGAGTGGAGTCCCCTCATGGCAGTGTGTACACGTGTGACATTGCCTGCGCCCAAGGTGTGTGTTGTATGTGCATGTCTGTGTGTTCACTTCCATTTATCTGCGCATGCTGTGATCCCTAGTGTTGTACCTGTTTGTGATGCTTGCTGACTTGAGCTATGTTCCCCCAAAGTCTTCTCCCTGTGTTCTCTGTGATGTGGGTGCATGGCACATTACTGGTCATCAGGGTGTCACCCATAGGTGTGTTTGCTGTCAGGGCTGAGTTTGTGTGCAGACGCAGATGGGTCACAGTCAGGTTTCCCTTGGCACTTGTTGTTTGCCCCTGTCATGTGATTTTCAGTTCGTGTTATCTTTAAGTTATTGTGACACGTTGTGTGTGTGACTGCTGGCACTCCTCAGGGTCCGGGCTGCGATGTTGGTTGTTGTCTATGTGTGTTCTTTGTGGGTGACCTTGGCTTCTTCATTGGTGTGTGACTGTGGCTGGGATCCCATTGGTTGGTGTGGTATCGCCGTCATGTCCATGTACAGCGTAGTGTGCAGTGTGTCAGACATTCAGGAGTCTTGTTGAGTGGCCATGTGTGATGTGTTTCTGCACCTTGGTTCCCACCCACCACCCTGGAATAGTCATGGGTGCATGTGCAATGTCACCAGTGCATGTGTACTTCACTGCTGCACATTGTTGGAGGTCGAGGGGTGTGGTCTTGAGTGTGTGCAGATGGGAGTTGTTGCCCAGCTAGACCCCTGCCTCCATGTTGGCCTTGGCTTACTGGCCATGCTGATTGATTTGTGCTTGTGTCGGTGTGATGGTAGTTTGTTGCTCAGGACACATGACTGTGGTTCACAGTGTGAACCACATTCAGCTTTGTCATCAGAGTGGGATTTTTATGCAGCCAAGGGTCACCACATTGTGGGGGCCCTGGGGGTGGTGCTGTGGTGTGTCTGTGTCTTGCTGTGTCAGTTGTTGTTCCTACGTGCCTGTGTGACATGTGTGTTTTGTGCTCCCTCTCATCTGACAATGCCTGCTTGCCCACATAGGGGATTTGGATCCATGAGTTACCTTAGTGTGGCAGTGTATGCACATCTGTATGATTGGTATTCAGCTCTCCTCATGTGTTGTGTGGTTACCTGGGGACACTGGCACCCCCCTCACCTGCTGTGTATGATGACAGTGTTGGTCTGCCTGTTTGTGTTTGTGCATCTGCACCACTGCATTGGCATATCTTGGGTGTGCCATTGGCTGTATGTTGTTTGGTGTGTTTCCCCTGCTGTCCCTGGGACTCCTAGGTCATCGGTCAGCACAGTGATCATGGTTTGTGTGTCCCATTGCTGCCATGGTATGGTATCTGTTCACCTCACATCTGCTGTCTCCACAGGATATCTGCATTTGTGTGCCCATTGGTGCAAATATGTGGTTCTGCATTCTGATGGTCACTTCTGTCATTGTGTCATTGATGAATGTTGACGGTGTCAGCCCCCATGGGTGTTGTTTGTCTGCACATGGCCAAAGGAATGTCTCATTTGCACTGCAGTATTTGGCTCACCCAATTTATGTTGCAATGGGACACATACACTACTTTGCCACAGATGAGTTTTTGGTTCTGTGACCAGGAATGATCCATGCAGTTTGGCAGTTGCAGCTCTTTCTTTGTCAACACTTACCTTTTGGTCACTGTGATGATGGGGGTGTAGACCCCATTGCCACAATGGTCAAAATGTGCTTCAGCTATGGACCCCACACTTCCCTTTTGGTCACTGTGATGATGGGGGTTTAGACCCCATTGCCACAATGGTCAAAATGTGCTTCAGCTATGGACCCCACACTTGCCTTTTGGTCACTGTGATGATGGGGGTTTAGACCCCATTGCCACAATGGTCAAAATGTGCTTCAGCTATGGACCCCACACTTGCCTTTTGGTCACTGTGATGATGGGGGTTTAGACCCCATTGCCACAATGGTCAAAATGTGCTTCAGCTATGGACCCCACACTTGCCTTTTGGTCACTGTGATGATGGGGGTTTAGGCCCCATTGCCACAATGGTCATGGGCTGCTTGCATTGTGGGTGCCACACACATATATGTGTGGCACATGTGCTAGGGGGTCACATTGTATGTTCAAAGTCATGTTCGGTGTTGTAGGCATTTGACACAGCCTACACACGCTTGTCATGGTGGTGGGGGATGTCTTTATCTTGCATTCCCTAGGTTGTGGTGTGCTGGTTGTGTCATGCATTGTCCATCCTATGAGTGGGGGTGGTAGTAGTGGTAGGCATCCAGCCCCCCTGGGTGAGGGTGGTAGTCGTGGTAGGCATCCAGCCCCCCTGGGTGAGGGTGGTAGTAGTGGTAGGCATCCAGCCCCCTGGCTAAGGGTGGTAGTAGTGGTAGGCATCCAGCCCCCCTGGCTAAGGGTGGTAGTAGTGGTAGGCATCCAGCCCCCCTGGGTGAGGGTGGTAGTAGTGGTAGGCATCCAGCCCCCTGGCTAAGGGTGGTAGTAGTGGTAGGCATCCAGCCCCCTGGCTAAGGGTGGTAGTAGTGGTAGGCATCCAGCCCCCCTGGCTAAGGGTGGTAGTAGTGGTAGGCATCCTGCCCCCCTGGGTGAGGGTGGTAGTGGTGGTAGGCATCCAGCCCCCTGGGTGAGGGTGGTAGTAGTGGTAGGCATCCAGCCCCCCTGGGTGAGGGTGGTAGTAGTGGTAGGCATCCAGCCCCCCTGGCTAAGGGTGGTAGTAGTGGTAGGCATCCAGCCCCCCTGGCTAAGGGTGGTAGTAGTGGTAGGCATCCAGCCCCCTGGGTGAGGGTGGTAGTAGTGGTAGGCATCCAGCCCCCCTGGCTAAGGGTGGTAGTAGTGGTAGGCATCCAGCCCCCTGGCTAAGGGTGGTAGTAGTGGTAGGCATCCAGCCCCCTGGCTAAGGGTGGTAGTAGTGGTAGGCATCCTGCCCCCCTGGGTGAGGGTGGTAGTGGTGGTAGGCATCCAGCCCCCCTGGGTGAGGGTGGTAGTAGTGGTAGGCATCCAGCCCCCCTGGCTAAGGGTGGTAGTAGTGGTAGGCATCCAGCCCCCCTGGCTAAGGGTGGTAGTAGTGGTAGGCATCCAGCCCCCCTGGCTAAGGGTGGTAGTAGTGGTAGGCATCCAGCCCCCTGGCTAAGGGTGGTAGTAGTGGTAGGCATCCAGCCCCCCTGGCTAAGGGTGGTAGTAGTGGTAGGCATCCTGCCCCCTGGGTGAGGGTGGTAGTGGTGGTAGGCATCCAGCCCCCCTGGGTGAGGGTGGTAGTAGTGGTAGGCATCCAGCCCCCCTGGCTAAGGGTGGTAGTAGTGGTAGGCATCCAGCCCCCTGGCTAAGGGTGGTAGTAGTGGTAGGCATCCAGCCCCCCTGGCTAAGGGTGGTAGTAGTGGTAGGCATCCAGCCCCCCTGGGTGAGGGTGGTAGTGGTGGTAGGCATCCAGCCCCCCTGGGTGAGGGTGGTAGTAGTGGTAGGCATCCAGCCCCCCTGGCTAAGGGTGGTAGTAGTGGTAGGCATCCAGCCCCCTGGGTGAGGGTGGTAGTAGTGGTAGGCATCCAGCCCCCCTGGCTAAGGGTGGTAGTAGTGGTAGGCATCCAGCCCCCTGGCTAAGGGTGGTAGTAGTGGTAGGCATCCTGCCCCCCTGGGTGAGGGTGGTAGTAGTGGTAGGCATCCAGCCCCCCTGGGTGAGGGTGGTAGTAGTGGTAGGCATCCAGCCCCCCTGGCTAAGGGTGGTAGTAGTGGTAGGCATCCAGCCCCCTGGCTGAGGGTGGTAGTAGTGGTAGGCATCCAGCCCCCCTGGCTAAGGGTGGTAGTAGTGGTAGGCATCCAGCCCCCTGGGTAGGGGTGGTGGTGCGCATTCAGGCCCCTGTGTGCATATGTGGCATTGGTGATGGGCATCCCGCCCCTATGGTGCTGCTGTTGCTGGTGTAAGTATATTCAGCATCCCCGTGTATGTGTGTGATGTGTCGTGTACGTGTTGTATGTGTTTTGTGGTTGGTGTCTGGCTTACCTTCTGCGCCGTACGCGTCCGTGCCTGTTCCGGTAGTAAATGTAGAATATTGGTATGATCGGGACGAAGGGATTCATGGTTGGTTCGTGTCGTTCGTCCTTCTCGTTGCTTGGCGTCGTCCTCGCCGCTTCGCCTCGTCCTCGTCGCTCGCGTCGTCCTCGCCGGTGCCGTGGTTCGCCTCGGAGCCGTGGATCGTGTTGTGGCGCGAATCGGAGCTTATGTGCGCCTCTCCCGGATGCTTTGACGTGCCGTGCGTAGCGACGGGTTCGGAGCGTACGGAAAGCGCATCGTACTTGTCCGGCCGGACGGGGCTGCATTTTTCCTTCCGTGCGACTCGATTCCGGCGCTTTCCGGATTCGCCTCGGTCGGAGAACAGGACCTGGTTTGGGTGAGTACGGCTCGGCCGGATTTTTTGCTGTTGTGCGCATCGTACTTGCTCGTTCGGTGTACTGTACGGATCGGTCGGGAAACAGGCTTTCGCATGGCTTTTTTCCCGACCGAATGGTATTGGGTGCGCCTCCGACCGAGATCGGAATCGGCCCCTAAGTATGCAGATATGGAATGACCCATGGAGTTATGAAATAGTCAGGGAATCATCTAGGCACTACTTGTATCCTCAGAGAATCACCTAGGCACTATCTATGCACTCATTCAATCGTCAAGGGAGTATGGATGTATTCAAGCACAAGCCCATGTATTTACAAGTTTTACTGAGGAATATGTAGTCTTTTAGAACCATATGGGGAATTATATATGCAACCTGTCAAACACTCTTTGCAAGTACTCGGAAGAATGAGTAAACTATGTGGTTGGATATAGATAAATGAGCAGATTTTTATATGCAGCATTTCCCAAAATGTAAATCTGATACATTTAAGCAGAAAAGTAGTGAGATACTAAATACACCAGTGACACAGTGGTAGAGAGGCACGAAAATAGCTCTTATGATGTGTTTTTGGATTTACAGTGTTGAGACACTGAATGTACTTCTACACTTGGGTAATGCGGGGTGCTACATTACTTTCAAAGCACAGGGATGCGTCATATTTACAACAATATGATGGATCCCTGTGCTCTCCCCTGCACTGGTGCACAACTGGCTGTCATGCTCCAATGGAGACACCCTTGCACCATGGTGCAAGGGTGTCTGTGTTGCGGGGATGGTTGTTTTTGTGCAGGAAGGCACACCTTCCTGCACAAAAACAATCATGAGAGGTGTTTTCTTCTATGTGTGCAGCAGAATAGAAGGCATAGAAAGAGGAATATTGAGGAGAAATAAAAGTATTTCCCTTTGTTGTGCCTCCCTACACCTCCCCTGGGGAGGAGTAGAATTCTGACACATTCCCAGGTGTACGAATCTTTATAAATCTGAGACCCACACCCACAACAACACCCATGACACGCTCCTTTCACTCAAAGTGCTATGTGAAAAAGGCCTGTATTTACAAGTCCACGAAAAGCCACACAGAGTGGCTTTACGTGGCCTTTTAAATATGGAGCATCACAATATGCCAATGGTGTGTCAAAAAAGTGACGGTTTGGTGCATGGGGCTTGTAAATACGCTCCTGTGGCTTGATGTTCATTTTAAAATTTACCACAGAAGGGATAAACTGGTCTTTCACCATGTATAAGTTAGAAGTGAGATATGGTGCAGCTGTGTTGTAGGACAGGGTGCTAAAATGTTAAAAGGTAACTAATAAATTACGCTTTGGGTTTTGCTTTGGGTTTGCTATATTGAAGTAAGTGCATGTAGTAATATAGCTAGGTTCATCTGTAGATTTAAAACTGCAACATACTATAAAAACTGTTTTTATATTATGTGTAAGTCAGTAGTAAAGTAGTATGTACGTTGGCTAGGGTAAAAATTAAAATATACTTTTTTTTTACAGAACAAGATATACAAAACTACACAGTTAGAATGCCTACAAAAGCTCAGACGAAAAAGCAACAGAATCAACTACAGTATCTCTGCAGAAATGAGTTACAAAAGGGGCAAAATGCAGAAAAAGTGCTGAAAGAAAAAAGAGCTACTGGTAAGAGGACAAAGTCATTTCTAAAAAATATATGTGGACATATGCAAAGATTACAAAACAAAGAAAATACAATTATGACTATGAGAAACAACAAGAGTGCACAAAGTGTACATTGGAAGAAGAGAAAAGATTGTAACAAACATGGTCACAACATAACCAGGAGACAGATGCAGTTTAAGGAAATCAGAGCGAGGATGTTTCGTAGAAGAGTGGTTGTAAATTTAGTGAGAAATTAAAAAAAGTGTAGAAGAAGGAGAGATGCAGTGAAACAGAAAGAACGAGTTGAGAGAGTAGTTGATAAGGCCTTTGCTTTGAAGAGGAAGCTTTTCATTTTGATTCTAAATAGAATGAAGACTCTTGACAAAATAGTGTTGTGCATGAGGAGACAAAACCAAAAGAAAAGATCAGTGAATAGAAGTAACTTTTGTACAGTTGTTAGTGGAGAATGGATACATACGTTTAGTACAGAGCCTTTCTTTAAATTAGAAAGATTTTCGCAGGATAACAGATTAGTTCATGCTATCGATGGAAGAGGACGATGTAATGAAATGAATGGTATTCCTATAGCAAAAGAGATGATGGTACATAGAAATGCACAAGAAGTGATTGTAAAAGAGGTACAAGGAAGGCGTAATCAGGGTCCTGTATACAAATGGAATTGTAGTAGTGTTTGTAACATTAGACAGCAATCCATTGATATATTAAGAAAATCCCTACGTATCTTTTCAAGGCGAAGTTTAAAACACAAAATAAGTTATACCACTCAATGCGAACTTTAGTTAGGAGCCTGCACTATGTGAAAACTCCTGCTTTATGTTTAGGAGAAATGAATAGAGCACTTTTGCATCGTAGTGTGGCAGACGTAGAAAAGGTTTGTGGTGATGTGCAGTTTTGTTTCTTTGGTCCTGAGCAGGATTCTAACGAAAATTAAGAGTTGTTAAGAGGAGGAGTTGCAGAACAGGACACATATATTATAGTTGATAGTTTTAAAGAAGAGATTGCAAAATTTAACAGAGTGTTGTCTAAAAACCAGAGTATTTTTGTATATGTTGTCGATGCACTTATTAGAAGATTTAAACACAGACTGTTGACTTATATTTAAAAAGTGAAAAAGTAAATAATGATAACTGGCAAAAGTCAGCTGTGTATTTATTTGTAGATAATAAAATGGCTGCAAATGTAAGGGCCAAAAATTTTTAAAAAATCAACATTTATTATTCTTTGCAGAATTGTGAAGGGCTGTTATGGACTGCTCTCCAGCACTCACTACAACTCCACAATCCATGCAGCATGATGCCTTCGGGGAAAACTGTGAAGCCAAATCTTGAAGTCGAGATTGGACTTTTGAATGGACTCTCTGCTTCGGTGTTGTTGTGGCTGCTATTGAAGTCGAGGGTCCTTCAGCTTTGCGTTGCCTTCTTGCTGCTCATCAGTGATGTCATGAGTGATGTCACTGACCATGTCATGAGTGATGTAATATGTGAGGTCATAAGCAGAACATTGTGGGGGCATGAGTTATAGTTAGCTCAGCTAACTATAACTGCTGAATTTCTCTGGTTTTGTGTGTGTGAAATCTGAGCCTAACTATAACGTCCCTGTAACCTTTGTTTTTTTAGTGAATTTTTAAGGTTTTTTTTAATCCTTTTTCCTAACTATAACAGCCCTGTAACCTTTGGTTTTTTCAGTGAATATATATATTCACTGAACAAACAAAGGTTACTGGGATGTTATAGTTAGGAAATAGCATTAAAAAAACATAGAAAATCACTGAAAAAGCCAAAGGTTACCGGGATGTTATAGTTAGGCTCAGATTTTACTTGTACAAAACCATAGAAATTCAACAGTTATAGTTACCTGAGCCAACTATAACTTACACCCCCGCAATGCACTGCTTATGGCCTCACATATTACATCACTCATAGCATGGTCAGTGACATCACTGATGACATCAGTGCGGGTAGGGAAACAGAGTACAATTCTGTTCCCAGCTGGTGGGAGCATTTTTAAAGCTACCGCCCTCTGGAAGCAGACTTTGTGTTTCTCCTCTTTGGCTGGAGATTTAAAAATGCGCCTGTCAGATGGGAGCAAACACAGGAAAACTGCTATGTGCTGGGTGTGTCCCTGAGACATAGCATCTGAGCTGGCCCCAGGGGGTGGGGTCCCTGGGGCCATTAATGGCTCAGGATGGGGGTCAAGAAGCCCCCTCTCCTTACAGGAATTGCCCTGGGGCCTTTTCAGGTTCGGGGCGGCCTCCCCAGGGCCTCTCAAAGAGGGGGTCCTGCAGCCCCCCTCCCCATAAAAAGTACTGTCAGCCTTGGGGAGGGCTACCTGAGGCCCCTGGAGGCTTAGGGAAGAGGGCATGCGTCCACTCTCTGCATATAAACAATTTTTGGCCCTGGGGATGGGCTCCCCAGGGCCTTTGGAGGCTCAGGGAGGGGGGCCATGCAGCCCCCCTACCCTATATGAAATCAGGCGTAGGCTACCGGGGCCATAAGGTATTTAAATGCAGCCCAGCGCCATTTTTTTTAGACCCTCGCAGGATTGCAGTACTTTTTGCTGTTTGTTTTCTTTTTGAGCCCCACGGGGTTTCCTATGGAGCCCCCCATGGGGCCTAGGGGGTCAGGGTATCCATATACTGTGCCCTTGTATCTTTATTTTTTTACAACTTCAGGGCAGGGCACTAAGTCCCCGATTCCCGTAATGGCTGCCAGCAACATTTTTCTCATGTTGCTGGTAGACAATCAGAATGCTTGCTCTTGCGGGAGTCTGACTTCCACAGGAGCGAGATGGTCTAAGGGAAGTAAAGCTCCCTGGGCCATTCAGAATGCTACATTTTTAAATTGGCGCTCTCGCGAAAGACCCAACCATCCAGATATCCATATTTTTTTACCCTAAATTTCTCAAAACTTACTGAATGCATTTACATCAAATCACAAACAACATAGTTTGCTGTCCAAGATCTAGCTTCCTGACAAACCTGGTGTAATTCAGTTCAGCAGTTTTTGCTGTAGCCTTGTCAACACAAGTCTATACAAAATGCATGGGGATTTAGCGTTTTGGGACCCCCTTTTTTCTTGGTCCCCGAAATATAGATCACCCAAAAACTTTCCAGGTTGGAGTTGATGTGGATGAATGTTTTTTGGGGGGAAGTTTTGTGAAGATTTGTCAAACAGGCACAAAGTTATTAGCAAACCAAAAAAGGCTCTTTCTATGGAAAAGCAGACCTAACTATTACTACCTAGTGGGGACCGCCACTAAGTAATATACATATATTTATATGAACACAAACACATATATATAAACATATATTTGTGTTTATATAATTATATATTTGGATATAGTATTAAATATTAGTGGAATTTAATTAATTTGCATTATATTACATTTATATATTAAAATATTTAACATTTACTACTTTAAACTCTATTAATATTAAAAAACAATATATTTTTGTAATTTGTTGATGAAATTAGTGGCAAGAATATATATTTTTCAATATTTTTGTACTTACCATTATAAGTATAGGGACACAATATTATGGTAAACAATATTTCTGACACAATAGTTGTGTCAAACAATATTGTGCACCTTGATATTGTGTTAGTGATCCGTGTGGGCCACTTATTGTGGCTTGCCAGTTCTGTGGTGTTTTGCTACAGGGCCTGGCCAAAGGCTTTGTCCTTCAGTCAAACCATGGTGTGCACAGACAAATGCAGCATAAATCATGGATTAACTGCCTGCTGTGGTATGACCATAGGCCAGGCCCCTGCTGCCAACCCACTCTGCGCATGGGCTTCGGCAGCAAGCAAAGTAGGTTGGCTTCACTCTGTTGGTTGTCTATGGGGTTGTCTACGGGGCTGGCAGAAGGTGTTGTACATTGTGGTTTGGTCAACAACTTTAATACACCATGGCAGCATTATGCATTTGCTGCAACCATAGTGAAACATCCATTCAGTTGTTGTGCAACTCAGGAATTTATTGGCCACCAGATATCAATGGGTCACAGAAAACCCATTACTTTTCTGAAACAGCAAGGAATATCTACAATAAACATATGGATCTCCGGGCTACATGCCCCTTCAAGCCCTGCGTTCAATGTCATGTACCATTGCATGGTCACTGAACGGGTATTTCATCATGGTTGTAGTAAATGCCTAATACTGCCATATTGCATTGAACTGGGTGAGTCAATCATGAGCTGATTGGGTTTGAAATGGCTTAGTTGGCTTATCTAATTGTAGGTCCTTGCTGGTTACATGCTTGATGGTTACATAATAAATTAGTAACCTTATGCGACAGTAGGAGGAGTTATTTATGTTATTTTGTTTCTTGATGATATATTGACCATGTTGTGAAGTTTGGTATGAGCTTTTCTTGTGGGAAACTGATCATGCACATAGATTTTTGCCTGTGATGTGTTTGAAGATCTCCGTATAAGAAAGTAGCCTTTACTTTGGGATGAATTAGTGGGGTTTCCTGGCCCACCTCTATTTAGATTGTACACAGAATTTATGGTTAGTAGTGTGGGTGGCATTTGTGTTTTGATATGTTCTTCTGTTTTAGATTGGCTCTAATTGTGAGGAAGTGACACGTCATATGAATAATAATTTAAAAAATCACAGTAGTTGGGGTGTGTATATTGTTGGGTCCAATTAACTAATTATGTCATGATAGCTATAGGTTTTGGCTTGAATATTACAAGTGCTGTTCGCCAGAGGCATAGCCATTAAATTACAAAAATATGTTATAATATGATTATTAAATTAATGTATACTTGCGTGTGAGATCAATTAATCTGTATTAATTTGCAAAATAATGAAATCAGCATTGACCTGAGCAATAGTGACTTTGGACACAATACAAATTGTATCTGTCAGATTGAAATGTTGGCATGAGATGAGTCCTTGAATCTATACCTGAGATGTGTATCGTAATGACTCTGTTTATGAGTACATGTAACAGAAGATGGATATGATAAATTGTTAAATTGATGTCGCTACATTTATTGATAATGAAAAAAGGGCAAACAATAAACATAGAAGATACTCTGTCTATGTTTTGTGTTCAAGGGGAATGAATGCATTCTAGGATATGGTGTATTTTAAATTGGTAGCTTACCTAAACAATGGAATTGTATCTATTCCTGTCATATAGTAATTCTTGTGACAAGGTAATATAGAGCCGCATTAGAATTTCATGTTATTAAATCTCCCAGCATTAAGTCTGTGATCACGTTAGAACCTTAGTCCTGAAGAAGGTACAAAACAAATGATGGGGTGGGCCAAAACATAAAAAATTATTCATCGACTGAACAATTATATGAATATCCTACAGTAAATTTTCTTTATTATAGATGCTGATTGCTGTTGAATGGTGGTTTGACCATTTTGATGTCTCCATATGGTATGTATATATTATGTTTTGTCCATGTTGCTGTGTTCTTTGGTGCTACTGTTATCACATTAACTATGAAAGTGAAATAATAATTAATGCATTTTTGATATATGAAAAGAAAAAGATGTTGTTACAGTCCTCTTCATATTTCATGTTACATCTTCTATATGTTATTGACTTTTCTTTGCCATGTCTCCTTAATTAATTGTAAAGAGAAATATGTGCTATAATGAAACTGATGGCAAAAACTCATATAAAAAAGAAAATATTTTGTGGCAAGAACGGAAGTCTGCTGGAGTAATATTCAATAAATATTGGTGGTAGAATACAGCACTATACAGATATGGAACTGCAAAGATTTCATGAGGTTTACAAAATGGCTGCTGTTGCTATGAAAGAGGACCATTTATATGTGGTGCAAGGATTCATAAAGTTTCAACCAGGGAAAACATCAGAATACTTCTAAAGATGTCAAAAGGTCTATGGACTTTAGAGGATGTCGTACCCTAGTTGCTAGGCCTGCTTAGTCTGCGGACTAGTGTTTAAGTGCCTGATTACGATCTTGGTGGATGGAATACTCCATCACAAACGTGATGGATATTCCGTCTGTCATATTACAAGTTCCATAGGATATAATGGAATTGTAATATGGCGAATGGGATATCTGTCATGTTTGGGATGGAGTAAACCTGTCTGCTAAGTTCGTAATCACGCCCTAAGTCTGCTGACTCAATGCATTTTTAGAAAGGTTCTTAAGTTACCTAAGAATGAACCCTTAGGGAAAGGCACTGTGCCTCGAGGGTTGACCACCCACAGGGTTTGGGCAAAAGGCCCAAATTAAGGCCAGGCACCGCCTCCAACCCCTGCACTCCATGGCCAAAGGCCATGCGCAGCTGGATTGGCACTTCTGGCAGGTTGGGCCAGGGCCTGTCTAAAAACCATGCACAGCTGCTGTTGGCCACTCATGCAGTTTCAAGGTTGGATGGAGTATATTTACTGAACTGAACAAACACAGTTAAACCGAAGAAATGGTTAGGATTTATTAAAAAAACATAACATATATTTAAAAAAACAAAGCACTGAAATTCACTTTCTAAATCACAGAGTACATTTAATATTATGAATTAAAACTGATAAATCACTGAAATGTAACAGTTATGATTAGCGTTGTAATCCATAACTAGCACAGCAGTCATGCACATCATAATTCGCACACGAAATGCAGTGCTTATGACCTCACAAAATGTATACCAGTAAGTAACAACACCTAAAAGTACTACAATTTATTACATAATAATAATTGCGCAAATTAATAAAAAGAAATAATACTTTATTCATAGTTGTCTCATTGATATTATTAATGGGAATAGGATTTGCAATCTCACCTAGTGATTGTTTATGCCATTTGAAATTGCAACTGTCACATCATCTAGGCGGTTATGAGCATTGCATATTGGGTTTAAATTATGGTTTGCACTGTGCCAGTGTGATGTCTGAAAAAGGTTTCTTCAAAAATAAAGATGTTCTAACATGAACAAAAACTCATCATCTGTAGTAAAGAATTTGCGTGTTCATACTGTTTTATGTAGTATGCAGCTTACAAGGAATTCAGATCTGGTGTTATGATCTGTGGGTTCACATTCTGTGTCAGCAATATTAATAAAAAATCTGTGTTATCTATGCAATATGATGGAAGTGATAGTATAAAGGAGTCCATAAAATGATTCAAGTAAATTGATGTATTCTCAAATTCCTACTTAGACTACACAATAGGTTTCCTTAGTGGGTTGGCTTGATGTTTTGTATCACAGTAAACAAAAACAAGCTGTCCTAAATCTGTCAATTTTCAAAAATCAGTACTCCTCAAAATCTAGGATTACTTTTTCTTTCCAATCCATAATAGATTATAATATTCCTCCATGACAGCGGTATACACAACATTATGGATAACTTCTCAACAACCCGATATTAACAATTGCCTGAATGCCTCAGTCTTTTATTGTGCCACATCTAATTATACTATTTTACCCCTCTTGTTAGTGAGATTATAATGTGAGAATCCTCAAACAGGTCTCTCTGCATACTTCAACTATGAGAAAGCATGTAAAAGCAAAGTTTGAAAAAAAATTGAAAAATTCCTGTACAATCATAAAAAAAGACTCTAACCACCAGGAGGGCAGGACACAGAAGCACAACAAAATTTTCCGGAAGAGGTGCTGTAGCAGATGGAGGAGGAGAACAACCCCTACTTCAGCATCTTTGCATTGAACTGAATGCAATGCAAAATTATTTGTGGTGTGGTGAACAAAATCCCCAAACTGGAAAAGAGGTGATGTAAGAAAACTATAGAAAACATTATATACAATTTTAAAGTTGCCATTTACACCTAAGAATATTAAAAAAACATAACAAATACAAAAAATACAAAATCAGGAAACCAATAAAAAGGTTCTTTTGAGAACCACCCTTTTTCTTATATAAAGACCTTGTCTCTACTTACACCCAGGCTCCCTGGCCAACCCCCACTGCTCTGGTTGCCCACATAGGGTTAGCCACCCACAAAAGGGTGGCTACAAACTGGGACCTGTGGCCAACCTCCACTGTGCACAGTCAAAGGCCTTCTGCCATGTGGGTTATTCACCCAAGGAGGTTTGGCTGCAAACCAAAGACCATATGCATCGGTAAGACTTCTATAGAAGCTGGAATCATTGTAAGGGATAACCTGTTTGTTAGCCTTGAAGAATTTCCTAGATGGAACGAAACAAGTTGGCTTTCTGAATATTTTCTATGTCTAAAATAGTGAGTAAAGAATGAACAAATGGGTGGAACTACAGCATCTCTGTGATTATTTTGGCTTGACTCAATTGCATTTTTACATATATTATGCCCTATATATGATTCTGACTGCACAGTGCTGATTTATATTGTGTATCTAACACACAGTGTTGGACTGGCTGTACAAGAAGTGTAGGACCCAGTAGCAGTTCCCGTAGGGTTTGCACCATATTTCTCATGAGATAGAACGGATACAGTGTGAGGCATTCTTTTTTTAAGCCTAGCTACTATTGTTAATTTTTTGGTGACACGGTTTTAGATTTTGACTGGTATGTATTGGTGATAATGTGCGCTGTGTTGCAATGGATGTGAAAAACATAAGCACCAAAGTATACTGACTACATAGTAGACTCTTAGAAGCTGTGGCTCCCTGGGCTGTAATAGAGGCTCTGGTGTTTAAATGCAGCCCCACCTTTCACTTTCCCTTCCTGCCACATCTTTTTGCCAAGGGCAGGCCTGGAGCTTGATCTCATGTGCCCCCTCCTAATCATCATCCATGATGTTCCTACTGAAGAGGGATGGGAATTAGTGCTTAGTTAGTAAAATCATAGTGCTAGAACCCAAGGAATTTCATAAGAGTCGACTGCAGCTAGCACAGCACCACTTATCAATAGCCAATCCCAGGGGCCTTATGGTATTCCTGCCTGCCTTGTCAAAGCTGATCCCTTCTTATGGGCTGGAATCCTGAAGCCATTCTTTGATTATTCTTTGACAGTAGATGTAATTCTCCAGTCTTTGCAAGGTAGTAATATCCTACTCCTTAATAAAAAAGGGGATTGTAATCTTCCAAATGGTTATCATCCAATTGCACTCTTAGACGTTATGGGGAATATTTTCAGAAAAGGTCTTTTAAAACGTTTAGCCCCTTGTGTGGATGCTGTCCAGCTCCTACCAAACGAACAGACAGGTTTTTTTGTAAGGCTTGTTCCACAATTGATAATATTGCATGTTTGTATATGTTGAGTGAGAAGCATGTTAAATCTTTGAAAATGAAGGTGTATGTGGCATAAGTGGATTTCAGCAGTGTATTCGATTCTGTAGATAGACCAACACTTTGGCATAAATTTATTAAATTTGGTAACCCGTGCGAGTTATTTTACTCGGACAATTGGCTAAAAGTACTTTTGGGCACTGAAAACTAATACTCAAATTAAAATTCCTGTGAACAATGGTCTGAAACAGGGTTGTATACTGGCACCCTTTACTATTTTATTTATTTGTATCTGATATTCCATCTCTTTTGAGCAAAGTTGTTAAAGATCCCCAAAAATTGGGATCTAAGGAAGTCTTACCTCTGTTGTATGCTGACAACCTAGCTTTAATGTCTCTCACCCTGATTTGTTGGCAGAAACAACTTGACATCCTAGCCTGTTTTGCACTTGCTCATAATCTCTAAGTTAATGAGAGGAAAATTACATTTATAATAATGGGTGCAGGAGATATCAAATCTCCTAGGTTATGCTTTCACAATGGGGCCAAATCAGAGGTGCTAAAAGAGTTTACATATTTGGCAGTGAGTGTCTCAAATAAATAATCTATCATAGGTTCAACAAGATATAATATAGCTCTATAAAACAAAGTTTATAGGCATCAGCCTCTTGCAATTCTTTAAGACATAGGGTAAGAGAAATGTGCAATTGCTTTAAAGGTGTAATTAGCACATATATCCCTGTAGGATTGTACGGTATGGAGGCGAGGTCGATGTCCTCTCTGAATAATGTACCTTGGATTGAATCTGTCCTGTGGAAGTGATATCTTGGTGTTAGTACCTCTAGCTTCATTGAAATGATTTGTCTCAAACTTGGCTTGACTGTGATAAACTATCGAGCTTATTCCCAGGTCATTCGCTATTTCTTTTATTTGTTTTGCAGCCCAAAAATATGTTGAGAAAGATTGTATGGCGTGACCTCTTGAGGGATAGAAAGGGGATTTACACATTTGGTCATGTTTATTCCTAGAGCCTGAAACAGATGGATTTGAATGTGATGAAGAGTTATCATGTAAGAGAGTAGTATTTTAAAGTTCCGTTTAAAAAAGGTTGCTAAGATAAAAAGTTTTAATGATGATTTGCAACATTGTTTAAAGATAAAAAGACTGAATTTGAACTGTATGTTCATAAGATGTGGTGAGATGGAATTTACCTATAGGCAAATTCATGCTCCTCTGTACTAAGATTCTTTGTGAAATTTAGGCTAGGCCAAATACCGACTGGTGAAAATACATGGATCAAAAGGGTACGTCTGTTTATCCAGGTTGTCAATATTGCATTGCCAAGAAACAGAATATGAATCATGTTTTATTTTTTTGCTTGGGTCTTTTACATCTTTTGAGAAGATTTATTTGCCCAGTTATTTTTAAACATTTTTTAGCAACGCATGAGGAAGCACATTATCTGTTGTTAAATCCACCTATGGTGAACATTTGCTATCGTCTGATGAAATTCTTTGGATCCTCTCATGCATCACAATGGGTTATTAATATTTGTTAAATTCACTTATGCTGAACGTTTGTTATTACTTGATGAGATTGTTTGGATCTCGTCCTATATTATAATGTGTCATAAATATTTATGAGACTTTTTGTAAATATTTCCATATTGATGTATTTAAATTATTTTGTGGATTTTAAGCTTGTATTGTATTGATGCTTTTTGTCTATTGTTTGTGGTTTTAAGTGTCTTATGTGGAAGCACTTTATTGATTAAATAAATAAAATAAAAACCACTGAAAGAAATATGACATTTAGGATCATTTCAGTCCCCCTCAACGGCAGAGATGTCCTGGAAGTGTTAATCTTGCCATTTAAAAAAAAGCATATTAATTAGTTAAACCCTCTGCTAAACAATAGACAATTGCACCACCATTAGGTAGACTCTGATAAATAAGTGGTGATGTTTAGATATAAGTGCCGTTCTGATAACTGCAAACACTAGCACAAATGAAGCAGGCTTTAGTCAGCATATGACCTTAGGAGAGTGTGAATTCAGTTTGCTGCTTTGGAGAACTTGGAAATAGACTGGGCGTATTGAAAAATTGGAAGCAGTGTTAGTGGGCAAAGAGCACATTTGAAGACTGATATTGGTGCACTCCACATGAGCCTTCCAGTGGTTACCTCTGTGGTTATCACCACCGTTTCACGTGCCTCTAAAACTCAAAAATAGTTTTAAAATGAGTCTATATTTATATTTATATTATTTATTCAATTCAATTCAATTCAATATATCTTTATTTCGGTTCACATAAAACCATAAAAGATGCATCATAAAATTAACATACAGTTTGTTTAAATATTAATATGCAATTATAGCAGCCTCAGTTCTAATAAATTACACTTCATCAAATTAGGGGCTATCTAAAAAAAATAAAAAATAAAAAAATAAAAATACATATATATATATATACATTCCATTTCCGAACCGCAAGGATAACAGATAAAATATATGAGTATTTTAAAACTAGACATAACATTTTAAAATACATTTGTATAGTAAGTTTATTATTTATTTATATTTATATTTTTAATGTACTAAGGTGTGCAGTGGAGGGTAAAATTCCTCAGTTGTGGAGACTAGCCATTCTAGTTCATATCTTTAAAAAGGGACACAAATTAGCTCTGGCTTCTTACAGGCCAATCTCCTTCATTGATGCAAGTGTAAAAGTCCTGGGGTAGGCAATTTTGGCTCGCCTAGAGACATGGGCAGATGAGAACAAGGTTTTAATCCCTGTCCAGTTTGGGTTTACGCCAGGCATAGGTACAATAGAACAAACTTTAAATTTTCATCTTATCACTTGCAAATATGTGAAGGCAAAAGGGGGGGCTATTGACATGGCATTTATAGATGCTATCGGGTGCTTTCGATTTAGTCAACAGGAATAAACTATGGGAAATAATGCAGAAGTTGGGAGTGGAATTAGAACTACTCACCCTAGTAAAATGCCTGCATTATGATTTGAAAGTCTCAGTACGATATGGTCCGCAAGGGAAATAACATCACAAATAGAGTCCTTAAGAGGAGTAAGACAGGGATGCATTTTAGCCCCGTTCCTGGTCTACATAAATGGTATAACTGAACACTTACTACAGGCGGACGTGCCAAAGATGGGAGAGCGATCAGTGCTCATACTTTTATACACAGATGATGTGGTACTAATTGCCCCCACACCAAATGGCCTTCAGAAGCTGTTAGATTATTTTGCGGAGTATGTGGAGGGTTTGGATCTAAAAGTGAACAAGTTGAAATCTTTTACTATGACATGTGGCCCATCACGCACGAAAATTATGCACTTCAGAATGAGGGAGACATCACTCAAAAGGACAAGTGATTTTACTTACCTAGGATTCATTTTTAGCTCATCCTCAAGGTGGAAATCACATCTCCATATGAACCAACAACAAATGGGAAGGAACATGGAAGCCATCTTCCATTTTGCAAGGATTTTAAAACATAAACCTTTGGTGGAGATGATAGCCCCGTATAAGTCAAAATGCATCTCGATGCTCTCTATGGTGGGGGTACCAAAAAGCAGATGTACTCCAATGTGTAGAAAATGGCTTTACACACAGGATGCTTGCAGTCCCTAAAAACACCGTAAATTTTATTTGCCATGAGGAGTTGGGCCTACCTTTTATAGGGGACCAGATAAAAATTGCACCACTTCTCTTATGGATTAAATGTTGGCAAAACCCAGAAGCAGATTTGGTGAGAGTGTGTACGTCAGACTGCCTCTCACTAGAATAAGCAAACAGAATACCGTGGTTGATGTACAATGTGCATGGCACCATGAACTACCCCCATGTCACTGTAACAATGTTGCAAAGCAGTGCACGAGTCACATTACCTTATTTTGTTCTTTATACGCAGGACCAAGAATCGCTTTTTTGGCATCAGTGTTGGTCCAGGCAGAGATTATGCATCATCTGATAGCGATGGAATTTTTACAAAAATTACCCACGACAGGTGTATGCTATGCAGTTTTAAATTTTATTAGGAGTGTGCTACAAATCAGAAAACACTATGAGTTTGTAACCCTCCAATGGATGTTTTATGTAAAAACCCGTTTTATTATGATGAATTCTTTTAAAATGTTAACTTTTAGAATGTTATCAAAAATACAGATTTATTGATGTAGTGACTTAATGACCATTTGTTTACAAAGTTTTATTAGCTGCCCTTGGATTTTTTACATGCTTTTATGGCAAAAGTACCGAAATAAACATGGTTTTAGTGACTGACTGAATGACTTTTTAAGACTTTGAGAATCGGTCTGAAAAGGTTATTTTTAAATATCTATTTTCTTTTCACCATTTTAAAAACAGGTTGTACAGGATACTTTATTTTTCATAAATATTAAACCATTCGTATTTCTTTTTTGTCTTTCTGTCTTCTGCTATTTCATTTCTCCCCGTACCAGTGTCTTCACCTCTTTTCTGCTCTATTTTCATCTTTTTATTTCCGTCTCTCTTGCTCTAACTAACTCTCTGCCATCTTTCTCTTCTCACTTCAAAATGCCCCCTCTTTCTTTTCCTGTCCCCTCTCTCTCTCACATGATATTCCATTTTATTATGTCACTCCCACCCACAGCTCCTTTCTCTCGGCCACCCCTCCCCATTGGCCTCCTCCTTCCCCTTGCTGGTCCCCCCTATCCACTTGCGACCATTCAGCAACTTTAGAGATTTCATTTCGAGCCGTGCAATAAACAATTGCTGAGTTTATGCGATATTTATTGATCAATAAATCCATAAACATAGCACTGATGTTAATTCCCACTGTACATACGAGAAAGCAACATACCCTGTTAATATAACAGCACACCCCCTATGCAGCATTTTTTTTTCTTCAAAGCCCTCTAAACACATTAAGAAATGGACCTATGAAAACGTACACAATTACAAGACTGCATGCAACAACAAAACACCAAGCAGATAACAATCGCATGTGTTAAGATTCCTCGGGTTTACACGCACGTTTTAAAAAAGATATTTTTTGCAGTTAAGTTTTAAATGTACTGACCTCCAAGCGTGCTGGCACCTCACGGACAACACAATGTTCACACAGGACCGTTTCACTCTTGCCATTTACTCCGTTGCCATGGCAGGGCGACAGAACCTACAAGCATGTTTAGAATTTTCCCTGATTTTGGAATTTTTCAGATCGGGCTTAAAACGCGGTATTTTTTGCACGTGTTTATTAATTCAAAAGACAAATTACACATGGTTTCTACTTGATCCCCTGGCTGGCAAACAGGCTTTTGGATATCTGTTTAACTGCTGGCGGGAACAATCTGTTTTAGTGTGAATTTCCTGCCGAATTGTTAGAACGAAATAAGGCTTAGAAAGGTTTTGCAGCCATTCCCTGCAGCATTTTTTACCCTGCCCCCTGAGCTCCCACACTAAGCACAACGTGCACGGTTCAGAAAGCTAACTTAAACTTTTAAGTAATTTACACCTTTGAGTAACTTTACTACTTTTTGGCTTTTCACAAAATCTGAGTGTAAATTACTACTAAAAACCCCCCAAAACCACTGATACTGCAGCACACTGCCATATAAAATAATGGAGTCAGGGAATTAAAATTAAACCCCATAGGGAACAATATTAAATTAGATTATTTTAAATTGTTAAAAATATAAATAATCATAATTTAATGGTAAAATATATAAAAACACCAAATGATTACTATTTAATTCTAAAATATTTTAATACCCTAATTTGAATTTAACAATTAGTGTAACAATAATTTTTATTAGAATAAACCTACATCAATTTTAATCAATTCTATACATCACTTTGAATAATTATTAATGCATAATTAAAATATGTTTATTCTTTAGGTGGGAATGGAGTTTTTAATTTAAAATTCTGTAAAATAATTTTAACTTTCTATTAATTTGAGATTTATTAATTAAGTTTATAGTGCTGTTGCATTTTCTATATTTCGTTCCACATTTAAAATATATACATAAAATAATGTACAGTAATATTCAATATATAATAAGACAACTTATTAAAGCCCCCACCCATGAAAAAGGCCACACCCTCGACCTAGTCTGGACTACCGACCCCTCTATCAGCCTAGCAGATATCAGTCCCTGTGCCTGGTCCGACCACTTCCTGATCAGGTGCGTAATCCCCCTTGCAGGTAGGACTCCCTCTCCCCCCCCAGAATGGAAAGTCTTACGCGGGTGGAAGAAAATAAAAGAAGATGTTCTAGTTACAATCCTGCGTAACTCAGCTCCAAAAAACTCAGTGCAGGGTACCCTTGACCAGGAAAGCGAGTCCCTCGCATTTAGGATGAGGAATGCTATTGACAAAGTTGCTCCCGCTCGTAGAGAGAGAGTGAGGCACAAAGGTAAAGGGGCGCCCTGGTTTAATGTGGCACTCAGAGAGGAAAAACAAACGCTACGTCGGTTTGAGAGAGCCTGGCGTAAAACATACGACCCAGGTGCTCTCGCCGAATACAAAGCTAAGTTTGCCACCTATAAAAAAGCCATCATAGCCCGGAAGGCGGAATTCTATGAATCCAGGATCTTGGCCGCCGAGAATAAACAGAAGGAGACTTTTCGGATCATAACAGAGCTAAGACAGTCACCTGAACAGAGTCCCCTAGGTTGTCCCACAGACTGCAATAAATTTCAGACTTATTTTCTGCACAAAGTCAACGACCTCCTGGCAGTCATCCACCAAACCCCTGCTGTCCAGATCCCTCCTGTGGCGGCTCCTACGCTTCCTGCCTACGATACACTCCTTTTATCCTTCCCTGAGTTAAATTATCACTCTCTGCGCCCCCTCATGGCACGGACCAAATCAGGTTCACCTGCGGACCCTTGTCCACCTATGGTGTTTCGCATGGCACTTCCCGCGGTGGAAAATGAGGTCCTCAATTTATTAAATCGATCTCTTAAAACCGGCCTTGTCCCAACCAGTTTTAAAGAGGCTAGAGTTAGACCTCTACTGAAAAACCTGGGGCTGATGCAACAAATCTTAAAAACTTTAGGCCTATCTCTCAGCTCCCTTTCCTGGCAAAGGTGCTGGAGCAACATGTGCTGAAAACCCTCACCCACCACCTAGAGAGCAATCAGCTCCTTCACACAAAACAGGCTGGTTTTAGGGCTCACCACAGCACAGAGCTAGTGATGTTGGCAGTTCTGGATGAACTCAGGCTGATGGCAGATACTAAAAACCATGTGCCTTGGTTCTGCTAGACCTGTCCGCGGCATTTGATACAGTCAACCATGGCCTACTCTTGTCGCGGATGGGGGAACTAGGAGTTCAGGGGTAGCACTCCAATGGCTCACTTCCTACTTATCAGACCGATCGCAAAGGATCCAACTTGCTGACCAGGTTTCTGATTCTGGTGGGCTGACGTGCGGCATCCCTCAGGGATCGGCACTGTCTCCCCTCCTCTTTAACGCCTACCTCTACCCCCTGGTGGCGGCTTTATTTGGTATGGAGTGCCAAGTCTTTAACTACGCAGATGACACCCAAATCATCATCCAGATTGCTAACTCCCCCTCGGCCCATGTTCGAATACAGAACATCCTGAAGTTCACAATAAACTGGATGACAGCCAATTTCCTCAAAACTAACCCCGATAAAACTGAGGTTTTGGCTGTCACCACAGATACTAACCCCTGGAGTGACCAATTCTGGCCTCAAGAGCTGGGCCCTACTCCAAAGCCAGCCCCAGTTGTAAAGAGTCTAGGGATAAAATTAGATGCCAAACTCTCCATGTCCCACCAAGTTTCTGCCGTGGTGGGAACATGTGTGGGGCTGCTAAGATTGTTACGCAAACTTGCCCCCCTTCTGTCGTTCACTGCACTCCGCATGGCAGTGACTGCACTGATTATCTCTCGTTTAGACTACGGGAATTCACTGTATGTTGGCCTTCCAGAGAAGGAGCAAACAAAACTTCAGGTAGTCATGAACGACGCTGCCAGACTGATTTTCAGGCTCCCTAGGAGGGCCCATGCTACTGCGCTACTACAGCAGCTACACTGGCTTCCAGTGAAGCAGAGAACCAGATTCAAGGGGCTATGTATAGCCCATAAAGCAATCCATGGACAGGCCCCAGCATATATTAAAGAGCGCTTGGTAACTTATGTACCAGGGCGCTCCCTTCGGTTTTCAGATGCTGGGTCACTATCCTGCGCTCGCTTCCTGAGCTCCTCCAAGGGGGGCAGAGCTTTCTCCACATTGATTCCCCAGTTCTGGAATAAGTTGCCGGGAAGGCCTCCGCAAAGAACCAGCACTTCTCCCTTTTAGGAAAAATTAAAAACCATCCTTTTCATAGAAGCCTGGGGCACAATCTTGGCCTAGTTAGGGCGCACTACTCAGTAGAGCTGCTATGGTGCCTTCTCTCACAGCGCTTAGAGACCAGTTGGTGATATGCGCTTTAGAAGCTCCAATTAACATAACATAACAATATTTTCAATATTTATTTTCAAGTATAAGTTTTACAAATTTTCCTTACACGTTACCATATGGAGAGCTCCACCCCGACTGCACAGTCTCCCTACCTTAAAGTCCACTGCAGTGCTTTTTAGGTCTGGCTTTACATCGCAGATGCCGGCACACCCTATGTTACCAATTCTTTAAGCTATACATAGATTGGGCATTGGCTCTGCCCAGAGGAGCATTTCTCTCCCATCAGATGCTATTGGTTGACTGGTATGGTGTGTGCTGCCTTCTTGGCTTGCCACTCCGAGAGGGACTTCATACACCATATTCCCTTGGCCCAAGGAGGAGGGACCAGTTTCCAGCCACCTTCCGTTGCCCGACGCGCTATAAAAGTACCTACTGGTCACCCAAGGTGAGGGACGCTGTGTGCTGCATTCTTGGCTTGCCACCCCGAGAAGAACTTCATACTCCATATCAATCAGTTTTTAATAAAGCGTGACTACTCACCTGTAAGGGTCTCAAGGAACTGAGTGGGGGGTGGATCTGAGATTCAGTTGATGAGCCAGGTCTTGAGGTCCTTACTGAATTGCGGCATCGATGGTGATTGCCTGAGATGCAGAGGCAAGGAGCTCCAGGTCTTCGCAGCGAGGTAGGAGAAGGATCTTCGTCCAGCAGTGGTCTTGCAGTTCTGTGAGGTGGTGGCCAAGGCTGGTTGGGCGGAGCAGAGATATCTGGTGGGAGTGTAGAAGGAGAGGCAGTGGTTGAGGTATGCAGGTCTATGTTGTGTAGGGCTTTGTAGGTGTGGGTGAGGAGCTTGAAGGTGATTCTTTTGTTGATAGGTAGCCAGTGAAGGTCTCTCAGGTGGCCGATGATGTGGCTGTGGCGTGGGATGTTCAAGATGAGTCTGGCGGAGGCTTTCTGGATGTTCTGCAGTTTCTTTAGGAGGTTCTGGGTTGTGCTGGCTTAAAATGCGATGCCGTAGTTGAGTCTGCTGCTGTTGAGCGCACGGGTGATGGTTTTCCTGGACTCGGTGGGGATCCACTTGAAGATCTTACAAAGCAGCGGAGCGTGTGGAAGCAGGAGGGTGAAACGGCGTTGATTTGACGGTTCATTGAGAGCGAGGAGTCCAGGATGATGCTGAGGTTTCGTGTGTGGTCCGTGGGTGTTGGGGGGGTTCCGAGCTCTGCGGTCCACTAGGAGTTGTCCCAGGCAGAGGGGGTGGAGCCCAGGATGAGTTAAGCTTGAGGCAGCTGTCCTTCATCCAGGTGGAGACTGCCTTCATCCCGTTGTGGAAGTTGCTCTTGGCTGCTGTGGGTTCGTCTGTGAAGGAGAGAATCAGCTGGGTGTCGTCAGCATAGGAGATGATGTTGAGTTCATGGTTTCTGATGATGGCTGTAAGCGGGGCCATGTAGATTTAGAAGAGGGTGGGGCTCAGGGAGGAGCCCTGAGACACTCCGCAGCTGATCTCTGTGGGTTCTGAGTTGAATGGTGGAAGTTTGACTCTGTTCGGCTGGTGAGGAAGGAGCGGATCCATTCCAGGGCTTCATCGTGGATGTCGGCGTCGTGGAGTCTTGCGCAGAGGATGTGATGGGAAATGGTGACGAAGGTTGCTAAGACGTCCAGGAGGATGAGGGCAGCAGTTTCGCCTCGGTCAAGGATGGTGGGGATGTCGTCTGTAGCAGCGAGGAGAGCAGTCTCGGTGCTGTGGTTGCTTCTGTAGCCTGATTGGGAGAGGTCCAGGTTGTGGTTCATTTCTATGAACTCGGAGAATTGGGCATTGATGACTTTCTCGATGACTTTGGCTGGGAAGGGGAGCAGAGAGATGGTTCTGTAGTTCTTGAGGTCTGTCGGGTCGGCAGAGATCTTCTTCAGCAGGTGGTTGATCTCTGCATGCTTCCAGGCTTCAGGGAAGGTGGCGGACTCGATGGAGCAGTTGATGGTGCGGCAGAGTAGGGGTGCAATGGAGGTGCTGGCTCTGTTAAAGTTGTGGTGAGGGCAGGGATCTGAGGGGGCTCCGGAGTGGATGCGCTTCATGATCCTGAGTGTGTCGTCAGAAGTGATGGTGGTCCAGTTGGGCAAGGTCTGCAAGGGTCTGGAGTCATCGGGTGCTGTGGTTGCGGGTGGGGTGGGTGGGTCTTGGGTTGCGAAGCTGTCGTAGATCTCCTTAATCTTGCGGTGGAAGAAGATGGCAAGGTTGTCGCAGAGGTCTTGAGACCTTGGTCCGAGAAGGAGTGGCCAGTTTCCAGCCGCCTTCTGTTGCCCAACGTGCTATCAAAGCTCCTACTGGTCACCCGCGGCGTGGGACATGCGCGGGCTGCGCTCGGGCAAAGCCTGGGTCAGGGCGGGCCTGTCCATGCCCGTCGGAGGCTGGGCAGGGCCCCCCTCTCGGTTTCTGGTTTCCTGTCGATCATCATTGCTCTGCTTTACAGCTATACAGAGGAAAACAGGTACAGTGACTGACGTTTGTGGGTTCAGTGGTCCTCCCTTCCAGGGTAGACCAATTCCAGAGATATTTTAGTGATAACCCTGGAAATCTTTGTGTACTCACCCGAGTAACTGGGATCAAATCTTTAGTTGCTGGCCCTCGGAGCTGAGCCAGGTTTGCAACTGGGGTTTAATAGTGCGGAAGGGAGGGGGGCTGTTATTGACCTCATAACGCCCTTTGTTTGCCTCACTCATCACTTGGTATCTGCTACCTTTGCCCAACAAACTAGGCCAATTCCTGATGAGCCTGACGTGAATTCCTTAAGTCTAAGCCCCTGTCCCCTGGCTAGTGTCAATTTGGGAGGGCCTCACTTTCATTATTTTCATTAGTTGTAAAGATGGAGTCTGGACCTACCTGTTTGTAATACATCGGAAACTCAACATGAAAACCTCGAAAATCCTTGAACCAAGGCAATTATCCAGAGGGGCATCCAGGGGTGCACTGAAGGGACTCAGATCAGATTTAATTACAAACCTTTTGAATATTCTTGGTATGTTGACAGGGGGCTATTTTAAGATAATCGATATTTGCTAGCAACAAAAAGAAGCTATACAAATAACTGATTATTGATTTACCTACCATATTGAATGTTTGATACTGTTGTTGATATTGCTATTGACAGTGTTTGACACAGCCAAGAATTAAGCGCAAAGCTTTATTTAGAGCGCTCGCACTAACTAAATTGTTAAACTGCTTTACCGTTGTGGAGCTATACTGAAACAAGCACTTTTCCCCCACTTTAGAGAAGGGGTCATATCGGGCCATACTGCAATTTGCGGAATAAAATGGGGAAAAGTAAGGCAATAGAGGCACCCCCTGGAAAGGGGAAAACATCCAAAATAAAGAGAAGCGCCAGATACAACTGCATGATAGCAGATATAGACAATCTCATAGAGGAGGATGAAACTATGTTAGGAGAAAAGCCTAAGAATTCAAAAGTACCACTGACAAAAATAACCTCTTTTTATGTAAAGAAGGGAGTGCCGCATCAGAAGGAGAGAGCGCACTATGATACCCCTGTGGACCATGCAGTGAAGAAGCAAGCAGTATCATCTCAAATAGCAATACCTGTCGAAGTAATTACAATGACTATTAATGATTCACAGGGACATAGCACGAGAGATAACCTAACTTCGATTGCTCTGGGGCGAAAGGGGGGCGGGGGGGAAGTGTGGGATTCACATGTGCAAATAAATTTGTGACTCTGGTAGATGGAAAATTGGCTATGGCAGTTTGATATTTAAGCTCATATTACCTTAGCCATGCAATCAAAGAATCTCAAAAGGGAGAAGAACTCCTGCAACCACTGAAAGCGCAGAAATGCAGATGCAATGCTGGGGAATTGCAGGAATTACTAGTAAAGATGGATACTCTAACAAATGAAGACCAGGGCTTAAAAAGCTAGTAAATTCACTAATTATGCAATTGAAAAGTAGTGACAGTATACTCTGCAATAAGCCAGTTGAAGAGAGCAAGGTGATGTCTTAATCACCACATCTATGTAACCCGATATCCCCATCGGAACAAGATAGAGCACAAGACAGATTATCACAGAGTAAGGTCGGGGTAAATCCTAAAATAAGTGAATTGCCCCTGTGGCGTTGGAAAAATGAATTTGAGTTGGGTACTTTAGTAACCAGGAGAAACAGGCCATGGAATTCAGAGGGCTTAGGAGCCCCATTAGCAAAACCTCATCACCTGCCACCAAGATTCTTACATTCCCGAATCCCTACCAGGTATCAGGCAGGGAACGCATGTACACCACGTATATGGGCCCAGTGGAAGGGAGATCCTACCCCTAAAATGTGTACCGCACTAAAGAACCTCAGGATAGAGTTAGGGAACATAGAGTTGACCTAACTAACGTTCCAAAGCTAAGTAAACAAAACTGGTAAGATGAGGAGGCATTAAAAAAGGAAGGTATTTTTTGGATTAGGCACAATCGTCAATGCTTGTTGATTTTATGCTTTGATATAACAAAGGTAGAACGTCTGCAGGAGGAAAATGGGAACTATGACACTATTCTATTGATGGCTACTGATAAAGCTTATAGTGGATGGTTTAATTGGTTTGGATCTAAGAATGAGCTTAACAGCTCAGCAACTAATGAGGTTCAAATTACATAGACCATCCCATAACTCAGCCAATCTAATAAGAAGTAGCTGCCTCTCGGTCATTAAGTCATTACAAAATCAAGATATGCAGGACCTTTGAGTGGTAGATTGACTAAGTAAAATAAACCAACTAAACCCCAATATAAAATGACTACAAGACTGGGGACAGAATCATGAGGGAATGCAAGTTGTAAGCTTAGAAGGGGCAGTGAGTTAGGTAATATGGGACAAAGGAAGCGAAGAACAGATTGCTATTTCTGATACCGAGATGAGATGAAACGCCCAATCAAATATTTCCAGAGTATCAGACCTAGAATCTATAGCCATGGTCTCGTGGAATGTGGCAGGACAAAAATATAAGCTTTTGGATCCAGATTGGCACAGTTATATTGAGATTTTTTATCTTTGCCTCTTCCAGGACACATGCCTGGTAGATCCACCCTAAACACTGGGCTATAAACTCTTCCACATAATTGCAGTCCCCTCCCCGAGTGGTAGGCCATCACTCCTATGGGTACAAAGTATCCTAACTGCTGGAATTGGCATCCATAATATAGACTCACATGATATCTTGGTGTGAGCCTAGACACTAAGAACAAGACCCACCTCAATCTGTTTAATGTATATAATAGACCGAACAGAAGTAACCTTGAGTCTCAGGTTATAGATATGCTAAGCAGTGCTCTCAAATGTGTAAATACAAATGACACAGTAACTATAGGCAGTGACTTTAACTGCACATACGAGCCGATAATCGGTCTCGAAACAGTAATGGAGGAAGAGAATATGGCTAGGGGTATTCCCCAGTTGAATGCAGGCCTGATAGTACAATGCACCATTGCAGCAACGCAACAGGTGCGACAGGCTCCGCATCCGCTCTTTCGACTGCACCAGCCACGAGGAAACCCCAAGGGGGTTGAGCGGCATCAAGTACTGCACCACTTCAGGCATCTGTGGCACAGCCCCTCCCCCCACCACCTTCTCCCTCTGGTCAGCCAACCCCTGCTGCAGCCCACTGACAACGCCCGCGGCAGCTGTGGACAGCAAAAGGCGTGGCGGGACCAGGACCAGGATGCGGCGGACGACACAGCTGAAGTGAGCTGAGGTGGGGGGGGAGACCCCATCTGACACTTGCCTGGGGAAAAACGGACTGCAGGGTGAGCGAGGGGGCAAAGAGAGAGGAGCGGTGCAAGCCTGCAAGCCTGACAGGAGAACTTTCCCTAACTGGCGAGGGAAGGGCCCTTGGTGAGGGGCACTGGGGCCTACCATTCTCCTCAGCAGGCCCAGCTTGAATTCTCCTCCCTCTGCCCCCCTCATTCCACCACTTCCATCTTCACCCTCCGGTCTCTCTACTCACTACACAAAGTGCGACATCAACCTCCGTCATCTACCAACTGCCTTCAGCAGCCAGTGTAAACAACTCCCGGCCAAAACATCAAGCAAGAGTGAGTGTGACAGCTGTTTCAGCCCTTCCCTGCAGCCAGAGCAGAATCAACGTAAGAATAGACAGACTCAGGCACACATTGTGACCGGCCCGGCTCCAAAATTCAGCTGGCCTCCGTGACAAGGGTGCGCGTGCCCCCATGGAGGGGCATGGGGACCACTGCCTGGGGCTAACACCTGGCATCACCTGGCATCACCTGGCATCAAGCCTCCGCCGCAACCAGCAACAGACATCAAAAGGCACAACCCAACCAGTACGACCTCACATGATTATCCTCCCAACATATTCACTGTACCCAACGTATTCAAAACATTCAAACAGAAATCTTCATCATCAGTCCTAGCTCTAGGCACTAGGAAAAGGGAGGCACCAACAAACACACAAACAAACAAGTCAAGGAAACCAAAGTAACCAAGGAAGCACAAGGCTCAGCCAGGGATAGCCGGGAACAATGAGGTCAGGGAAGACAAGGCCCCCCCCTCCATGAAACCGAAAAGGGCAAAATGCCCCAAGAATCAAAGGCGAGGGAATACAGTCGCAAACGGCATTAATTTCCCTCAACCCAGCTATACAGGGCACGCCACCTAGAAGCCCCATGGATCAGGAGGGCCAAGGGAGGACCTTTTCCTCCAACTTCTCCCAACCTAAAATCTACTCTAAATTCTTCTTCCTAAAGGATGCAGACTCCACCATATTTTCATCCAGTAGCTGGATACAAGGCCTACAGGACCTCATTAATTTGACGCCCACATCACCTCAAGTCAGGCAAGCGATGCAAGAGGCGCATTCACCCCAAACTCAAGCAGCAGCGGAGCAGGCCAACGAGACTGACAGGCACCCCACGACTCACATATCATGGGAAAATACTGCAGAAGGGAGGGGCATACCGGCCCTAAGCACCACCACAACACCGACGCACCCCCCTGATCACGGCCCATAAGCAGCCATGCACACAGGAGTTACCCAAGTGAGGGAACCGGTGCAGACAAACTCGTCCCAATAAACAAAGTTCTCCCCTCACAGCCCAGAAACTCACTTCATGCAAAAAGAGGATGCCAGCAAAAATGAGCCACAGGGCGGAGCCATGGAACAAGATCAAGAAACAACTACATAGCTCTTAAGCCCCTCACAGCCCCCCTCGACTCCACTAACCCGTTGCTGACATCGTTAGCTCAAGGGGACCATATTAAGATCTGCAGAGGGGCAGGGTCCCACGAGATACGGGAGGACAAGCTGGAAGTCCTTTCCTACCTTGGCACCCAGGAATGGGCCGACATGGTGGCATCTTACTCGCTGGATGCAACAACAGGGCCCGCACACAGATCTCCACCAAACAGCTCTGACAAATGCAGCAAAGGTAACTCAGAAATGGACCCCAATAGAAGAGCCCTTCCAAATGACACGGTTCCGCCGCAAATGACAAACGGGTGCTCTTCCCTGCTAAGTACTATGCAACGATCTGTGGAAGCACCTCAGTACCAGTCAGAAAAGATGGACATACAACTGACACTCCTCAACACCCTAGCCCTATACGTCGAAGGAGTAAGCAAAAAACTAGGGAGCCCTAACACATTATTAACTCGATCCCAACTGGAAGCAAGTTTGATCTGCGACTGTGGGTCAATTGTTGAGAAACTATCTTCCCTCCCCTCCATGCTGCCCAATCTCCTTGAAGACCTAAAAAAGGATATGATAGTCTGCAAGGAGCCACTAAATCAAAAATCAGCTGCTTTCAAAACACATAGTCCGGTGAGAGCCGCTGTCAAAATCCCACATACAGAAAACATTAGAAGTTCATCCAGGGAAGCTTCCGTCACCGGATCAACACCACCCCTACCTGAACCTGTCCTGGCGCAAAATGCCAAACAAAGATGACAACTCAGGAGAAAAGGCAGCAACAAAAGACCAGAAACAACCCAATTAATAACATATCCACTTTTCTGCTCAAAACAACGGAACATGGCGGGAACCCACTCAAGTGCAAGTTCTCAAACATCAAGGAACCGAGTAGCCTCCAGACAGGGGGCCGATTCCATCCTCAGAGATCAAATGGAGACTACCGTGCAGCTCATCTCAAACTCAGATGCCAAAAGCTCCACTGCACATACCGAAGGAGAAGATCCAAACCCCCCCTGGAGCACAAGCCACTCCTCTTGGAACTCAAGAAACTATATCAAGCACACCATCAAATGTGCAGACTCATCTCACACAGGGAGACCCCAGCAGAGACTCGGCCGTCACCAGAGACTATGCAACTGATAATGAGAGGGAAAGTACAGCCTTAACAACAGCACAGATAAATCATAGGAGCTGGGACACAAGAATCACAGATACCTATGAACCCAATCCTAGGTTCCCAATTCTGCCCAGAGCGGCCGGCACAGAAGGCCCACCTGGTCGGAGTTCGATAGAAACTGGGTCTCAGCACATCAACTATCACCAGACATCGATGGCGCAAACCAGCTATGGTGACAGGACACCAAACCTGTATTCTCCAGGATAGCAACCAAGGGGACAAGATCTCTCAAGGGACAGTCGTACCGGACAGCAAAAAGACCAATGCACCTTGCTCCTGAAACTGGAATTCAAGTCAAAGGGGAACTGTGATGTCCTGAACAGAGGCAAAATTTTGCAATTAATATCAACTAATCCAACTCTAAGAGACATAAAAACAACCGACCTGCTTTCAATAGAATTTATCAGGACATACGATCACTCGGGTAGAGAAATCACGAAGGCCACATGGAGATCATCATCGCTGGGCAACAAAGTACTAGATGAACATGAAACATTCAAGTCATGGGGCATAAACATATTGCTGTTCTGCAGTGCAGGATACCCTTTGCCACTACTCATCAACATAGCGAACAAAATCAGCAGCAACAGGAAAACCACAGTCTCAGTACTCAGTGGAGTCCAGGGCCAATCATCTACAAGGGAGCAGGGAAACAGCGGCTGCCATAGTCAAACTAAGCCCACATCACAGCAATTGCCCAGGCACCGTGACACTCAGGGGATCACGAGAACCATCAACTGGCTTGGGGGCACCTAATGACAAAACATGCAAAAAGAAGGGCCGCCTCGACAGAGCAACTCATTCCTTTGTCTTTGTTCATGGAACATTATTGGCCTAAAAAACAAGATAGCAGACCCAGACTTTATTTTGTACATCAAATCATTTGACAGAATTTTGCTGTAGGAAACGTGGACAGCTGAACCACTCCAACTGCAGGGCTTCATATGCTTCCACACACCAGGAGCCAAGAAATCACAATACGGCCACCTATCAGGCGGGCTGGCAACCTACGTGTCAATAACTAGTACAACCACTATCAAAGAAATCCCCTCATCCTCAACAACTGTCAACGCAATCAAGATCTCTCTAAGTTTCAAGGGGAAGACGGAGGAGGTGTTAATTTTCAATGCCTACATAAATCCAAAACAAAAAACCAAAGATTCAAGGCATCTTGTGGACTGTCTTTTGACATCTATAAGGAAACACAACAGCCCCAATCTCTTTCTCTCGGGGACCTAAACCTTAATCTCCTAGGATCTTCGACAGACGAGGAGACATGGGCCCAGTCCTCTGCCAGGAACATTCCTGAACAAAACAAAAATCCGCACTGCAGAGTGAGCACAATAGCTAGATGCCTGCTGGAAGACTTGGAGCACATTAACCTCAGGGCACTTAATGGCAGATTTCCTGAAGACTCTTCTCACACAGGGAGACCCCAGCAGAGACTCGGCTGTCACCAGAGACTATGCAACTGTTAATGAGAGGGAAAGTACAGCCTTAACAACAGCACAGATAAATCATATGAGCTGGGACACAAGAATCACAGATACCTATGAACCCAATCCTAGGTTCCCAATTCTACAAAACAAAAATCCGCACTGCAGAGTGAGCACAATAGCTAGATGCCTGCTGGAAGACCTGGAGCACATTAACCTCAGGGCACTTAATGGCAGATTTCCTGAAGACTCTTTACCAGCAGCCTCATCATACTCTAAATAATCCTTGCACAACTTTAGACTACACATTGATCTCCCTTCCATTCTTTCACTGCGTAGCTACTTTTCACCTCGGAGATAAGGGAGATCGCGACCATCGACTGCAGGAGGTAACCTTTCTGGCAACTACTCCAACCTTTGAACTTCTACCAGGAGATCCTTACTCCAGTCACATAATCAACCTTAAAAGAATCAAATCCTCTCTAGCAAACACAGGGGAGGTGCTTCAAGTTGCAAGGCCTTACTACAGAACCAAAATGACCCTACAGTCAGCCCCATAAGCAAATGGGAAAATTTCATTACAAATCTATCAAGTGTCTTTTCAACAAACAGTCAAATACAGGCCGCCTCACGACTTAACGGAAGCATGATGGCTTCCGAGCGCCCAACGGGATTAAATAAAAGCAACGAAAAAAACAATAAACAAAATGTTGAAACTCCTGAGGCACAAACCCAAAAACCCGAATCTCAGATCATCACTGCTCTAAAAACAAAAATGGGATAATAAAAGTTCCAGGGAAGATGAGCTCTGGGCAGAACTCTTATGTGACACCAGAACCAAAAACAGCACATGCATCTGGGCCACGGTGAACAAAATAATGCGCACATCCAATGGTGGAGTGAACTCACACATCACTGAAGAGACATGGTCAGACTTCCTGTCAACCCATTTCAATCAACAAACTGGGAGCGGGCTGGGAACCGCAATATACAGCTCAAGTACAATCCAGGACCTCCAGAAAAACCACACTTCCGAAATCACCGCAAACCATCAGGAAGTGGACAAACCATCTCATATCACTACAATCAAATGTCAGATTGCTAAAGGCAGGAGAGAAGGAGCACCGGGACCAAATGGGATCCCACCAGCCCTCTTTAAGAAAGACTCAGACTTCTGGGCAGCGTCCTTAGATTCACTTTTTCGGGAAGCCAGACAACTGGGGCAACTACTGGCCTCCTGGAAAGGCTCCATCATTGCTCCTATCTACAAGAGTGGAGAAAAATCTGTTCCAAACAACTACCGCCTTGTTGCCTTACTCGATAATGAAGCAAAGTATTTTGCGGGCACCCTACTAGAAGACCTTTAGGCATGGGCAGCAGAGCAAGAAACCATACCATTCAATCAAACTGGCTTCTCTAAAGATGCAGGGTCTACAACCAACATCCTAACTATGTGGCTGATTATGGACATGACAAAGACATCAAAACAGACTCTCCACCTCTGCTTTATAGACTTTAGGGCAGGCTTCGACAACATAGACTGAGCAAGACTCTGGAGGAAGCTGGCAAGCTGGAAAATCTCGCAAGCGCTGCTTGACATGCGCTGCTTGACATGCTAAATGATTACACACAGACACCTGGGTGCAGATAAAACTGGGCGATGGCACACATCTGTCAAGGCGCATCACTACCACCAAAGGGCTCAAACAAGGTTGCGTGCTCGCCCCAACCCTGTTCAATCTCTACATGGCAGACCTGACTCAGACCATTGACTTTTGCAATGCACATGCTCCAAGGATCGGTGGCAAGGCTCTATCCAGTATCCTATATGCAGATGACATAGTCTTAGTCAGCCACACGCAAGTGGGTATTCAACACCTCCTAAATACTCTGCATAGATACGCAACAGACAACTTCCTTGAAGTAAACTTCGAGAAAACCAAAACAATGCCCATAAAAAGGAGAAGGGAATAACCCCATATCTGGTACCTGAGTAACACTCAAATTCAGAATACAACCAGCTACAAATATCTAGGGGTAACTATTGATAACAGAGGTCAATTTTCTAGCTAGCTTGAAATGATAAAAAAGAAAGGGATGGCCCTAGCGATAACTTTGAGGCACTTAAAATCCAAGCTGACTGGCCCCATGCTCTCCCCTCTCCTCCAGGTTGCACAAGCCAAACTTCTGCCCACTATTACATGTCGTAGTGAAGCCCTAAGAGTAAGAGACTGCAAAACCCTGGACAGCACATTAATCAGGGCCTATAGAATCATGCTCAACATTTCAACGTATGCCTCCGCAGCACAGATTCAGCTGGAGTTCGGCCTCACCAAACAACAGCTAGCAAGATAAGGGGCCTACATAACCTGTTGGCACAAAATCAGGATTGCTTCCCCAAACAGTTTAAACAACCACTCTGGCAAGAGCTCCAGCACAGAGACACATCACCGGCAAGAAAATCCCTACAGGATTCCCTCACAAACAATGGACTCACTCAGCTCTTGGAAGTCCCAACTACACATGCAAGTTCCAAAAAACAGTGCGGGAGGCAATAAGGAGTCTCTCCCTAGTAGAGGACAAATCCACCTTCTCAGCGAGAAGCCATGCTTGGATGACAATCAATGGCTACACATCGCTCACAGCCATACTTCAGCCTGGGAAACTCCAGGAACACCAAGGAGAAATTCCTGAAACACCTTCTGGGAAAACTCCCAGCTATCCTGCATATTCCACCATAGCTGAAGGGGCAAATGCCATCACACTGCCGCCTGTGCAGCAATGGAAACGAGGACATGGCACACCTGACCTCTACATGCATTAGCCTGATGGGGGAGATGTCTTGTCCGCTCAAACAGAAGTTCAACCACCGTGGGATCCACACGAGGAGCCACTGTGATAGCCTGTTTCAAACCAGATGACCCGCAGATAAACTGCAAGTTAGTAAAATTTCTAACACTGATAGAAAACAAGCTGTCAAGCGCAGAAACGGCTTCTGGAACACCTCAGGACACCCTTACCTAACCTATAAAAAACAACTACTCTTCTGGTATGGAACAAAGGTCAACACAAACTAAAAATCTCAAACCTAGATCACTGTCGCTGAGGACTTTGGCCTTCAACAGCTTGCCATCTTTTGATCCATCCACATCACTGGATAGAAACTATTTTGCTGCTCTCTTGGAGGTTCCCTCTTTTTAAAAACTGTGACTCACTTGACTTATTCATTCACCTACGAACACTTACTGCAAGAAACCATCGACTAACTCGGTCTCTCCTGGGAATAGTTAAAAATACTGCCTTGGGCAAAAGCACAAGAGGACACTGGTTTTCGATTACCTTGGCAATTCGCACTCGTTATATCAGTTTTTTACTCGTAACGCTCTAGTCTCTAACCCACTTTCTAAAAACTGAGCGTTTTTTATTGGTTTTGTATTTTTATAATGGTTTTAATTAGCTATATACAATAAAGATTACTTACTTACACTGCAGCGATGCAATTAACGCACTTTACACTAAAGCGTTATTTAAGAGCATGCAATGATAGGGTCAACCCCAACAAGGATGCTCCCTTATAAACATTCAAAATAGGTATAGCTTGATCGAGGATAGATGATAATATGCACAGCATAAAAATTTGGCACAGGATCACTGCCTTTAAGATAGATGATAGAGAGGACAGTGATCACTTTCCTCTCTGTCAAGAAATGACAGGGATCTTTGCTGAAGTGTAATAACCTATTAGAAATCCCTTATCAATTCAGCCAACAATTAGGAACAACTGGCCTCGCATCATAAATAATTTAGAGCCCATGACTAGTATCTATGAAGCTTTTGTTGAGGTAGTGGGCCCATATGCAAAACAAGCACCATCTGGAACCCCATTAATGGCCATGCACCAATCACTGGTCATGATTTTAAGACCCTTTCTAACAAAAGCCACTAATGTTAAATGAACACACAAGGCAAAAAGCAAATCTACTAGCAATCCATGGTACACTCTGGATTGCAAGCAGGCTAAAAAATTACTATTATAGAGTCTAAAGCACAGGAGTGCACAATTGGTGAGGAAAGCTAGGGCTAACTACAAGAAGACACTAGTTAACGCCAAAAGGAAATGGGAGGAGATGAATTGAAGTGGCCTTCTCCTGGCGGCAAAGTCCAAAGACACGGCTACATTTTGGAGAATAGTGGCCTATGGAAATAAGGATATAGTTGCTTATACAGAACATCACCTTGACCCTGCTACCTGGACTCAACACTTTACTAACCTTTACTCTGACCCTGAGGATTCTTCTTGTGTACCGCAATGTCCTGTGAATAACACAGGATATATGCCTCACTTTAGTCTGGAAGAAACAGTGCAGGTGATTGACACTTTTAAGTTGGGAAAAGCCCCAGGCCTGGATAAACTCCCAGGGGATTTGTTTAAACATGACAAAGAGGTGTGGGCCCCTTATGTCAACTTGGTCACTAATGCGGTTGCTTCAGGAGCACCAATTCCCCCCACATGGAAGGGGGCAGAAATAGTCCCTATTCACAACAAGCATTTGCAATGCAATAGGTCTCGAATTTACACGAGTTTGAGCTATTGGCATTGTAAATGACAATGCCTTTTATTTATGTTTTGGTTTTTGAAACATAAATAAAACACATTGTGGCATATTCACAAGGAGCTATCGCCGAATTAACGGCACTTTATCGCAGCCAAAGTCGTGATAAATTTACCCCCCCATTCACAAGCCGGTGTTAACAGCCCACAGCACCAGTTTACCCGCGATAGCAGCCGCAAAAAACATCGCCACAGAGGACCCTCGCAAATATCGCTAATGAGATGCAGAGTAGGCGTTCCCGTGACAAAAGCCGAGACAACAGCACACCTCAACATTCGCAACGACCAGCCACATCCGCGATAAAAACACAAAACAGGCGATAAGGCGCGTTAGCAACAGGAAATCTACACCTGCTCTGACCTGGTGTAAAGTCGGACGGCAGCCAGCACCACAAAAGGGAGCACAGTCCAGGGCCACATCCGAAGGGCAACAGATGCCATGGATCCACACATCATGCAGCCCGGACACCCAAGAGGGCCACAACACCCACCGCCATCACCCCCAGGACCACCCCTCCCTGGCACCGCCCCAGACCAAAGACATGCCATATCAGCCACACCTAAACATGGACAGAATATTCCGCTTGATGCCGCACAATCACAACTGGTGACATGCATGTGTCATCACAGAAATGAGCAGCACACATCCACTTTCGAAGCAACAAATGAAACTTTATTAAAATGAACAACGAAATAAAATGAAGACACATGGCCGCTCCCCTCGGGACAATACGTAGGTCACAGCCTGTAAGATAAAAAACATGATGAGAAGGTGTGTCCTGTGCACATCAGAGGACAGAGAGAGCGAAGGATGGAGAGAGGAAGAGAGGGAGGGAGAGAGAGAGGAAGAGAGGGAGAGAGAGAAAGAGAAGAGGAGAGAGAGAGGAAGAGAGGGAGAGAGAGAGAAGAGAGAGAGGAAGAGAGGGAGAGAGAGAGAGAGTGCCGCCCCTGCGCACCCAGGCCACACTGCTCACCTGCTGCCACCGGTGTGTCTCCAACCACGTGCTGGTATGTAGTGCAGTTCACCAGGTCACACATCTGATTCAGAGCCGTCAGCTGAAACAGAGCCCAGATACATGACTGGCACAGAACACACACTTGCACAAGACAACATCGCCTGCCCGCCCATGCACACCCAGGCAGAGGCACCCCAACCTCTCCCGCTGCCCATCGGAGCATGCCCGCCCATGCACACCCAGGCCTCAATGCTCACCTTCCGCCACCGGCGCGTAGACAGGAGGTCCCACCACGTGCCGCTGCAAGCCACAAGCCCGGGGCCAGCGGATATGGCACCCTCCACATCATGCAGCCCCGCTCCGCAGGCCACCAGGTCTCACGTTTGGTGCTGGGTCTTGATTACTCCATGGCAGAGGACATACCAGTGCACCCGGCATCATCGCAGGCTGCACACCCGCTCAGCAGCTCAAGGTGCCACTGACTCAGTGCACCCAAAGTCACCGTCCCGTGGCGGGGTGCCTGTGCCGTCCGCAAGGCCTCTGGTGCCACTAACCCTGTGCAACCCCAGTCTGCGCCACGTGGCGGTAGGCCCGTGCCATACTCAAGGCCTCGGATGCCACTAACCCTGTGCGCAACAACTCATGGGCCCTATATGAGTGCGAACCGTGGGGCGTCCGTCATCCAGTCACCACCGGAAGAGGGGAATGTGACGTCGTCGGACCCTTATGTTGGCGGAGTCACATGGCCTGTGACGCCTGTGCCGGATGGGTGTGGTGTGTGTGAAAACCTGCCCTCAGGGAGTGGCTGTGACATGCTGATGACTAGACCAGTGACCTGCACACCACCAGCGAGTACGGCTGCGACGGGTAGCAATGAGGGCCCCCCCTCAGGGCGTAAGCGGAGTGGACTGTCCTACCGTACGCCGGACCAGCGCAGGGCTTGCAACAATGACTCGTGGGCTCTGGGCGTGGTCCAGTCCATGTCCGGACAAGGAAGTGACGGATGCGTGTGTCCCTGCTGCAGTGTTCACGGAACCCGCTAAACAAGATGCAATGTCGCACACCCTTACTGGCATCCCACAGGATGAACATCATTGACGCAAGGGAAGGCACTGTCCCCACATTCATCCATACATCCACACAGGAATGACGTAAGACATTACACAGCAGTGCGACACTGGATGTTTATTTGCACATCCAGTGCAGTCATGCAGCTGGAGAGGTACAGGGCAATGCCGAGCACACCATACAATATGGGCCCGTGGAGGGCCAGCCAGTGTCCATCCCGGGATGACCTGTACTGCGGAAGAGGAAGGGTACAGTCCGCAGTCTGTCTGCCGTGTCATTGGTCGTCAAACAGGATGTGGCAGTCCATGTCGCTGTCCAAGGTGAGTGCCTCGGAGTGTATCGGGGGTCAGTGGTAGGTCTTGAGGCCATGTGCAGCACCAAGCAGAAACAGGCAAGGTGGCGGTAATGGATGCTAGTGCCTGGCCCTCCTGACCACAGTCCCATCCACGTCCTCGTCCCCGGGTGTGTGCCCTGCCCCACCTGTGGGTGTTGCAGTGCCGGCTGCGGCACTGTGTGCCACTGACTCATCAGGGGCCGGAGGAGGATTGTCGGCCGCACTGTGTGGCAGTGACACATCAGGTGCTGGAGTGGATACGCCTGCCGCACTGGGAGGCACTGACACACCAGGGCCCGGAGATGTGGATGGCGTGGGGGCAGCAACATTCATCATCGCCACGCCTTGTGGCAGCAATGCCATGAAGAGGACATGCAGGGCACGGTAGATCCCAGCTACATTTCGCTGATGTGCAGCGGAGGCTGCCATCCTTTCCGCCTCCATCTGCACCATGTCCTCCATGAGCCTCCGCATGTGTGCCAGCTCACGGCTGGCATCGCTGGGAGCCACTCTGAGCGGACAGGTATTCTTCCCTCCGCGTCATGACTCCAGAGATGTCAGTCAGGGCTCGCTGGAGTCCATGGGGGCGGACATAGACACCCAAGGATGGCGTCCAGTTTGGTAGCCATGAGCTCGAACCCCACCCGCACCTGCTCGGCCGTCTCCCTCTGGCCCTCCAGCACAAGGCGTTGGAAGGCCATTTGTTGTTCCTGGGGACTTGGGAGGGTGCCGGAGCTGTGGGTGCCTCCTGCTGGGTGGTTTGGGTGGTGGGTGGGGTCTCATGGATGTAGCTGGGCTGCCCTGATCCTGGAGGTGAGTTGCGGATGAGGTCAATGAGGTCTTGGATGGTTTGGGTGTCGATGCTGGTGTTGTCCTCCTCCTCGTCATCAGTGAAGAGTGGCTGTGACTGCTCTGCAGGAGGTGTTGATGATGCCCCTGCAATGTGAAGGGGAGATGGTGTATTACAATGTGTCCACATGTATGTAGCCGCATGGTACAGGTTGACATTCAGACAGCATGGCATTGTACATTGTGACAGTGTGTGGGTCTGGGCGAGGACCCAGAGTGATTGTGGGTGTGCACTGTGCCCTGCTTGCTTGTGCATGTGTGCCATTGTGGCCATCTCCCCCACCCCCCAGTACCTGGTGGTCACTCACCCTGTTGCGGTTGTGTTGTGTCCTGTCGAGCAGTGTCCGGTCCCCGACTCCGGCCACAGTCTCCACACTGATGACTGTCGACACCAGCTTCTCCATGTCATCCAGCTCCAGCTGTGGCGCTGGGCCCCCACCTCCGATCTGCGTTGCTGCCTTCAGGTTGGCAGAGAGTTTATCCTTGGTCTTCCGCTTGATGTCATTCCATCGCCTCTTGACCTCATCCATTGTCCGCTTGTGCTCTCCGACGGCATTCACCTTGTCGACGATGTCCCACCATATTCCATTTTTGGTGCCCAATGACACGTTGGGGGTGATGAAGAGTTGTTGATGGTGTTCCATCACCTCCGTGACTATGATCCTGTTCGCCTGCGGACTGAACTTGGTCTTCCTGGTCTTCTTGTCCTTGCCCTTCCCTGTCCCCGAGGTCCCAGGCTGGTCGTCCGGGGTGCTTGTGGGGTTGCGCTGGTCCTCTGCGCCTGCTCCGGCTGCCTCCATGGTGCTTGTGTGTTGGTCAGTTTGTGTGTGGGTTTTTTTCTGCTTTTATGGAGGTTTCTGATGCCTGCCAGGTGTGTGTTGCAGGCCTGGCGCTGCTTGTCGCTGGTTTCCTCATCGCGCTTTAGCCCATCGCGTGTTTTTTGGTGTTGTAGTTTGTGTTTTTATCTCCATCGTGGTGGTTGTATCGCGGACTTTGTCCGCGGTTTCAGCAGGCTATCGCATGCTACCGCCTTGTTGTGAATTCCACGTTGACACGGGGTTATTTTCCCGTGATAGGCTGCGTTATTGGAAGTTGCGTTACGCTACTCTTGCGGTAGTTATCACACGTTCTTGTGAATATACCCCCTTGTCATTTACGATGCCAATAGCTTAAACTCGCGTAATTGCGAGACCTATTGCATTGCAAATGCTTTTTTCTACATGTTCTCGGGGAATAACCCCCATGAGCTCTCCTAGAAGAGGCCTGGCTCACTCGCTTCACTGGTGCACTGTGAATAAAGGCAAGTGTTACTCTTCACCACTTTTAAAGATCGTGTCAGTACACTAATATAGTGGCATCTAAAACAGACAACAGAAGTTATATTAATCATTCAGTTATTATGGAACTTCAACAATGTCAATTATTGGAGAATCGTCAGAGTTATGGTCGTGACATCACTTTCTGGGAGAGGTCAGGGGTCATAGGTCACTTCCTGGGATTTCATTAAGTCCAAAGGGTGTGTGGCATCACTTTCACTACCTTGGCATTTTGGTCAATCGACGTCCATGAACCACACCCCGCTCATGAGAGGGTGGTACACAGAATCTCTGCTGTCTCTTATTTGTACTGCCTGAAAATCATAGGTGATCGTGGATCATGCACATGGAAAGGGAACGCATGCCCCAGAAACCTGCCTCTGCCATTGGTGCAGGGTGTCAGGAAGCTTCATGAAAGTTACCAATCTGAACCCCTACTAGGGTTAATTCAGTAGTAAATAAACCAGACCTAACCTTCCACCTGTCCACCACACTCACCATAAACCAGTGCACCAACACCAGGGTCACGCTGAGGAAATGCGCGTGGTGTGCAGACATACTAAAGTGTAACAGTAACTAACACCAGACTTTACACATAAATCTCTCTCTGCCTCGGAAAGTTAAAAGCTCTTGGCTCCTAGTGCTCTGGAACATCAGTGCATGAAGTCCTGGAACGCATTCTCTCTGACAGGAGTAGGCCAGCTTCCCTTGGCCCCATTCAGACCCTCTGATCCATCCATCTGAGCACCCCCAGTACCTCAGAGACTGCAGCCCTGAGCCTTCCATGCTCTCCTTGCATAGATCCTGGGCACACACTGGAGCTCGAAAGAAGGCAGGTGCTTTGAAGCACATGCAACCAAGCTCTAGTTCACACCCCTAGTGCAGCGAACATTCATGTCCAAGCCAACCCCCACCCTGCAGAAAAAGGCTCACTATTCACCTTTGCCGAAGCCCCTGCACACCTGCTCATCTGAAGCAAAAAGCGGCTTCAGGGCGTTAGGTATTGTATATGAATTTATATAGTGCTTACACCCCTGACAGGAGGATGAGGCACATTTGCGGATGGCTAGCATGTTACACGACGGGGAGTGCGTGGATGGAAGCAACAGGCTGCCTCCATCTATGCATCCTGTATCCGTCAGAACTGACCTGACGCTGCAGCGCTTCTTTTTAACGAACACTATGTCACAACACAGTACAAGTCCACTCTTGGTGTCAGAAACCAGCAGTCCCTCCAATCACTGACTGACAATATCGGTGCCTTTGACACGGTTCAGCGCCCTGCTGTCGGCTACGTTCACGCACTACAGATGCCGCATCTATCCACCCACCCACCCATCCATCCATACATACATACATCCATGCAGACCACCCATCCATCCATGCATACATCCATGCAGACCACCCATCCACCCATACACACATCCATGCATACATACATACGTTACTTGGCCTGTCATGCTGCACAACCGTCACTGCTGTGCAAGGGCCGTGGAAACTCTGCATTCTGGGCTTGGTATGATGTAGTTGTGCAAACACTAGTGGTGACAAACGAGCATGCATTTCATCAGGACCTAGATGCGACCATTCAAGCTGAAAGAAAAGAGGCACTGGAAGGATGGCAGAGATGTCCAGTAAATCGGACCGTTCTTGTGTTCTGTAACTTTGTCTTGAGTTGCTCGTGTCCATGGACAGAACTTGCACCTCACCCGTGAAACGCCCAATGGGTGGCGCGTTCCTGCTGCGAACCGTCTAATAGTGAACACATTTTATCATTAAGACCCAGGCAATCCGTGGAGCAGTGTGAACAAGCACAGAACTGAATACTTTAGTGTGTCAGCGCTTTGCTCAGTGATCCCAGCGCAGCTCGTCCCAGGGTTGATTCCATGCGCATTGCATCACGGACAACGGGAGGGAGGGGGGGGAAGGCATGGACAACGGGAGTGCGGGCGGGGGGAGGGGGAGAAGGGGGCGAGAAGGCATGGACAACGGGAGTGTGGGCAGGGGAGGGGGGACAAGGGGGCGAGAAGGCACGGACAACGGGAGTGCGGGCAGGGGGAGGGGGTGAGAAGGCACGGACAACAGGAGGGAGGGGGGAGTAGAGAAGGCAGTAGGAGAACCTCATTAAGGAAAATAGTGCTCACAGTCTAAATAACACCTACTGTGTAACACACGAAGTAAAGGGGCCAGTAGCCATGGGAGGGTACAAATGACGACATGGCTGTAATAAGGAGGGACTAACAAGCCTCATAATCAATCAGAAGACAGCATTTACGAAGGACAAAAATGAAAAATATAGGCGGGGAGTGGGCGGGGCTTCCCTCACGTAATGAACTACAGCAGATCTTCACCGGAGCAGCGCTTGCGCGCTGACTCTAGGCTCGACCTAAAGAAAGGAGCAAGCAAGAACCTGGGAATTATAGGCCCATCAGCCTAATAGAGGTAATGCGGAAAAACTATGCCAGACAGGATCTGAATAGACTGAATAAATGGATAAATAATAACAATAAACATCTTACCAGGCAGGGTTCAGAGCCCGCAAAAATATGGCCGACTAAGTTTTTAGACACCTGTGTATTTTGTGGAAATATATTAAAAGAAAGGGTGGTCACATTTACATCACGTTTATAGATCTAAGGGTGGCGTTTGACCTCGTAGCGAGAGGACCCTTGTCGGCTTCATTAAAGAACCAGGGTACACCTGAAGATACTCTAAGCCAGATAGTTAGTTTGCACCCAGGCAATCATGCTAGAGTTCCTTGGGGTATGAATGGCGAGCTTACTAATCCAATCCCTATAAACAGAGGAGTGAGGCAGGGTTGCATGCTTGCACCCACCCTGTTCTCACTCTGTATCAATGATGTTGTTGATCACCTTAAAAAATCTAAGCATGATTCCCCAAAACTCTGTGGAACCCCTGTTCCTGCGTTATTATTTGCAGACGATACCATACTGATTTCACAGTCACTGAAGGGTCTTCAAAACTTACTGGATGACTTTAACACATATTGTAATGAAAAGGGCCTAGAAATAAACAGGAAAAATGAAATAAATGGAAACAGCATAAGAACCTTAGAAGGAAATATCAAGGTCGGTGGGCAAATTCTAGAGCATGTATTGAACTTTGTTTATCTAAGCATAACACTTGATTCCAGATTGTCATGGATCCCGCAATTAAATCATTCTAGAATGGTGCTTACACAAGCGTCAAGGGCTATTGTTTACAAATATAATGCATCCAAGACCAAAATGATCATGCCGGCCCCAGAGATCTACAAACATAATGCCCAGGAGTCTGCTCTAAATGGGTCTGAGTTGTGGGACATAGGTAACGTTAAACACCTTGTATTCAGTGAGAATAAATTTATGAGGGGGATATTAGGCCTACCAGCGGTGACGCCTCTCGTTCCTATGTACCATGACCTATATATCAAACGGATAGAGCATATTGTACTTTTATGCCCAATACTCTATTGGATCAGAGTGTGGATGACCCAGGAGTTGGCAGACTATAGTGAGGGTATCAAGGAATTACAAGAACTCAATAGGACTTTAACCTTTCCCTGGCTTCGAAATGTCCAAAAAGGGCTTATTAAGCTTGGCCTTTCTTCCTACTGGACTGAGCCACAATTATTGGTACAAAGCTCAAAGAAGCAGTTAAGACGAACATACTGGGAGCATGCCCTGAATGTTCTTCACAGTAATTCTAACTCAGGTAGACTGACATTGCAATTTCTTGCTGTTAAACCAATGCCATGTTTTGAAGAGTTCCTAGATACTATTCAACCCCATTTGGCGAGAATCATATATATGAAATTTTGGTATAAACTCTTCAAGCCAAGGCCTATACTGTGAAATGGAAATCACAAGATGAGACTACCTGTACTTTATGCACTTTAGGCCATATTGAAGATGTTGCACATATTCCGGTTTTTTGTACAGCCTACGAAAAGATGAGGAAGAAATGGATCAGCCCATTATGTAAAAGACTGGGGTTTAGTAAGTATCAAGAAGCTCTAAGAATAATGAACTGTGACACAGCGCCATATATAATTTTTAGCTTGTGCAAATATTTGTTAGCAGTAGGATTCAAACGTGGCAAGGTGGGCTTGAAACTGTAATGATGAAATTAACTCTTTATTATCCTATTCTAGTGAACCAAGTATCATACTATTGCTGATGATTGTCATAATGTATATTTTGCATATATTTTATTGTCTTAAGAAAAACATAGTATGAAATGTAAAATGTTTTATGTATATTTGTATTGTTTTTTAACCGAAATGAAAGTTATTTAATCAAGATTGCTATATCACTCTATCGTCCATTGAGTGCATGCTTTGCAAAGCACATAGAATATTTTAAATTACAAAAGTACACTGAATCATCACACATAAATTATTTTTCTTGTGGATGCATTGCATACAGAAAGCAATCTTTTTATTGTTTTGCTTCAGCCTGCTTTTCTATGTATATTTTAGTCCAAACTTAAAATGCAAGCCAAACCTATTCACTTTGGCAATGCTTGTTTGATATGCATTTGACAGCTGACAGGATCCACCCAAAGTGAATCTCCAATGAGAATGAAACTGACTACTGCCCACCATACACTCTGCTATGATGTGACTGGTGGTGTTAGCAGTGGAATTATTCAGCAGTAGGGGGCTTTTTATCAGTGCCCAGTGCGGGAGACAGCCTACTGGCCCTCCCTCTTAAAAGTCTGTCCAGTCTTTCATAGCTGGCGTTCCTTGCCTATATTTATAAGTGGGAATTAGGTGATAACTATATATAGTGTGTGTGCAGTGTAACCGAGTGAAGAATGGTGGAGTTCGCTTGTCACACCGTATTCATGGCTCCACAAGATGGTGGTCTCCTTCCAGAATGTCCTTTTTCCATGATGAACATCACACATGGCATATCCCTGAAGCCAGGACCCCCTATGTGAAACCAGCCTTACCTGTTGAGGGGGCAGAAATTGCTATCCTCTTTCTTTGTTTGGCATAAGGGTCCCTGTCTCAGTGAAACCCACTCCTCACCCCACTTCCTATATTGATATCTGGCACCTGGTAATGATTACCCGTCTAGAGAAAATCCATATCTATGCTTTTACCAATCCAAACTAGTCAGTCCTTAAACACTCTGCTCCAGAAGTCCAGAAAATTAGGACATAAGAAGAAGCAGCCCTTAGGGGGGCTCAGGAGTTTTATTTTGGGCGCCAAACTATAATACATAGTGCCCCCCTTGAGCCAGTGATTCCCGTGTCGTCTGGATCTCGAGGGGACTCTGTACACTAGCCCAGAGCAGATGCATTTCCAGAGGTAGCATCAATGCTGGGTTGCTATCTTCCCATCATGCTGGGAGCAGACAGGGTGGTGGAGGCCCTTGCTAGACACCATTCTTGCTGTGACATGTGGAAACTGGACTGTTGTAAAAGGAGACGAGCTGTCTTGAAGACTGGAAGATCTTCACACTGCCAAGATAAGTGAAAGGACCTGGGTCAAGGACACTGTACAGCACATCGTCTGCCCAGGATCAAACATAGCCATAGTGCTCAGCTGGACTAGAGACAAGACAAATACCACTGGCAAGCATTACATGGGTTGCTGAGCCATAGAGATGCTTTCCTTCTCCATCTTTGGTGAGCCTAGAATGGCATCATCTTCTCCGCAGAGTGAGTCTATATCTTACCTTTCCCAGTGTCAGATGGACCTGGATATCCGGAACCTTCACAGCCCTGGCAAGCAGTCATATCCCATTTACTAGAGTTAGCCTCCCTTCTCCCAGAACCAGATGAACTCTTTGTCTAGTCCTTTCAGTTTGAGTGGCATTTGTGTTTTATGTCGCAGTCCCACAACCCTCAAATTCCATTCCCAGTTGGAAGATACGAGATCATGAGGTACATTGGGTGCTCCCAAGTCTACTGTAATATCTTGACAGTGAGAAGTGGTTTTCAAGATATGGGCCCCTAAATCTTCTATGTTGGGGACATTGTATTGAGTGCTGTCCTACTATTAGATCTGCCCCCACTGAAAAATGATAAGACCAGTTGGGTCCTTAATAGATCTTAAGAACTGAACGGTGCTCCAATTGTACACCGTCTACATGATCCCTGGTAATTGATGAACTGACAACAAGAATTTTGGTACCATAAACACCACAGTTGACTTAGCATGGTGGGGCCCTTGTTGTTTGTATGGTGGGTTTATGGGTGTAGTTTATTTTCTATTTTATGTTTACTCAGCAGCAGGGCTTCAGCCCACTGAATTTTCCACTGTTTATCCTGAACTAGAGACAATTGAAGCAGAAGGCCAGACATATTATTGCAAGATTGTTACGTTGCATTTTTTTGTCTTGCACCTTTGCACGGTTGATGGCGAAATTATGTTCAAACATTACAGCAAATCTAGAGACCTGGAGTCCCTCAAGTGGACCAAAATACAACACCATACGATGGCACTGGTCACATGGCCTCACGGACAATGCCATAGAAAACCGATCATGACAAATATTTAGGGGAAATTGAGTTTTTTCTAAGAGAAGCTACAGTACAATACTTCTTCCCAAGATAGACAAATACTAATCTTATGACTGTACTGTTCCTACACAAGAACACTGTCTATTATAGGCAAGGCACAATAGAGCTAGTTCAGCTCAGGTATTAGAACGTCGACCCCTCCCCCACAGTAGGAGACATTTATAGAGGTTCTTCCCCACTAGCAAACAGATTGCTTGGTGGGCTCATCTAGGGCGCTTCCTTTTTTGAATGATATTTGATGTGCCTCCCCTATCCTGGTCCCTTGACTGTTAACACTGTATCTGGCGATGCTGACTCCTCATTTAATTAATGTTTGAGCTCACTAGTAAGAGATTAAAAATTAACGTGATTGGGAAAAGGTGAATTATGAATGAATCCAACCTCATCACTTTAATCCTCATAATCCTCATCGACATGTTTCTGCCTCACTCATCCATCCTAGCCTATTGGCCAAGGGCATTCATCAAACCCCAAGGGCACTTCTCAAAATGTCTCTTCACTATCCCTGAGTATTCTATGGTGTAGTGTGACGAAAGCAAAATAACAAAATATGGCCAGTCTGCCGGGTACAATAAACACCGTATTAGGATCTGCTCCTGAAAGAATTAATTGCACAATAATTATTTATTCAAAATGTCCTCTAAGCACGTTTTTATTGTAATGAGTACCATGCTTTGCACATTGGTTATAAGGATAACTTTTACGTAAGCGGTGCCCACTATAGGCTCAAGAATGGCTGTACCACACCCCACCTTTGTAAATGCACGCAAAAAACTCATGCATCTAGTGAGGTACGCATCCTCCTATGTGCGTGACCTTTCTATAGATGCCCACCTAACAAAGTTACATCAGCCAGTCTTTTGAGGAAGGGGCATCATATGTTTACCAGGCAAAGCTCCAAAACATAATCGAATCCGTCCCACATGGGGGAAACACTTCATGGTTCGTTAGTGAAGTATTTTAAGGTGCCTAATTGCATATGTTGGGGATATGGCACCTACCTCTAGTGCGATAATTTTTTCCCCTGGCACTGTCACCACGGTAGGGGAAACGGACTATGGCACCATTTTATGTGCCTTCACCTTGGTGACAGCTCAGCCGGCCACAAGCGATGCACGGAAATGCATGGAACCCGTATGTGTGCTATGTGGGATGACGTTGCATACTGCGCTGATACTTGGGGATGGAGGGACTTGTAATCAAATAATGCTCATAAATCTGCATCTGCTGAACGCCTAGACCCGGACGATATCTGTTACTAATGAGGGTTTTCTGAGTTCCATGGTATATATGTATTAAAATCTGTTTTTTTTTTCGTGATCGAAGTTTTTGTTCTGGAGTACTCGGGGTGATAATCAGGTCTAGTCACCTGCCCGAAAATACTGCAAAATAATGGGGTATAATACAGGGGCTTATTTATGAGAGCCCTGCGTCACTTATACACCACGCAAAATGGCACATAGGTATGCGCAGGCCCTGCATTTTGATTTATGAAGCCACACAAAGCCATCCATGAGTGGCCTTGAGTGGTCTCATAAATCATGAGTACGGCGGCGCAGTGCAAATCCATGCGTCCACTTACTCTGCACCCGGGAGGCATTCCATGGGCGTTGTCGTGGGTTTTCCCACGCAACACCCAAGGAATTTGATGCTGCTCCAGATTTACAAAGTGATGTAAACCTGGGGAAGCGCCAAATCCGTACGCCTCCCAAGGTGAGGCGTAATGAGGGGAATATGTTTATTTCTCCTCGTTTTTTCCTCTTTCCGCATTCCGCAGCACTTATAGAAAGAGGAAAACGCCTCTTAGGTTTGTTTTCTGCACAAAACAATCCTGCAAGCAACAGTGCAAGGGTGCCTACGTTGGCACGTGGCTGCCGAAATGGTGCCAGCGCAGGGAGAAAGGACGGGAATCCACCTGTATTCAGGGTGCGGCTCCTCTGTTTGAGCAGAGGAGCATCGCCCCACAAAACAAAATGCCCCAAAAAAGCCCCAAAGATGAAAAATAAAATGGTAATACATTTAATTTATTACCATTTTATTTTTCATCCACCCATCCCGAACCGAGTGTCAGGACGAGGCGGGGCCTGCTACGTGACAGCAGCAGGAAGGATGGTGGGCTGCCTGGGCAGTTCAAAGTGCACATGTCCCTTTGGTTGGCTGTCTTGCGACAGCCAGTCAGACATGCACACTTTGAAACCTCTAACCCTGCCGTCTTAAGACAGCTGGGTTAGACCAAGCCCAGGCCTCCAGTGCCCCCAGGAGCGCAGAGAGAGGCTGCTCCCTCCAATCCTGGTGCTGGTCTCATGCTGGTTATTGTTGAGGGTCTCACACTGGAGTAGGAGCCGAGCAGATGAAAGCTGGACAGGAGCAACGAGGACCTTCGTGCAGGTTACTGCCTTTTTATTTATTTTCTTTATTAACTGTGTACATGCAGTCACCCACCCATTTGCCCTCCGCACCACTCTGGTGCTGCCAGCCATGACTGGGTGCATTCTGCCCTTTCACGTTGGCGCAGGGGAGCCCAGAAAGGTCCCTTTCTGAGCTGCCCTATGCCAAAATCCCATAAATAAGCCCCTCAGTCCACAAAATAGCTCAGAATATGTGAGCAGTGGTTAACAACAAAGACGTTTTCACCACACGATCTCATTGTTTAACCCATTTTCATACAATGATATTCTAAATATTTATTCCTTTTCTTCATGGATGAGCAGGTTTTTAATATCGTGTTTGGCTCTTTTATTTAGCAATTTCTCAGTAATCGCTCGTTGCAGGTCGTTCGCTGTGTGTTTGTTTTTCCATTAAATGTGTTGTGACCAATTTAGTTTTTATTCTTATGTGAGATTTGTAGTAAAATATTCAGTTTTTTATTTTCCTTGTAGTCGTTCCCCATATGGTGGGTTGCACGAACATCTGATCAAATGCATTGCATCTTGACTGCTGCAATTGGTGGATAATGTGTCTTCGCAAGGTACTCTCAATCCTAAATCTGGGGTCTGGGAGCAGGTAGTGTGTGCGAAAGCGCTACAGGAGCAATGCGGTAAATGGCCTGAAATACATAGAATGTTCCAGAAGGTCTTTGGGGTACTGGTTGTTTTTTTCTCAATGTTTTTGCATGGATCAGTTTGTCTATGATGTTTCTTCCTGTTTTTTGTTTTTGATAAGTCATTCTTATTGATTTTTCAAACATAAAGCAAACAAAAGAAATACCACAGGCAGAGCAACACAACCAAGCCATGACCTCATAGCCACACTTCTTCAACATGATCATCAGATCAATCCCTGGAGTCCAAAGTAATCCCACCAAACACCCCAGATCTTACAGTGTCTATTGGGGCAACCTCATGCTGCGTACACAGCCTTCTCCATCTCAGTGCACCAGTCCATAGACCTGTTCCGGGGCAGAAGCAGAGGTCCAATCCTGGGCAATGTCTTGCTTAGCAAGCAGAATCCCCAATACCCGGTGAGCACACATAAAGGAACACTCCACCGCTTGGATAGTGGTGAACCAGTTCCTAGAGAGGGGAAGGGGAACGTTTTGCAGAACATACATGAACCGTGGCAGAACCATCATGTTAAAAAGGGCATTTCTCCCCATAATATTGAGTGGCAGTGATAACCACCGATCCAGTTCTTTCATTATGTGAGTGACAAGGAGCGTCAGGTCCAGGGGCCAAGGGAGCTTAAGAAGGAGAGAAAAGTGAATGCCAAGGTAAAGAAAGATTAAACTGCGGAGGGGGATGTGGCCCGCCAGATGTAATTTTGCGTGTCGCCCGTCAGGGAGAATCAGTAGGGACTTAGAGTGATTAACAAGCAGGCCAGATGCCTTGCCATATAGGTACAGCATGTGTAGTAATCTAGGGCCCACCTCCGCCGGGCAGAACATTGTCAGCATATAGGGCGATGCGATCCTCCTCCTGGCCCTTCCCCCACTGGAACCTTCGGACCTGTGCGTTGCAGCAAACCCACGTTGCTAGTGGCTCGATTACAGAGGCAAAAAGAAGAGAGCACAGGGGACAACCCTTTATGGTTCCATGCTGAATTGGAAACGCCTGCAAGAGGTCCTCATTCACCAGTATCTGAGTCGTGGGTCCAACATATAGCGCACACATGTAAGAAATAAAACGGAGGGCAAAGCCTAGGCGACCAAGTGTGTCGCACAGAAAATCCCAGTTGAGGGAGTCATAGGCCTTTTTAAAATCTGTAAGGAGAAAGGGATTAGACCCTGGTAGCAGGTGACTGTACGTCACAGCTGCCAGCACCCTACGAATAAAGTGTTGCATTCCACAGTGTGGCATAAACCCACATTAATCGAAATGGACTAACGTGTGGATAAGCTTAAGGAGCTGGTTGGATAACACTTTGGCATATATATCAAGTTCAGAATTAATAAGCAAAATCGAGCGATACGACAAGCAGTTCACAGAGGACAACCCCGACTTATGCAGAACCACTATGGTCGCCTCATTCAACTCTGCAGGGAAGTGGCCCTTCACTATGGCATCATTATTTAGCATCAGTAAATGGGGCAGCAGTGATTTCCAGAACTTCCTGTAGCACTCCACCGGGAAGCCAACAGAGCCCGGTGTTTTACCAGGATTCATGTCTGATAGGCCAGTGTTGATTTCTTCAAGGGGGATGGGTTCACTGAGGTTCCTCGCATCAGCCGCTGAGAGGGCGTAGAGAGCAGAAGTAGTAAAAAGCACTGAAAAGTCATCTAAAGTTTTTGAAATGCTGCCCAAGTCTTCACAGGTCACAGTACCACTCCAGAGGTGCATCCTAGATGAGCTCATCAGCTCGTTGGCTCAAGGGATCTCTCTACTCTCTACTACTTATGCTCTCTACTGATGAAGGGCTAAACCCAGAGATACGTGTCTAGAGATAACAGCACTACCTGCACCAACTTTGGTGAAAAACTACAACAATGAAGAAGTAAGCATACTGCATTTACCAGAATGCAAAAGGGTGAACTGTGCTGGGATGAGATGCTTTGTGCTCCCTCCCCCCTTGTGTACCAGACCACTATGAGCAGGCGTTTATGGATCAAGATGGCCACTCCCCAGGAGCCCTGAGTGTAACCGGCATTGTAGATCTTCTCATAGCCATATTGGTCAAGGAAGGGGCATCAAGTGCCCAGGAGATGCGTCTCTTGCAATATGAGCATGTCAGGAGTATGGAGTTTCGCAAAAACCAGTACTGCATTCCGCTTAATGTGGTCGTTCAGGTCATTGACATTCCATGTCATTATTTTAAAAGCCATTGGGATATGAACGGGATATATGAGCCATGGCAACCCCATCATGGGCACTCATGGGGGAGAGGACTATCGGGATTGCAGCCTGCCTGGAATTCAAAAACACAAGGCCAAACAGGCCAACCTACCCCAACCAACTGCCTCAACACACCCCACCCCACCCCACACTTTCACCCCAGCGGCATCTGTCGTCCCAGCAGTGTAAATTACAAACTGCATAAAACCAACTTTTGGAGTGAATCAAACTACGTCACCCCACCAGAAAGTACCAGTTGAAAAGGATATTGTGCTGCTGGCGTTGTAAGTCATTCAAGTCCAGTAGGTAACCGTAGCGGCACCTCTGGCCTATGTTCAGCTACACTCGTCCGCTGGAGGAAAGGCCAAATCCACACTTTCTCCTTCTAGAGGAGAGTCACTGGTGATGGGGGCCTGATGTCATCCTCGCATGGAGGACTGGGGGCGTCTGTGGTGGAATAGGCAGGGGACCCACTGGCCTGCACTCTCCGCTTATGGGAACTCGTCCCGTAGCCTCCGCTTTTCCAGCAAGGAACTCCACCTACAGTCTCACCATGAAGGGGGCGAGTTGCTGAAGAAAGATTTAGAAGCGTGAATAACCTGCAGTCGGGCCAGGAAGAGGAGCATGAAAAGCAAGTACCTCGCTCGCAACTTCTGTCTAACTGCCTTGAAGGATTCGCGTTGTCGCTGTACCAGTCTGGTATAATCTGGAAAGAAGAGGATCCTGGGGGATTGAAAACTTGTGGGAGCCTTCTTCTGGGCAATATGGAGGATGACCTCCCTGTCCTTGTAGTTAAGGATCTTAGCAATCATCGGTCGTGGAGGAACCCCGGGCGGAGGGGCCGCCACCAGCGATCTGTAAGCCTGTTCCTCAATAAGACAGGGAGACAGTTGCCCCACAGGGGTTGACCAAGACCAATACCCCCTCTTCAGGGAAGGTGCCAGCGAATATATGACGTTACAACGCAAACAATTACAACGCATGCTTTTACAATGTGGTTTTTACATCGCAACTACCATTACATCGCATGTTTTTACAACTCATGCCATTAGAACGCATTTTTAAGAACTACCATTACAATGCATTACATTACAACGCATACCATTACAACGCATACCATTACAATGCATAATACTTTTAGTGCAACAGTAGGGTAAGTGTTGGATAGTGTAGGGGTAAAAATTACTATTCCCACTCCGGTGAGTGCAACAGTAGGGAAAGTGTTGGATAGTGTAGGGGTAAAAATTACTATTCCCACTCCGGTGAGTGCAACAGTAGGGAAACTGTTGGATAGTGTAGGGGTAAAAATTACTATTCCCACTCCGGTGAGTGCAACAGTAGGGAAAGTGTTGGATAGTGTAGGGGTAAAAATTACTATTCCCACTCCAGTGAGTGCAACAGTAGGGAAAGTGTTGGATAGTGCAGGGGTAAAAATTACTATTCCCACTCCAGTGAGTGCAACAGTAGGGAAAGTGTTGGATAGCGTAGGGGTAAAAATTACTTTTTTCAACTACCCCAAAACCCATACCCACCCTAAAACTTAAAAATCTCCATTACTTACCATATAATGCGTTATAATGACATGCGTTGTAATGGTATGCGTTGTATTGGCATGCGATGTAAAGGCAGTTGCGTTGTAACAGCTGTGTTGTAAAAGCAGTGCGATGTAATGACTGCGTTGTAATGGATGTTTCCCGGTGCCAGCAGCCAGGATGGCTGTGGAGTCTCGGCAGGTGAGCCAAGGGCTCACGGAGTGACAACCGCCATCTTGGCCGACTTGGCCACGCCCCTGTTCCCTGTTTCTTCCTCTTTAAAAGGCAAGTAAAGTTTTGGTAGGTTTGTTTCCTCTCTAATAAAAATAATCTATCTTAAAAAAAATCTTTTGTAATTTGATTATGCAGCTTAAAAAAACTGATGGCACGTCATCCTTGCGAAGAAACAGTACATCCATAGTATTAGAATTTATAACAAATCCATTGCGTAGCACAGAAAACTAAACACAAATATTTGTGATTACTTCACAGTCCCAGAAGGAGCTTTTTGACTTTTGGTTATATCACAGGCTCAGAAGGAGCTTCCACCTTTTGGTTTTGTTCCTGTAACATGTTTTAAACTGCTCTTTTCATTGATATGGTGATAACAATTCTATTCTATTTCTTAACAATATATCATTGGCTAAACATGGAATTTATTGAGTGATATCTACTCCTCTGTCATGCTGTATCTGGGATCCTGACCACTATCTCCTAATAGACTAAGCCTTGACTACATGAAATGGCTACACCTAGATAGTTAAGAGCCCATAATAAATAACTTGCTGCTCAACTGGTGTGCAATAGTAAAAGTGATCCTTGGGCACAAGTTGTAAATGCCAGTACTCTGAGTGGATACCACCCAGTAACCGCTGACAGGCCCTGGGTCCTAAGAAAGCCAGTACAGTAATCCTGATCTCTTCATATATTACCACTTATGTTCATTTAAGCGCACATACGCTATGTGGGTCGCAATATTATTGTATCCAAAATCTAGGAAATTGTTCCTACTATGCAAAAATGTATGGTTTCACTATCAGTGAAAGGCTGGTGGTAATCGAGCTTAAGAAATGTGGTAAATTCATTGTCACATATTATAGCTAATTTTTCAGCTCAATACTGTAGATTGGAAAAAGCCTGTAAGTGTAATGTTGTAAAGTCAGCTGAGATGCATTTTTAGGAGTAACACTGCTTGCTCAAGAACAAAGATTTTTGTCTCACACTACAAACTTTTACTGTAAACTCCGCAGTCTATCCCTGCGGTGTCAGTAAGGCTAGACTCTGGATTCTCATTTTGCCAGGTTATGTGTGCACACTCTTGGAAAGGTAATTCTTCGGTTTACCAGTCTCTCTTGCTCTGCATGTCTACCAGGAGCTGTGTCCTACCATCAGAGAGTGAGATGTCAGGGATTACTCCAGTAAGGCACTAAGGGGCATATTTACAAAGAAGTGGCGGAGCGTGTCGTTAGCCTCCTTGGCTTAACGACATGCTCTGCCACTTCTGAAACGCAGGGCTGCACCATATTTACAAGAATATGGTGCAGCCCTGCGTTTCCCCCTGAGCTGGTGCTACGTATAGCAGCCTAGCGCCACGCAGGCACCCTTGCACCATAGTGCAAGGGTGTCTGCGTTCAGGGGAAGATTGGAAGGGGAAGATTGTTTATGTACAAAGATTGTTTATGTGCTGGAAGGGGGACCTTCCTGTAAATAAACAATCTTTAAATGCCACTTTGTAACTTCTATGTGTGCTGCTTAAGGCAGCACACACAAAAGTTGCAAAACGGCCTTTTTAAAAAATGATTGTTTATGTGCAGGAAGGGGGACCTTCCTGTACATAAACAATCATTGGCCTTTTGCTGTTTCCATGTGTGCTGCACAACGCAGCACACATGAAAACAGCAAAAACGAGGAGAAATAAAACATTTATCCTCGTTGCGCCAGGGTAAGACCAGGTTTTCCCTGCTCTCAATTCTGGCGCTGCCTCCTATTTACGCCTCCCTTGTAAATAGGAGGCAGTGTCAGAATCAATGGGTGTTACGGTGGAATGCCCACAGCAACACCCATTGCCCTGCCCTTTCACGCTAAGCATAGCGTGAAAGGGGGCCTTATTTACAAGGCAGCGTTAAGCCACATTAAGTGGCTTAACGCTGCCATGTAAATAAGGCGAGGCCCCTATCGCCATCACGGCGCCACTGAAAGTAACGTTGTGATGGCGATGGGGGCTTGTAAATATGCCCCTAAATCGCTGGGTAGGGAGCAGTAAGGTAGTGCTTTTAATGGATTGTACCATTTATTCATGAGAGAGCACATGCTCAGTATCTGTTTTCCTGAGTTGTGCCAGCACCTAGTGAACAGTAAGCTGACTGACACCAGGAAGCTTGTTGAGGAAGCAGACCTCTGGGATAGCACCAGAGTGTCCAAAAAGGTATCTGGAGGGGCTCCCACAAAGGGGGTCAGGGTTCCCAACAGATGAAAGAGGGGGGAGAAAAACTTTTAAAAAAGGAGTTATCAGAAGGCCCCCAAAATAATTCCCAAGGAAGTAGTGGTAACCAGTCCCAGCCTGAACCTAAAAAGAAGGGTTCTATGATCACAAAACAGTGAGGTTTGTCCCCCAATATACTGAGTGCTACAAGTATGGGTACTCCAAGGGTGACTCCAAATGTCCCAAGAGGGCACAGCCTTCCACTGATGGGCAGCCAACTGGGTTGGCGAGTGTAGCGCTCAAGGAGGAGGTGGTCCCAGTTACCTTTGAGGACCTGACAGAGGAGACCCTAGTTTCCCTAGGGGATAAGAGATGGTGGCTAAAGCCCACATGCCTGTAAATACTTCAAAGTATAGGCAGTGGGTCACTATTAATGGCCAATGGGTGGAGGCTTTGTGAGACACAGGAGCCAGCATGACTACTGTCAAGTGTCAGTTGGTGTCTGCAGAGCAGGTCCTACCAAATACATTCCACCATGTCATAGTCGCAGACAATCGAGAAAGCCATCTACCGGTGGCTCTGGTTCCCTTTGAGTGGGGGGGTTCTCAGGTTCTCTGAAAGATACTGTGAGCTCTGCCTTGCCCTGCCTGTTGATTATTTCCTGGGCAACCCTCTGGGGCACACTGCCTGGAGGGAGGTAGAGCTCAGGTCTCACTTGGAGATAACAGGATTACCTGACTGGGTCTGTATGACCACACAGTCCATGGCTACCCAGGAAGCGGGTCAAGGGCATCTGGAGCCAAGGAACAATGGCCCAGACAGCTTCCAAGGAGGAGGGCAAGGGGTGTGGGAAACCAGCCACCGAAGTTCCTGCGGTGAAGGTTGATGGGATCCCTGAGAAAGAGTTCCCGAGCCAACCGGGGAAGACACTGTCACCCTAGGTGACCAAACTGAGCTTCCTAGCTGGCATGATGAGGGTGGGTCCACCAGGGAGGAATTTTGCAGAGCGCAGAAAGAGTGTCCCACTCTTGAGGGCTTGAGTTGACAGCCTCAGCCCATGCAGCAGGTAAAGCCTTTGGGGATCACCTGATCTACTGGGAGAATGATCACCTCTATAGCGAGCCTAAGGCTCCTGGTGCTGGGGAAAACCTGTGTGCTGGTGGTCCCCCAGTGTTACAGGACCGTCCTACTGGGTTTGGCTCATGACATCCCCTGGCCGGAAATTTCGGGCAAGACAAGACCTTCACCAGGCTTGTCTCCCACTTTTATTAGCCCAGAAAGAAGACAGCTTCAGATGCATTCTGCAAGTCATGTCCCATCTGCCAGGCCAGTGGGAAATCAGGGAAAAAGCAAAAAGCTCCCCTGGTCCCATTACCAGTCATTGGCACCTACTTTGTAAGGGTGGGCATCAACATCTTTGAACCCTTGAACCCCAAGACAGCCTTAGGCAACAAGGACCATGCCATCTGCTACCCAGAGGCCATCCCTCTGAGGTCAGTGACTGCACCTTTAGTGGTTAGAGCTCTGATGGGGATCTTTACCTGTATGGGGTTCCCCAAGGAGGTAGTGTGTGACAGAGGCACTAACTTCATGTCTGCATATATGAAGTCATGTCTGATGAGTGTGGTGTAACTTATAAGTTCACCACACCCTATCACCCCCAAACTAATGGTCTTGTGAAGAGATTTAACAAGACCTTGAAGGGCACTTTTATGGCCCTGCTTGAGCCCATGAGGCATAAGTGGGATGTTCTCTTTCCATGCCTTCTCTTTGCCTACAGGGAGGTGCCACAGTCAGTCAGGCAAAACAATTCTTTATTTCCAAGAAATACATTCTTACAGAAATATTGCACATTATCCAATTCATTGACATACATAATTACAAATATCATAAAATCAGGAATACATAGCACTCAATTAAATCAATTCATTCAACACATGTCCTCGGCCTATTATGAATACAGAACTGTATAGAAGTTAAACTTTCTTCTCGCTAAAACTCAGTAAAGGGTCATCAACCCATTATCCCACACATATTAAAACATTTGGAATAATAAGGGATTAGCCAGCAGAATGCAACTAATTTTGTCGGCTAAAACATTATAAAGTGCAGCGTGCAAAGCTGAGTTATTGCAGTCACAGGATCTCGTTCAATCTAACCTCACTAGCTAAGCCAGATTTACCTTCTCAAGACCAGTGTCCTAATCAGGGCATCCTCGTCTGAGACACTAAGAGGTAGAAGGTCTAGCATAAGATGTTATGGTATTGCACAGGTATTGACCAGTGGCAATGGCTACATCTGAAATCTGAAGCCGTATATCAAATTTAGGCCCATTTCTCTCAACCTTATCCCATATCTTTTTAAAACAGACCAGAGAATCTTCTTCCTTTCCTCGAGGAAGAATACACAGTCCACAAATAGGTGGCTCCTTGAGTACTTTCTACCCCACTTACAAGGACACTGAACATGGTTCTTGGCTATTTTTGTTTGGCTGTTGGCTGTTCACCACTCTTCTGCCCTCCTGGCAATCATCAAACCAGCTGTTCCCCTTTCCTCTAGTCCTGCTGGCTTGATATGGGCCCCCCTTTGGCAGCTTAAAGTGGACTAGTAATTGCTTTCTCAATCTGTAGTACCAGCCCTGCGCATCTTGGCCTGCATCCAAGTTTAAATGCTCGAACTCAATTGAGGAAAGGGCATGTAGAGCATCTTCAGTGATCAGAACTCAAATTCTCCTATGGTAAACTACCTCAAGGGACACGGTAACGCTTCCACAAGTCAAAAAAGAATCTGTAAACTCCAAGCTAAGAGCAGAGTGATCACTGGATCCCAAATCAAGAGCTCTAACGTTTTTCACACTATAAACTTGATGAATTGCAACAAAACACATATTCAATGGGCATGTTGCTGTTACCATGTTTAAAGTTTTTATCGGCAGGAATGTCATCATTGCACCGACTGTTAACATTAATCAAATTCTGCTGGGCTAAACAGGGCAGTACCTTTACATCTCCTTCCCTGATGCTTGCCGGGAGATGCAGCCAGGAATGTTTAATGCCAACCGTAACTCTTTCATTGAGTCATCAAACTCCTCAAATGCTGATTTTGAGTAAAAATCCCCCCCCACCACAAACAGAGCAAACAGGATAATCAAATGACAATTTTTGTTCACATCGTTTACCAAATTTAGCAGTTCACACTCAGGTGAGAGGCGGATTAGAGGAACATATAAGTGAAGACAAATCATTTGCTTTAACCCCACATCATCAGCGAACAAATCAATTAAATAGGCAAGGACCCATACACAGTAGTTTGAAGCTTCATTATCTTCCTCTCATAGCGGACAGATACCAGTATTAGCAATCCACCCACTGCTCTTCCTCTTGTCAAGGCCTTGGCGTTTTGTACTATAGCAACAAACCCCTCAACCACTGGGCACTCCAGCAACCAGGTTTCCTGGAGGAACAGTACTGGGTAATTGGTCATAACCTCTCAGTAGTTTTCCATTTCCATAAACGATTTGAACCCATGTACCTTCCATACCAGGACACAACCTGGCATTAGATGCCCTGACTCCTACCAATCGATCTCATCAGCACCTCCACCACTCCAGGCAGCAATATAGCGACCTTGCATGTCTTTCAAGGGGTGACTCTCCACTCCCCAAGGGATGTACCCCTGCCAAGTGTGGCCATCATTCCTCTTGTGCTTATCAAGATCCGGGAGGTGGGACAGATTTTGATTTCTCATGTATAGGGCTCTGTCATTCTGGAACGTGATAGAAACTATTCTTTCTTAGGACCCATTGCATTCCCACCAACTCATTCCAACTCCTATTTTCTGCCCTACACCAAAGAACCTGGTAAAGGTAACCTGATTATGTTTTAACCCTCCACGTTCACATAAAAATGGGGTTGTATGGGGGGAGCAGCCCTCCCCTGGTGTGCCAATAGCCTCCCGCTTTGCCTCGATTCCTACGCAGAGACAGATGGCATTTACTACCAAGGCTGGACCAGAGGCTTCCACTAAGCTCTTCGGCTCCTCAGAGGCAAACAGTACGCTTATTAGTTCTTCTCCCTGCTACTTTCCTAAAACCAATCAATGCCAGATCTTTTGAGGAAATAATCCTTAATCTGTTGATGTTTGCAAAAACACTTAACAGCTTAGATCTGTTTAGGGGTTGACTGCCTGAGTTCTGCATTTTCCTTTTGGATTGCAGCTTTAAAAATAACTGTGGCGGCACCCTAGACTCGGGGTCACCTCCTACTTGGACTGGAGGGGTCTTTTTTAGAACAGTCTTGGAGTTTCTTTCATCAGGATAACAGCTACAAGATGCAAGATTGAGTGGGAGTCTCCCTTTGGTACTTTTCCCCCCAGTGGACTCTTTTACTACAGTTAAACATTCCTCAGTTTTACCTCTCCCTCTTAATTTCCTCATCTTCCTTATGCCTTACTTACCAGAGTTTCCTCTGGAGACTGGTTTCTTATTTATCACAGGGATTACCACTGAGATTGAAGACTCAGGAGGTTGTCTGAGAGGACCCACTCCACGCTACTTCAGTCGAGGCACGTGCTTTCTACTTCCCCTCCTTCTGGGGACCCTCTCTACTGCCCCCAATCTCGACAACAGGGTTAGACTAAACTTTGACAGGATCCTTCTTTTCCCAAAGACACTCCCCCTTTTCAAGATTAGGTAGGAGAGTCTTGAAATATATGTCCCATCATCTACAGTGCAAACAGTAGGAGGCATCACCTCTTGGGGGACAGAAAGAGGACCTAATTTGGCGATACTCTCTTTTGATCCACCTCCCAGGGTAGCGTCCTTGGCCCCTTTCTTTAGTGAGTTCCTGATAGTTTCGAGCAGTTGGATACGCTTAACATTTTGAGTGTTGTTCAAAACCAGGACCTTTAACATTCCCTGAAAGTCAGAAGTATTCCCCAGGGAGTTAGTCTCATTGGCTAACTCATGCTTGTCACCTACAACCTCCCTTGTTAGACCAGCTGCTGATTCTTCATGCCTGATAAAGGATATTTGTTCAGTTTGCACACTGCTAAATTGTTCAGTCAGGACTAAACAATTTAGCAGTGTGCAAACTGAACAATTCAGCAGAGTGTTCAGTCAGGACTAAAACAGACTCAGCTTCCCTCATAGCTATTGGCAAGGATGAAGACCTTCGGGGTCTAGCTCCCAAACGGTCTCCCCCATGACCTTGAAACCCCTCCATCAAGTGTGATACACTTGATAGCTCCAACTCTGCCAATCTTTGTCTGGCACACTCAGTTGAAAGCTGGGTGTACTCTACATCAATCTCTTTGTCAATGGGGAAACTAAATTGAGTAGCCTCAGGGGCCAAGTGGACCAAGCTGGACACTAAGTTTACAGGATTTCTGTACTTTGCAAGCTCCTTTTTGTCTCGGGGGTGCACAACAAGGGCCTCAGTATTGAGTATACTTGTCGGTGACTCAGATGTAGACTCCATCATTGACTCCATCGTAGTATTCATAGACCCTACCTAGAGGTCTTGACTTGACTGAGAGGGGGAGATACCATAGGACCCCCCATGTATGGCTGGTGGGGTCGCTGGTGGGTTGCAACAACCAAGCCCTGAATTGAGTGGGGTACCACATCTCCTAAGTAGTCTCCATTTACCCACTCTGTTATGTTGTTATCTAGAGATTGTCTCCACTGTTTTTAAGGGTGGTGGGGGTACAGGAATGTGACGTACAGACATCCACAGCGGGAGACATCGTTTACAATGCACGTGTTACAATGCATGCTATTACAACACAATTTTTACAACACAAAATCCATTACAACGCATGTCATTACAACACATGCCATTACAAAGCATTCCCCATAGTAATGCCCCGGCGGAGTAAGAATAGTAATTTGCGTTGTAATGGATTATGCGTTGTAATGGCTTGCGTTGTAATGAGATGCATTGTAATGGATTGTATGTTGTAAAAAATGCGTTGCAATGGCAAGCGTTGTAAATGCGTGTGTTGTAACTTGTCCTATTCATCCACAGCATATTCTCTCAGGTACTGCATCGTACTGAGCCTCCCCAGGACAGATACCTTTAGTTGTTCCTGGACGGGACCACGGTAAGCATCTAAGGTCGAGGTGGAGGGCTCCATAGGGGATCCTTTAATCAGGCTTTTTGTTCCCCTGCGCTGATTGGGGCCGTCACCCCCAGCTCCCCTACCTCTAGGCCTTAGTAGGTGCTTCGACATGATAAGGGTAATATAAGTCAATGATAAAAGTTGCACAAGAGCTAATAGCTTTCAGAATCCTGCCTCCAACTGATGCCTTGGCCAGAGAGAATAATAGCTGTGTCGGTGGCATGAAGAGCAAAAAGCAATAAGCAGCAAGCACCAAACAGCGTTGGACCTTACTGGCATGAAAACAAAACAAGAGTGAGCACAGGAAGCCCCTACAGAACACAAGCTGCACCAAACTCCCTAGAGTGGCCGCCTTCATGCACTGGGATGCCCCACACTGCACATGCCCAAAGCGCCTCCTTTCACGCCGGTTCTTCTGCGCTTCCCACTACAACCAAAGAGCCAAGAGTCTGAGGATTCGACTACACAGGTAGAAAGTACAAGGGGGTCAAGGTGGAAACACTGACAACCACAGCACTTTCCAGCACTTTGCCACTGCTCACTGTTTTGTCTGCACTTTGCGCTTTGGGGTAGCTTGTTACAAAGTCTCGTGGCTCCCCCACATCAACAGGAGCAACAAACAGAATCAGCAACCACACCCTCCATGTGGAAAAGAACACAGAATGTGCAAAAAAAAAATAAAGATTTATAGGCAGGGTTCCGTGATGTACCTGGTACACCCAAAGGTTTGGGTAGCGTCCCCCACTTTTAGCTGGGGACAAACGTGTTAGACCTGACAGCCTTAGGGTAGTCTCCACTCCAATTTTTTGCCTACCTCTACCACTTTTTCTGACCTTGTTTTTGCTAGCTTTAGGACTCTGTGCACTTTGCCACTACTAACCAGTGCTAAAGTGCTTGTGCTCCCTCCCTAAACATGGTAATATTGGCTCATCCCCAATTTACGTATTTAACTTACTTACAAGTCCCTAGTAAAGTGCCCTACATGTGCCCAGGGCCTGTAAATTAAATGCTACTAGTGGGCCTGCAGCACTCATTGTGCCACCCACTTAAATAGCCCTCTAACTATGGCTCAGGCCTGCCATTGCAGAGCCTGGTTGAGCAATTTACTCTGCAATTTCGACCTGACAAGATAAAACTCTTGCAGGTCTAACCCTTCCCTTTTTATACATATAAGTCATCTCTAAGGGAAGCCCTGGACAACCCAGAGGGCAGGGAGCAATGTATTTAAAAGATAGGACATGTACCTTCTAAGTTTTTCATGTCCTAGTAGTGAAAAACTCACACATTCATTTTCAGCACTACAAGGTCTATCTCTCCCCTAGGATAACATTGAGATTACCTTATTACATTTTTAAGTGTAATTCCCTTATGAAGAGAGAGACTTTTCAAGTCTGGTGTCTCCGGAATCCCAATTTAAAATCACAACTTATGGTGAAATCAGTCTTTGACTTGCAATTCTAAAAATGCCACTTTTATAAAGTTGTCATTTTCTTACTTTAGCCTTTTGGGGCCTGCTGCCTGCCTCTTATACACTTCTGGGAAGGTGACAGCTGGGCTTTGTGTATTGCCCCTCGACAGCCACACACAATGGGGGCTTAGGTGTGACTTGATGGGCCATCCTGGGAGGATGGGAGGGAGTAGCTGGATCCAGCCTTGCTTACACCTGAATAGGCTGTGTCCTGTCCCCACCCAAGGGGCTGTAGTGCATCTGGAGCCAGGGCAGGAAGGGAGGACCTATGTGCACTCCAAAGGCATCTCCTTGAAGTCTCACCCACTACAAAGGCACAACTGGGTATACGTACCGGACCTCTGACACCACCACTTCAGTACAATTCTGGACCTGTGAATACTCTGCCAGGAAGAAGGACTGCTTTGCTGCTGAAGGACTGCCACTTTGTTGGACTGCTGCTTTGCTAGGCTCCTGCCTTGCTGTGCTGCCTTGCTGCCTGCTGTCTCCCTGCCTGGGTGAGAAGGACTGGACCTGCATCACTTAAACCCAGAGTGATTCCAAGGGCTTGCTGGCTTGTCTCCTGATCTGAAGTCTCAGGAACATAAAAGACTTCCAGCTCTTTTGCTGCTGCACCTGAACTCTGCCATCTGTGAGTCTGCCCTGCCAAGTGGTGCACTGCCAACCCAGTCCTGGACCCTTGGAAGTGAGTCCTAAGGTGCTTGCTCCAGTGAAAGCCACGCATCCTCTCGAACCAGCGCATCGGCGCCATTGCACGAATTGGAACCGGTGTATCGCCCCTATTGTGTGGCCAAAACCGATGCACTGGTGCATCGCCTCTGCTGCATGAATCGTACCAATGCATCGCTTTTGGCACCAGCACTGTGCGACACTCTACCTGAGGTCTGCACATCTCCGTTCGACGACAGCCTTGACGTCGCAGCTGAGAACTCTGCATTGCAGCCCCCGTGCTCATCGGAGCCGACACATCGCCGCTGTTGTGCTGACCAGGATCAGCGCATCCCCGCCATTGCGTGGAACGACGCCGATGCATTGTTTTGGCTACACCCGCATCCTCTTCGATGTTGACGCAGCCAGGATCAAGGTACTTTTGTTCAGCGGGCCTAACTGGGTCCATGTATCCAGCCCACGCTCCATCGCGGTCGGCTTGAACTTTTAACTTTGTCCCAGTCTGGCGTGACCAACTATCCCAAGTAATCGCTTATTGTTACTAAACGCTATTTCACAGTTTATTTGTAAAAAAAATTCGTATCTCAAGGTCTACTTATTGGATTTTTGTCATTTTGGTCTTGTTTTATTTACTAAAGTAAGTTCTACTTTTCCAACCTGGTGTGAAATCTTTTTGTATGATGTTTCACTGTTTGACAGTTTGAAGTGTTGCACAAATACTTCATACATTGCCTCCAACTTAAGCCTGACTGTTCTGTGCCAAGCTACCAGAGGGGGAGCACAGGTAAATTTAGGGTTTGCCTGCTTCTTACCCAGACTAGGATTGTAGTTGCTGCCTGGCTTGGATTCATACCCTAGTCAACCAATAACCCAATTTCTAACACAAGGGCTTTACATTACAATTCTTTAAACACCAAACTCAACATTTCTACCTGCTCCTAACTGTAAGTTCTCACTTATTAAATGTAGTAAGTAAACCCAATGTTATCCTATGGAAGCGTTAAGCCTAGCAGTAGTGAAAAAATGACTTTAAGAGTTTTTCACTACCAGGACATGTAAAAGTTAAAAGTGCATATCCAACCTTTTAGATACACTGCACTCTTCCCTCTGGGATGTTTATTTCCTACCCTAGGGATGACATATTTATTAAAAGGAAGGTTTAGGCCTGCCAAAAGGTTTATTTTGCCAGGACAAAATACAAGCTGCAATGGCAGGCCTGATCCATGTTTAAAAGGCTACTTAAGTGGGTGGCACAACCAGTACTGCAGGCCCACTAGTAGCATTCATTTTACAGGGCCCTGGGTACCTGTAGAACCACTTTACCAGGGACTTACAAAAAAATGAAATGTGCAATTGGGAGTAAGCAAATGTTACCATGCTTAAAGGAGACAGCCCACAAACTTTAGCACTGGAGCAGTGGTAAAGTGCACAGAGTCCTAAGGCCAACAAAAACGAGACCAGCAAAAATGGAGGAGGAAGGCAAAAAATTTGGGGAAGCCCACCCTAAGCCTGTCAGGTCTAACACTAGGCATCTTGGCACTAGAAAATACAAAAAAGGTGGAAAAAGAGAGACTGGTTTAACAAAACAGGAGAGTTTTTAAAGGTTTCGTGAAAGCCAGGAGAGGTGACATAGATTTCAAATGCAGAGGTAAATTAGTCCAAAAGATGGGAGCCCAGAAAACGCAAAACAGCCACCCTATTGTGACTGTTTTACACGAGGAATGATGAATAATAGTTGGGATTGCGATTGCAAAGTCTTTGCTGGAAGTTAGGGGCTCATTACGATGGCGGAACGATCGCCACCGCCGGGCCGGCGGTGGCAATCGTTACGCCATCAAATAGAGAATTACCCACCGCCATATTAGGATGCGATGGGTACCGCGGCGGACGCAAAGTCCGTCCGCCGCTTTTCCGCCGGTGGCAATCGCACCGATTGCCTGGCTGGCGGAGCAGGGCCACTAATATGGTGGCGGTGCCTAGCAGGCACCATCCGCCATATTAGGATGTGGGTTTCAGGAGGCCTTTCCATGGAGGCGATGCCGCCATGGAAAGGCTGGTGGGGATTGGGTTCGGGGGCCCGTTGTGGGCCCCCATGGGGGGGGTGTCGCTGCACAGGGGGGTACCCATGGTACCCCCCTGCATTTCCATGCACCAAGTGGCAGGCACCGCGTGGTGCCTGCCACGTGGTGCAGGGAAATGCGGTGCAAGCACCTTTCACATTGCAGACGCTGCTGCAGCCAGCAGCACCGCCCATAATGTTAAAGGCCCAGGATGCGCCCGCCAGTATTGCGGTCGCATCCTAATTGCAGTGGTGGGACCGCCGCATGTCTGGCGGGCGGTCCCAATCACCGCTAGGGTGGCGGGCGGACAAAGTCCGCCTGCCATCGTAATGAGCCCCTAAGTGAGTGAAAAATTGAGCTAAGGGAGATTTTTCTGTTTGGTAGAAAATCCGATGCATGAAAGACAATGTTTTATAGCAATTATTTCCTTTACAAGAGGAGGACAGTGGAACCTGAAACAAGCCTACAAGATGTAATCAAAATGTTGTAGTTATCAGGCTATGCATACCATCAATGTTAGAATCCTTTGAAGTTTCGATAATGATAAATCAGGTAAAACTAAATAAAGTATTTAACAGAAGTCAAGAAGACCACTAGAGCATGTGAATGTGTTGCAAGAAAGGATAGAGCTTTCTTTAGCAGTTTTAAAAGCCGTAAGAGGTGACCACTGTTATTTAGGCAGAAGAAGAAAGATTGTGATCAAATAGAACTCCAATGATAATAATAATAATAGAACTTTGATGGAGGGTAGATTGAGGCCATAATGAGTCATGGCATCGGTCATATCATTTCCATAGTAAGATCTCAGATTTGTTGTGAATTGAACTTCAAAAAAGTGTTAGACATTCATACTTGGACGTCTTGTAGAGAAGATGAAAAACTACCAGCAGAATGCAGAGAAGACGGATCCAATTAGATGACTAAGGGGCAGATGTATCAAGCAAAATTGCGTTCGCAAACGCCGAAATTCGCAGAATTTCGGCATTTGCGAACGCAATTTTGCTTAGTGGTATGTATTAAGGCAAAACTGTCTTGCAAAATAAGGAATCGCAAAATTTGCGATTCCCTATTTTGCGATTGCATTTAAGGAATCGCAAATTGCGATTCCTTAAATCCAATGTAAGAAACACCAAAAAAGTGCAATTTGGCTTTAAGGAATCGCAAATTACCACCAACTTCAAGTTGGTGGTAATATGCTATTTCTTTGAAAAATGCACTCTTTAGCATTTTTCAAAGTGCCATGTGGCGCACATACATGCCCTTAGGGCATGTATGTGCGCCACATGTGCACACATACATATTTCAGGGTGCAACAGGGTATCAAAAGGACACCCTGGCTCCTTGAAATTGCATTCTCAATTTGCGACTCTCTAATTGCGATTCGCAAATTGAGAATGTCTTCCCATTCATTCCTATGGGCCTCTACGCCCATAGGAATGAATGGGAAAGTATTCCTTAATTGCGAATCGCAATTTGCAATTCGCAATTAAGGAATATTAAGGAATCGCAATTATTATTGCGATTCCTACATACATAGCAGTTTGCGATTCCTTAATAGCAATTCGCTAAAATTCGCTATTAAGGAATCGCAAATGCAATCCTTGATACATCTGCCCCCAATTGAGATGATAAGAGATGACTGTACAAATAAATGATCTAAATAAAAGACTTAGAGGACAGGTATAAATATTAAAATACCTGGGAGAGAGTGACGATCCTTGTGGTATCCAGTAGCAGCTCGTGGTGGAGTGCTGCGGAGCGGTGGGCGGGGTGGGGAGGAGCAGGGTGGGGGTAGTAAACTACGGCATACGGCTGAACAGAGGTAAGTAAACAAATAAATAAATAAAACGAATTTCGTTGCACGCGCTGCATCGCATTTGGCAATGCAGCATGCGCAATGAAATTCGTTTTATTTATTTATTTGTTTACTTACCTCTGTTCAGCCATATGCCATAGTTTACTACCCCCCACCCTGCTCCTCCCCCGCCCCGCCCCACCGCCCCGCAGCACTCCCACCACGAGCCGCTACTGGTGGTATCCCACAAGTAACAATATAAGAGGGTGAGTGATTTGGACATAAAATCACCGATTGAGAACGATCAATAAGAAAAGATGAAAACCATGCAGCTACTAATCCCTTGATACTCTTGTCTGAGAGACTACTCAAAAGTATGGAGTGGTTAACCATATCAAAGGCTGCAGAAAAATCTAATAAAATAGGAGTGCGGAATTGCTTATATCACAAATATACTTTAATTTTCAAGGGTGGGGGAAAATGTTGTTTCTGATCTGTGAGGCAGGTGAAATCCTAAATTGAGTGAACTGAGATAATTATTATTCTCGAGATGCTTGGTCAGCTGTTTTGCTACAATGTTGTCAGTTTATCGAAACAAGATAACAACAAATTGGGCCTATAGTTTTCTGTGACTATCCTGTCAAGATTGGTCTTTTTAACACTGGGGTGACTAAATCAGTCTTCAGTTCAATTGGCACTGATCCTTTAAAAAAAAAAAAAATAGCATTAGAAGTTAACATAGGACCAATACTTTGTGTGCACGACTGGAGGAAGGACACCAGGCAGCTATCATCAGGACTGCCTGATTTGATTGTACTGACAATGACTCCCTCTATAGTGGTGAGATCACAGCTGTCCCAAACGCAAGAAGCACTGGGGAGAAAAGGGATTGGCACCTCTCCCTAAAATGTTTCTTTTTATCCTCCTCTCTGCCCATAGTGCTTGGTCCCAGCCCCTTCTCCATTCCTGTGCTCTATTCAAATCTCACTATGCGCAGGCGGTGTTTATCTCCATGGTACAGCAATGTGCCTTGATTGCTCCTCAGGACTTTGAGTCTGGCAGGGAAACAGTAATGTGGAATAGATTGCTGAAGAGCCTTGGAGAGGGGACTGAGCTGATCAGGAGGAAAAATGGAGTTTAGGGTCCTAGTGCTGAGGTGAGAGCTGGCTCACCATGATGTAGACGTCGAACGTACATGCAGTATGCTCCCTCCTATGCGCAGTGCTGGAAAAATAATAATTGGATTGCATTTAAGTAAGGAGCTCGTTGTTCTGCACTTGCGAAGTTCGAAGACATGGGAAAGGTTCCTCTTTCAATATGGCCAGCTTGCAGTCAGACGAAGAAGATGGCTGGCTTGCATGGCATTAGTCCCTTATTTGTTTCTTTGCTTAACTTCAGGCCCAGTCTAAGATTCGTGATATGGATTGACTTACATCATTAGCCTTCACTGAAAAATATGACTTATTTAACTGTTAGTGCCATTCAGCTACAACAGCATGTTGCATTATGGGTCACGCAGTTTCACTTTGAACATTGTTAGCAGGTGTCTACAAATCCCAGCATGCACAGTACTACTGGTTATTACCCCAGGGATGATTAAGCGTGTCACACATGACATGGGACCAATTGACGTCTATCCTAATGTAATAACTGATATTACAGAGAGATAGCTAAACATATCTTCTAGAGGTTGTAACCATGTTAACCTGAATCTTCTTCTGTACAAGTTGGAACCCCAATGCAGAACAAGGAGGACACTGACAGTAAAGTGTGCAGCAGGTCAGGGAATCACCGAAATGATGTTGCTTGCTACAGCACAAGCTGCAAAATTTACTGCAAAGGCAAACCAAACAGGCACTCATATCCACAGTGCTGGCCTGATCCAAAGTGCATCTTCCTATCGGTTGAAGTCTTATCCCAACCTTAGTACTTGCCAGGCGCGCAACGGCCATTGGGCTGAAAGGGCTTTACCCCCACCCCCGTCAGGTGCCGTGGACTGGGCTGTGGCCACCGACCGGTAACCCAGGGTATTGCACTGGCCGTCCAAAAAGCCCTGGCATTCGCAGTGCAGAAAACAAGCCTTTGCATTTAGGTTTTGTTCCTTGTTTTAGCAGCTTCCCCTGTCGAGCAATTTCGTGGCTTAATCGCTGCATCTCTGCATGACAACGGGCAGCGAGGAGATGGGCTCGAAGATAGGCAGTGGGTGTGACGTTAAGGCAGACCTCACCGCCCAGGAATGAACAAAAGGAAAAAGAGGAAATATGCTCCATCTTCAATGGGCATTGCTATTGCTTCCTTTTCACAAACTGAAGAGTGGGGCGCAGGTGAATTTAAAGTGGAAAGATGATAGATGTGTACAGAGTTGCCACCTATTTCATGTAAAATATGGGCACTACGTTTCTATTTCAATATCAATTTGTAGAAAAATCAGATGTATGCCTTTTATTACCCATTTATTACCCATTTATTTTATTTTATTTTAATAATTATTTAGGGATTATGTAAATTGCTTGGAAATAATTTAGCACGATTTATGCTTGCATTTTACAATTTAAACCTTTTATTTCAAACTGGAATAAAAGAGAGGTGGGTATAGGAGAGTTTATGTTATGTTATGTTATCCAAACTTAAGTAGCTTCTTGAAGCAGACAAAATCAGAGCAAATGCGAATGTGAGGCAGAAGCCTGTTCCAATGAAAAGAGCCCAGGTAAGAAAAGGATCGATCGCCCTGACTGACTGTGCGAATACGACGTGGGCAGAGCAAGAATTGATCCTTAGATCTCAAATTTCTGGTGGGTTGATAGCTTGACAGTTTGTTTTGTAGATACGTTGGTCCTTTACCTGAAAGAGCTCTGTGTACCAGTCACAGAAGCTTGAAAATAACTCACTTTCTAATGGGAAGCCAGTGCAGTGATTTAAGCAGGAGTACAAAAGGTGTACGAGGTGGGAGTTTGAGGACAAGCCGGGCCGTACTGTTCTGGACTACCTGTAGTCTGGACAGGAGAGAGTCATTAGCTGCTGCCATGAGGGCATTACCATAATCTAAGTGGCTGATCACAAGTGCCTGCATGAGAGTCTTTCTTGTATGGAGAGGCAGCCATTGAAATACTCTTCTTAACATGCACATTATCCCAAAGTAGGTGCCACGTAGAGTTCAATTGCTCTCTCATTGAGAGGCTATCGTCCATTAGAATGCCCAGGTTTTTGACCACCGTTTTGGGTTGAGGGGGAGTGCCTAATTCAGGTGGCCACCAATCGTTCGTCCAGTATTCATGGGCCTTGCCGAACAACACTATTTCTGATTTGTCACTATTGAGCTGTAGGTAATTGTGGGACATCCAGGAAGCAATTTTTCTCATGCACTCTCTGAACTTCAGTTTAATAGAGTTCAGGGTTTGGGCCCATGGAGATGATCAATTGAGGTTCACCAGCATATGAGATAACATCAAATCCATACGACCTGATTACTTGAGCCAGAGGTGCCACACAGATGTTAAAGAGTACAGGGCCTTGTGAAGAGCCCTGAGGGACTCCTCTGCCCAATGACATGACCCGAGATTTAAAGGAGCCTAGATGGATAACCATGGTACAGTTGCTGAGAAAGCTCTGAAACCAGCCAAGGGCTTTGCCACAGAGACCGATCTCAGAAAGTATTTGAATCATGATCGAATGTGAGATGGTGTTGAAGGCAGCCGAGAGATCAAGCAACACCAGCATGGCTGGACAGCTCTCATCAAGGGAGAGTCTTATAGTATCTAGAACCCCCAAGTGCTATGGAAGGCTCTAAATCCAGATTGTGAGGGGGTATAATAGGGTATTAGATACTAAATACTGGGTAAATTGTTGGCTAACTAGGCGTTCAATAATCTTGCCAGGGTAAGGGAGAAGGGAGATGGCCCTATAGTTTGCTGGATTCAAAGGGTCTGCAATAGGCTTTTTCAGAATGGGCATGACCTGCTCTATTTTCCACGCCCGAGGCAAAGTGGCAGTATCGAGGGAAAGGTTACACAGTGCTGTGATGGCAGCAATTAGAGAATTGGCAAGTCCTACCATTATGCGAGGGGGAGAAGCAAGCAAGAAAAGATAAAAGGGAAGAGAAGAGAAGAGAAGAGAAAGGGAAGAGGTAGATGTAAGAGAGGCAGAATCAAGCAAGAAAAGATAAAAAGGAAAGAGAAGAGAAGCTTCTGGGAGGAGAGGGGTAGATGGAGAAGAAGAGAGACAAGAGGTGGATGAAAGAGGGACAGAACTAGCATGAGAAGGAAAGAGGCTTGCTGGAGAGAGGCCAGGGGAATACTCTAGACTTGCCTGAAACACCTCCTCGTCCGTGGTGAGAATCTTATGGGAAAGGAGTGAAGGGTCTTCTTCCTGCAACTGTGAGTAGATTGATTATCACCTTGCAAAAAGAATGCTGCAAAGAAAGTGAAGTTCTGATATTGTACCCAAGACTCCTGCAGCACTACACTGATGCATGATAGTGCAACCTGGTACGTCCTGAGGCTTCTAAATGATAGCCACATATGTTACTGCAAGAGCTGGACACTGTGGCATCGCAGTATTTCAGCCTGGGTAGTTTTTGATATGGAAGTGGTGCAGCAGAACGACAGTGACCCTAATGCCCTAGACCTTACTCTTGGTCCATTGGGGCTTAATGTATCCTCTTGTGTTAACGAACCATTTGAGAGGAGGCTGGTCCACTCAAGTAACCGCCGAAGGGTGAGGTGGAGTGTCATTCCATCAACCGGGTCTATCCAAAAGCGGATTTATAAGGCTCTTGCCATGGCCCTGGAAGCTGTCTTATTGTTGGGGGGATACTCCTTGACAGCGGCCACCTGGGGTGACCTTGATATAATTAATAATTCTATGTTTCATACCCTCAAAGACCTTTTTATGCAGGAATTCTAGGTCCCTCCCTAGAAAGATCAAGGTGGCTTCGTGGTATAATAAAACTTGCAGAGCGGCCCACAAAACACTTTTAGATGCTATTAGAAGTGGTAAGAGGAATTTTGTTATAGAAACAAGGGCCTCCTTCAAAGCCTCATTAGGTAAGGCTAAACACGAGTATGAGGTAGAGGAATGAAAGCTCCTGCTTAATGCCATGAAACCGAGAGATCATCGGCTGTTTTGGCACACTTTGGCTAACAAGACCCCGAAATCAGCAGCTCCACTGAACTCTAACATCCCGACAGTAGACTGCGTCAACCACCTTTCGGGGCTGCATGATGGGGGGGGGAGGACAAGGTAAGGACCCATTATGACTGTATTGAGGATCCTGCTATTATGCCAGTGGAGCCTGGTAGTGCGGAAAACGAACTGTGTAGGGAGGCTCCATCTGAACAAACTGTTTACAAATTTCCCTTAATTATGTGGAGGAGGTCATTAAAGCCATAGACTGGATCACTCCAGGAAAAGCCCCAGAGTTAGACAAAGTGCCTGCACACCTCTTCAAAGCAGAAAAGTCAATTTGGGGCCCATATTTTTCCAAGTACTTTAATTGTACCTTGGAAGGCTCACCCCTCCCCACTTGAACTGGGGCCAAGATTGTACCTATCCATAAAAAGGGTTCACTGTCCCTGCCACCTAACTATCGGCCAATCAGTCTTATTGACAGTTTCCAAAAGCTTTTTTGCCGTATACTGCTAGATAGGTTGTACGAATGGGTTGATGGTGTTGATGGGTCCAAGCAGGGTTTAGACCAGAGTCCAGTACCATCGATCAAGTATTTCTACTGCAGGCTATATATTGGAAGTATGTCACCTTGGGAGGTAGTCGGCTTTATGTAGTCTTTGTTGACCTCCTCACTGCCTTCAACCTTGCCCCAAGAGAGGCCTTGTGGTAGGTCCTAACTGAACAGGGTGCCCCAAGTTACTTAGTTGATGTCATCAGGTGGCTGCACCAAAAGAACTATGCGCAGGTGAGATACGGCAAACACGGGGAACTGACTACATCAATACCAGTTACAAGGGGGATAAGACAGGGTTGTGTTCTTGCCCCAATCTTGTTTCTCTTATACATGAATAACCTGGTAGCCCACCTAGAGAATGAAAACATGATGCACCTAGTTTGGCAGGTATGACGATTCCAGCCCTCCTGTCCACTGATGACACTCTACTGATATTCAAATCCCCTATGGGTATCCGAAATCTCTTGGACCAGTTTGGTGTCTTCTGCGAACAAAGAGGGCTTGAAATCAATTTACAAAAAACGAAGTATATCGCTTTCAACCGCAGACATATGATCTGCCCAAACCCATCCTCGCACAGTGCTCCACTGTAGAGTGTCCACACTTTTGAGTATTTGGGTCTCACTCTGACGGAGAACTTTGGCTGGTCCACCCAGATCCACAAGTGTAAGCTCAAGCCCGAACACTATGCAGGGAGAATTTGAGGGTCTTAAGGGCTCCAGTTTTTGACCTGTATTCCCAGCCATCCAAATTTTGGAGAAGGTCTTAGCACTAGAGGTGGGGGAGAATACATTTATACGATCTTTGGAGAACCTCCCCACCAGCACCCCGCTCCTGCCACTGTGGCTGGATCTAGGCCAAAGGTCCATTGCCTATAAAGCAGCCCTTAGACCTTTAATATACTGGAGATGGCTATGGACCTCAGTAGACCTAGTTATGTATCCGGAGGGCCTGGAGGAGCGCCTCCAGCAGTCCGGGGTCTCTGGGACCCCCTGGCTAGGACATATCAAAACCCTCCTGGCTAAGATGGGGTGTGAGCATCTGTGGACTAACCCGGGAGCTTGGACCAGTATAACAAAGGCTGCACTCAAGGGGATGTACTGGAGCTATGTAGAAGGGGAATCGAGCAGAACTAGGAGTCTGGGTACCTTGACACTAGCCTTTTGGAATGCAAAGATAACTTTCGTATGGAAGAGTACGTGAATTCCATTGAACCCTCACTGGCAAAAACCTTGTACATTAAATTTTGTCTTGGGACTTTACCATTGCGAACTTTCACTGTCAACTGGAGGCCCCATGGCAGTGAACCAAATCTTACCTGCCCTTTTTGTCCTCAGGTGAAAGAATGTATTAATAATATATTATTTTTCTGCCAGCGATATTCAAATACTTCCACTTTGCCAGAGTATGTGGATCAGGAATTATAGGGCTGGCTCTAGAGTCTTCCGATCTGACACAACAAAGTCGACTGTGTTTGCTTTGTACTGTTTTTTAATGGGGGTATGGAGAATCAGACAGGGTAGTGTTGGGTACTGAGATCTCCACACTAATGTCTATTGTTGCCAGTAATAAGATTTGCCTAGGTTTTTATCTCGACCCTCTAATTGATTGACCCTTCCTAGTGAGGTGCTACTGTAACTTATGATTATAAGTCAATGGCTCTGGACACACTGTGAAACATTATGATTGACGATGATTTTTCGAGTTGTTACACGAGCAATGATCCCATGATTTTAATAAGGTTTTATGGATTATTATTGATTGTATTGTTTTAATGTTTTTATCTGAATTGTACTCATGTGTGTACTTTTATGGCAGTATCTGCTGAATAAAGATTATGATGATGAGTCTAGGTAGCCTAACAAACAGGAACAGTGGGCATCGGCAAGTCCCCATGAAGGCTAAACAGCAAAAAGCACTTTGAGAAAAAATCTCATTTCCTGAAATACTGGGCCAAAGATGAAGAAAGAAGAGCTATGGATGCACAAATCAGAATGTGGGCCTCCCTGAATGAGTTGGGAACCCAAGCACTGAGCTGCTTTTGGAAGAGTAAAGTAGCACAACATTTGTAACCAATGTCCTACTGAGTTCTTCTCAGTTGAATGGTCACACATAATCCTAGTTTCACCATTGCCACTCGAAGCACCAATCACACCTATAATTGCTAAACTGTGAAACAACAGGCAACAGATCGCATCCTGCGAAACTGTGTGAAGCATGCTCGCCTAGGCCTTATGCCCAATGCCCAAGGTTCTCCCGTCTCACTACCAGTCACCCCCAGAATGAAGAATTGGAATATTTTTAGTGTGTGCATCCTGAACTGATTTATTTCAAGGTGCTCTCAAATGGTATGCTTATGCTAAAGGAAGCCCAGAGAAGAAAATTAATTGCCTAGGGCCACGTAGTTTGGTCAAGCTGCAAAGCTGGGATTGAAACCAGTTTTGTTATTGCACATTGCACAATAATGACACTGCATAGCTATCACATTTTTTCATCTTCTGCTTTTATGACAATTTAATTATTGACCCAAGAGGAAAGTCAGTTGCCTTGTGCCTCCTATATAAGGTATTCATTGTTGATATAGCTGGAGCAACATTATGGTTTATTAAACCATTTATAAGAAAGGATTTTGTGCAGTGTGCATCCTGAACTGAATTATCTCAAGGTGCTCTTAGATGTGATGATAATGGAAAAGGAGTAACAATGATGAAAAGCAATTTTGAGGGTCACATAGTTTGGTCAAGCAGGGAAACCAGACTCTGTTGGTCAGGGCGCCACAACTAGTTTTGCTTTGGGCCCCACAAAAGCTTCTGACTAGTCTGGCTTACTTAGACAATTGGTGATGCAGAAGCACTGCTTTTTCCTGCTAAATGTCTGGCTGTGCAAAAACAAAACAGAATGTTTCTGGATGTTAAGAAATAACTTCCCTAATCATACCTCAAGGACACGTTATAGTTCCCAGCAGACCTGAAAGTCCTGCACAATAGGAAAGCTCACTTCTTCACTGAGGCATCAGTAGAGTGGACATGGGCTGAAGCACTAACAAACTATGAAAGACCTATACACTAATCCCATTACAGGCCGAGATTATGATCGCAACGACGAAGAAAACCGCAGTTACTTGGCAGACCATCCTCTACTCTGCACAAGCTGAGAGGGTTGCTGCAGCAGTGGTCACACTCCATGAATCCTTGAGCTTGATTGGCACCAGTGATTCAGGAGACAGCTCATTGGCAATTGGTAGTGACAAAGACATGCTGGGAAACCTTCCTGCAGATGAGGCTAGTGGCTGTAGCTGAGTACTTATGCAAAACAATCGCAGACCATTGCCTGCTCCTCATTACTCTAGCCTGTGGTATGTTGCCCATGATCATTCCCACATGCAAATTGAAGGTGGCAGAGCTGCAAGATGCTGTTTTCAGGGGACTGTTAGCCAAAGTGGACTATTATAGAGAAAGTGAAGAGAAATCAGGAAGTGTGCTGGCAGACTAGGGAGTGTTAGGTGTTATCATTTGTCAATAAATGTTGATAAAACTTGAATTAGAACCAGAAATACCACATTATACTAGCTAAACCGGTTTAATGTGTAGGAAAATACAACAATTACCATTTGTTCGACTAAAATTCCTTGAATGACAGGCATAATTTTCCAGTAAAATTTGTTAGATGCCTAGATTGCTTTAAAATGCACTAACTGCCATGTATTGGCCACAAAAGGAACCCTATGCACATTAGTACAATAACTATAACAAGGAGAGGATGTGGCAATAAGGCCAGAGCTTCTGACTTAGGAGCTGGGAAAACAGGTTCGAGTCTCTGCATCAGCTCAACATCCTGTGATTCAAATCACTTAGGCCCATATTTATCATGGGTTTGAGTAAACCTTGCACCGTGAAGGGCGACGCAGAACCTTGATTGATATTTACCGTGCCAAGCAAGGCTACCTTGCATGGCCCTACGTGGCTTGGTAAATGTGGAGTAATGCAAGGCAGTGCAAATCGCTGACTTGCGTAACTCTCCCCCAGGGAGACGTTACATGGGTGGAGCATGGATATTGCCACACATCCACCCATGTATTGTGGCACATTCCCAGATTTACCATTAGTGATAGACCTGGGAATATGTCGAATTCCTACGCCTCCCCAGGAAAGGCGGAACGATGAGAAATATGTTTATTTCTCCTCTTTTTTCCTCCTTCTACGTGTGCTGCATTCTGCATCTCACATAGATAGAGGAAAATGCCTCTGAGGTGCCGCTACCTGCACAAAATCATTCCTGCCTACAACGCAGGCACCCTTGCACCATGGTGCAAGGGTGCCTGCATTAGTGCTAGGCAGCCAAAAGTGCGCCAGCGCTAGGAAAGGACAGGAATGCGCCATAAAATGCTAACTACAGCGCATTCCTGCCCTTTCATGCAGCGCAGTTTAGCAAGGTGGATTGCTGCATTGCGTTGCGTGTATTTATAGTAAATGTGGCCTTTAATCACCCAATGCCTCAAAAAAATTAGACGTTGTATAATGTAGCTGTAGATCATGTGAAGCGCTCCAATACCTTCAGGTCGAGTGCGCGCTATATAAAACTGCAAAATAAATAGCGGGATCACCCACAAACTATTTTAAGCCTGAGGCTGAATTTGGTTTTGCCTCCAGCGTTTGAAGTGTCAGCCCCCCTGAAATGTTGGTCTAGTTGAGCCCCTGGTACTCGCTCACACCAGTAAGACAGCACGGTGGTCTAATGCAACAAATGGTTAAGGTCTATGGACAACCTGAAGGACGTAATTTTGAAACCTAGAAGAACCACAGTGCTAATCATCATTCCAAGGCTGGTAACATGGGTACAGTTCAACATGATTCAGAATCCTTTGTTAAACATGGCAGAAAATGTAGCTGAAATCTCAATGTTTTAATTTTGTCAGAACAATTTGGACTATGACTGATGTCAGCAAGGATCCTCTGGTAGCAAAGGTTTACCGGGAACACCCCAAATTATTTCTCGAAAGGGCACATTATTACTGGGATTCCTCCCGAACTGTTCCCAGTAATTACCAGAAGTGTCAAAATGCTTCTGAGGAAAAAAACACTTAATAAGGAGATTGATCACCTGAGATTTATCCTTTAGGATCATCACTACTAAGTTTGAAATCACATGGTCAGTTTAAAAAAATAAGCTTTAAGAAAAATAAGAAATCATGTAGAAAACTGCACAAAAATGAAAATGTTCTATTTAGTATAGACTTTAAAAACGTACTATATGTATTGGTTTTTTTAAAAATGGTAAATGAGGTGTCTTTTTGCTAGAGACTTCTTATCCAGTAATTGATGATCCTTTACTGATTCACTGAATACGCTGCTAACATGACTATTAAAATGTACAAAATGCTTCATTAAAAATGTAGGGGCATATTAGCAAGACTGGCGATAAATTATCGCCGTTTTAGCGGCAGGAAACTGCCGCTAAAACGGCGATAATTGGCTTGCTAATAAGCGTTATAGAATTCCAATAGAAGCTCCAGGTTAGATGTGCAGGACATCTAACCTGGGCTTCTATTGGAATTCCTATAACGCATATTAGCAAGTTAATTATCGCCGCTTTAGCGGCAGTTTCCTGCCGCTAAAACGGCGATAATTTTATCGCCAGTCTTGCTAATATGGCCCGAAATGTGCAGAATTTAGATCTAAAAATGAAGTGTGTTAAATTAAAACAATTGTGATAGGCAACCATACTTAAAACCTATAGGCCTGTAACCTTGTAATGAAGCCCAAATTCTTAACTTGATATAAATGAAGATGCCATGATTTAACGTAAAGACCCATTAATACTGGAATGCTTGTTTTTCACTTTAAACAACTGTTGTGTAAGTTGTTTTTCTTCTATTTGATGCAGATGTTGCAATTTCAGAAGATATTGTTTATTAGTTAATGAATAGACATTTGTTATATTATACCACTGACAGTGAGGTTCTCACTGCAAAAGATGTAGATGACAGGGAGGATGATTCATGGGAAGACTTCTTGGAAAACAAGAAAGGATGTGCCGCAACATTCAAGGACACATGGTTAAAAGACGATTGTACTCTGGTGAGAATATGGGGAGTAAACCTGTTCCAAGGAGCGTGCTGAAATCTTATTGGTCAACATGAACAAGAAATAATATTAATGTTGCAACATCAGAAATGTGTGTTTTATATTAATGCATGTTCCTAGACTAGACACTGCAGATTAATAGAGATTCAGAAGGAGATTCCAATTTGCAGCAGTTGGTGTATGTCCCCTGTCCCAAACTCTCTGAAAGGAGATTCTTTACTGAGTTTTCTTGGACATCCCTTCATGAAAAGTCTTAATTTATTTTTGATCTGCTGTTATTGGAGCCGAGAATGCTTTCCAGCTCAGTCTGTGTAGTGTCTTGTGTATTATAGAGTGCTAGACCCCTTTGGTCCTTAATGGACTCCATAGTCTAGTGACGTAAGTGATTGGTTGTGTTTAATAAACTCATGACGCAGTATGTGTCAGTTAACGGTTACACTCTACAGAATAAAGATGTGTAATACTGAGATCCGTGTGTGCCATAATTCATTTACATGATACCGGGCTGGGGAGGATGCCACAACTGGCGACGAGATAGGGATACGTAAACCCCATAACCCGCAAGAGTCGAGAGTGCTCTATCAGAGAGTTTGCTGACGTCCAGCAAACCGCTTGCGCATACCACGTGCACCTCAGTTGAAGTTAATAATCAATAGTTGCTGTATGGGGAATTAAAGTGTAACTCCAGCCAGTATGAGACCTTTGAATACAGTCAAATGCCCCACATAAAGTATCTTTTACTGTCAGTCAGAAATTGCTAATGCGACTGAGATAAGAAGTGCGACGCCACAATTTAGCACAGAGCCTTCATTCATACAGTACAATAACACTAAAGGCATTGACCACCAGGTACAATGCAGAAGGTTGAGAGTAGTAAAGAACAAGATCAAGAGACAAAACTAGTCAGCGGGCTGATGCTGGCAATGATGACACCGGGCCAGAAGACGCTGAAGGTCAAGTGTGGCCTGAACCGCATATAAATCTGGCAGCAGCTGCAGAAAACCACACAAAGTATAATGCCACAGTTTTCTTAAAATCGCCGTCCTCATTTGATATCGCCAAAAAGCAGAGTCTTGGCGCCAGATGGACTGCTTGGATAAAAAACTTTGGTGATTTCATTGATGCACGAGAAATAACGATGAAAAAAAGATCATCAAACATCTTAAGAACATAGCAGGAGATGGGGTAAAAGAAGCAATAAAGAAGATAGATACCTCAGGTGAACAGAGTATCTTACCAGGATGTCAAGGTGCCATTGAATCTCAAGTTCAATCCGATACCGAACCTTGACTATGAAAGGTACATCTTCAATAAGGAGAGACAGAGAGATGATAAAACAATGGATGAATTTGTTGAAAGACTTGAAATGTTCATCAAACACTGTATGTTCGACGAATTTAATGATGAAGCAATTTGTCTCAGAGTCATAGATGGTTGCCTCTCCGATTCCTTCAGATGCCAAATGCTGAGAGAAACGCTCAATCTGGAGCGTGTGCTCAAGGTGGCCAGAGCTGGAGAATGTTCTGACAAACAAGCCTCTGACATGGAGGCCGGAGGAGCCCAGAGTGAATCGTCATTGAATGTGGAGAGCAAGAAAAAGCACAAGGTAAAAGGACACAAAGTGATGTCTCCAAGGAAAAAGAAGTTGTGTTATCGATGTGGATTTTCCATTCCGTACAAAGATAAATGTCCCGCCATTGGACAAGTATGTAAAGGCTGTGGAAAGAGAACCATTTTGTAACAGTTTGCAAAGCGAGAGAAAAAGTGAGTGTGTCACGTTGTGAAGATAAAATAGCTGCCAGTGCTTCACGTCGTGAAGACAAAATGGCTGCCATAAAGTTCCTAAAGTGATCCAGTCACACCTGCCAAAGTAGACAGCAACATTTGTTGAGGCAAGTAGAAACTGAAAGAGGCTGATTGCCATCACATTCTTCATCGAGAGGTACTTCGACGTCACTGTCGGGCGACAGTGAAGAAACTGAAAGAGGCTGATTGCCATCAAATTCTTCGTCGAGAGGTACTTCGACGTCACTGTCGGGCGACAGTGAAGAAGATGGGTGCTCAATGTCAAAGCTGACTATTGAAAGACGTGGAAATGTAGGGTTGGCTTTTTGAAAAGACGAATACAAGTCAGAAAAGGATCGACAAGTGAAATGACGAAATTAATTTGTACATTGTCCCAAAATAAAATTGAAGATTAATGGTTGCTATATACCGTTTGTCATAGACAGTGGTGGGTCGATAAATATCATGCCAGTCGAAAAGTACCATGAACTGTCTCCAGTGGCCCGTCTCACACCATCGAAAACCAAGGTATGCACCTGAGCAGCCTCAATGCCCTTACAAAGTCAAGGTTCATTCATGGTGACCGTGAAACACATTAAGACAAAGGTGCAAGCCCCAATCCATGTCCTTCAGGGCACTTCGTTGAGTGCATGTTTGCTCAGCTTCAGCACTGCTACTGACATGGGACTAATCTCTTTGAATTACAATGTCAATGCTCATCATGAAATAGTGAATCAATTTCCATTGTTGTTCCATGGATTAGGAAAACTTAAGTCAATGAAAGTGAAGATTAACATTAATAAGGACATTCATCCTTTTGCTCAATGACGTTGTCGCCTAGCATTTCACCTACAAGAAGCTTTTGAAAAAGAAATTGAGACTTTGCTGAAACATGATCTCATTGCGCGCTCTACTGGTCCGACACCATGGGTGTCGCTCATAGTGGTAGGACCTAAAATGGACAGTGGAGGAGCTGTGTAAATTTGTGTTGACATGTCTCGAACAAGCAAGGCAATCAAAAGAAAACAACACACAGGTCTGGACATTGGAGATATGATTACCCAGTTAACGGTGCCAAAGTCTTCTCATGCCTTGATCCGAACAAAGGAGATCATCAGTTCGATTTGGAAGAAAATTGCAGATACATTACTACCTTTTCAACTCATGTTGCTTTGTTCAGATACAAAAGATTGAGTTTTGGAGTGTTTTCAGCTGACGAACATTTCCAAGATGTCATTCGTCGCATTATACAGCCTGTCACGCTTGTCTTCAATTACAGCGATGATATATATATTAGTATTTGGAGCCACACAAAAAGAACATGAGAGAGCCCTTACACAAGTGTGCCGTCTACTTGCTGATGCAGGTCTTACATTTAATGCTGAAAAGTGCGAGTTTCACAAAACAAGACTAAAATTCTTTGAGCACATTTTCTGAGAAGGAGAAATTACTCCAGATCCAGCCAAGGTTCCGGCTTTATCATCTACCTCCCCTCCACAAGATGTTTTCATGCTGCATTCTTTTCTTGGTATGGCCAGCTACTGTTCCAAGTACATCTGTGAATTTGCCACTGTGTGTGCCCTATTGAGAGAGTTAACAAAACAGAATGTTTCATTTCAGTGGTCATGTGAGTGAAGTTTCAAGACGATTAAGCATGCCATTGAAAATGCAACTTTTTTTTTTGTAACATATTTTTATTGCCATTTCGTATATATCATTACAAGTCACAAACAACAGGCATATCTTTGTATAGCATTATCTGGTACAACACCATGGCACCTTAAACTGTATCATTCCGGGTTCACTGCAATTAGTTGTCAACATATGTATCGCCTTATTGCAAGCCAGGTATTAATCTAGTGGAACAGTTCAGTCCCTAATGTACAATTATCCATTTTATTAAACGTTGTATGTTTTGTTCGTGTTTTTCACATGGGCGGCCGTCGGCCTTACACTAGACTATAACAGTACTATCCAAGATTAATAAATCTACTTTTAAAACTTCCAATTATAAACTTAAACCTGTGCAGAAGAGTGCTATATACTAGGGTCCAACAGTTCATATCTGAGGAATTAGAGCATCGGGAGCTCACAGAGGAACAGGAGAGGAAAGGAAAGGGCTCCCCCCTTCAACAGTCCCCATCACCAATACAGACACATTCCAATGCACTGCATAAACTTGAGAGCATCAACATGGCCAAATCCACCACCATGGGACCAGGACAAGGACGTTATGCTTCAGTGTCACTACTTGGGTCCACTCACTCCACCCTCTCCTCTTTGCTACTTGTTTGCTTCGGTCGTTCCCATGACACCATCAACTCTTTCTATTGATCAGCTATGGGGCGCTTCCGCATCCCTCTAGCCTCCTCCCAGCTCAGTGCTCTACCCTCTGCTCCAGCCCAATTAATCACATCACGATTCCAACTTTCAACCTTGGGTCCATGTATTGATTTTCATTCTAACGCTACCCTGCGTTTGGCAAGTCCCAAGGCTAAATCAATCAACCTATTCCCAACCTTTCGTTTATGTGGGCGGGGGAAGAGTCCCAACAAACACACCCGCTCCATGAGAGCCAGTTCCCTTCCCAAGACCTCCTCAATTTTGGAAATAATTGCTTCCCAGAAGGGACGTAGGTGTTGGCATTCCCATGTCATATGTATGAAATCTGCGTCAAGTTGGGCACATCTTGGACATTTCCGCATGTCCCTCCCATAAGTGATGTTGAGACGGTGAGGTGTGATATAGGTCATATGTATGAAGTTGAATTGTATATATTTTAGGCGTGTATTACGGGAGATCTTCTTAGGGGACTGCAAGATCCTACCCCACTCAGCGTCCGTGAATTCTCCACCCACTATCTTTTCCCATCTCCCCTGCAAGCCGCATAAGGGGTCCAGCGATGCTGCTAGCAGGGTAGCATAGAAAAACTTCACCTGGTGCCCGGCCGAGCCTAAGGTGATCAGTGCGTGTAAGATTGGGTGCGTCTCAAGCTCCTCCCTCCCCTCACCCCATAAGTGCCCGAAGGTATGGGCCAAAGCTTCATAGTGTAGAAACTGTCCCGGGGGAAGCCCGCAGCTGTCCACCAGTTCTTTAAGTGGGATTAGAGTTTTCTCCAAATAACAGTCTCCAACGTTCTCCAACCCTGCCTCCGTCCAGGGCGCCAACTGGTTCGCAGTGAATAGTGACATAGGGATTCCATGTGGCAAGCCCACCAGGGGCAGCATAGGGGTATATCTCAGGGTTCTCTTCAATTTTGTTAAGGATCTTTTCCAAGCCTGTAAGGCAGTGCATTGTAATACCGAGTGATACGGGGTGAGAGTAGTCGGAACTAACAGTTTAGCCAACAATAGGCTGGGATGACTATCAGGTTCTGACAGACAAGTGCCCACCTCATTCACCCCCTCTAACCATTGTGCCAACCATTGCAGCTGGGCTGCCAGCATGTAGAACTCAAAATTCGGTACCCCCAACCCTCCTTCGGCCATGGGGCGCTGCAAAGTCTTTAAGGAGACTCTCGGACGCCCATCACCCCACACCAGGTCTCGCAGCAAAGAATTCAGCGGGCGAAACCAACCTGGAGTCATCAGAACTGGAAGGTTAACAAAATAATACAAGAGCTGGGGTAACATAACCATTTTGGATAAGGAAATCCTAGCCATAATAGGGAGCTGCAGGGTACGCCAGAATAGAACATAGGATCTAAGAGACCGCAAGGCTCTGCCCAGATTTCCTTCCCTCAGATCTTCTAGGGTATGAAAGACGTGGATACCCAGGAATTTAAATGAGTGGGGGGTCCAGAGGATGTCAGTTTGCAATGCCTCAGGCCTGGGTAGTGGGCCCGCTACAGGAAATAAGTACGTCTTGGTTGGTTTTATTAACCCGGAGGCCTGATAGTTGCTCGAAGCTCTCCAGGATCTGTATAGCCGAGGCGCTGCCCGTCACCGCCTCCTCCAGGTAAATCAGCAGGTCGTCTGCATAGAGTGAAATAGTATGCACCACATTAAGACCCATCGCCCCCCAATCGAACCCTCTCAGCAAGCGGCTCTATCGCTAGGGCGAACAAAAGGGGTGAGAGAGGACACCTCTGCCGTGTGCCTCGAAAGATCGTATATTGGTTGGAAATTGTTTTGCCCGTCTTGACCCTTGCAGTGGGCGCTGCATAAAGGAGCCATACCCACTTCACCCAGTCGCTCTCAAGGCCCATACGCAACATAACTTCAAATAGATACTCCCAGCTAACCGTGTCAAAAGCCTTTTCCAGGTCAATTGACAACACTGCCGCCTGCTGGTTAGATGGCGCTTCCGCGTGGTAGAGGATGGAATAGAGTCTACGAATATTATAAGAGGTACTGAATAAATGAAAATGCTACTTAAAGCTTTCTTTGATCCAACATTGCATACAGAGATTGTTGTGGAGGCTAGCCCAGTGGGTTTGGGCGCACTTCTTGCTCAACATAGTGGACATGCAAACACACAAAGGCATATTGTATATTGTGCTAGCCGAAGTTTGTCACAGACTGAACGAGCTTACTTGCAACCTGAGAAAGAAAGCCTAGCTTTTCTGTGGGTTTGTGAACACTTTCATGTTCTTCTGTGTGGGAAACATTTTACGCTTTTTACTGATCATTAAGCACTGCTCACTATTTTTGGCAACCCAAAGGCCAAAATTCCCCCTCACATTGAGAGCTGGGGGCTGCGACTGCAAGTGTATGACTAGTCCATTGCGCACCGACCAGGAAAAGATCAAAAGCCTGATGACTACTTTTATCGGGTGCCCATGCAGTGTCAGGGTACCCCTTCTAAAGTGGCCGAGGCTAATATTAAATTCATTGTGAGATCCAACGTTCCTACAGCTGTGTCCGTGGAGCAAATAAGTGCTGCTACCAACACAGATAGGACTATGCCCATCCTCAAAGAAATTATTATGCATCAATCCTGTAGAACACATGCTCGACATTTGCTGATGAACTGTCAGTTACAAAATAAGGTATTATCTTGCGAGGGTCAAGAATTGTCATTCCTGAAAGTCTACGACAACAAGTTATTGAAGTGGCACATGCGGGCCATTGTGGAATTCTCACCACCAGGCGAGCACTCAGGGACCGTGCTTGATTCCCCCATCTTGTCGAGCGAGTTGAGAGAGGGCTCCAGGCCTGTCATTTGTTTAACTGTCTATTTCAGAAAACAACACAGCATCCTTTGAACATGTCAGATCTTTCAAAACACATCTGGGAGAAAATTGCAGTTGACTTCTTTGGACCCCCTGAAAATGGCCATTGCCTCAGGGTAATCGTAGATGAGTACTCCCAGTTTCCTCTGGTGGAAGACCTTTCCTCAATCCCTTATGATCAAGTAATTGAAAGACTAGAAGGCATATTTGCATCCTGGGGTATTCTATTCATTTTAAAATCTGACAATAGCCCACCTTCCAATGGACGGGAATTCAAAGACTTTCTTAATCATTTGAACATCAAGCATCAGAAAAGCACTAGGCCTGGGCGGAGTTCGGCGAAGTGACCAAAAAACTCTGCCGTGCTACGTGGTGTTCCGCAAGCGGTGGAGTGTGTTTGGTTGTGCCGTTTATGTTGAATTTTAGCACCAGATGTTTGTCCTGCGCCATGCGCAGTGCAAGAGGGCACTGCTTCTTTCTGTCGCTCAAGTAGATGTTGTACTCGGGCGGCAGCTTCCTCAAAGCGATCTAAGGTTACTCAATGCAAGCGGTAGTGGCCATCCGCGACCGCCCACGTTGAGAATTCTTGCTTGGAGGTGGTCTGGAGTAAGATTTTCCTCACTCGTGTGGAAAAGCTCCACGAGTGGAGCAGAATTTCACACCCAGGCCTAAAAAGCACACCTTTGTGGCCACAGGCCAATGGGGTTGTTGCAGGGCCGGACTGGGAACCGAAACCGGCCCTGGCAAACTGCTCGGCCAGCCCCCAGGAGGGGGGAGGGGGGTGCGACCGAGCTGTTTGCTACATCCGGTTTTGGCCGATTTTGTTACAGGGGGCCAAATTGCCGGCCCACCGGTAAGAAAAACAGCCCCCAGGGGGCCCAAAACCGCCCCCCACCCTAGCGGCCCACCGGGGAAATGCCCGGTGCCCGCTATGGCCAGTCCGGCCCTGGGTTGTTGAATGTTTTATTAGCACTCTTAAGAAGGCTGTCCAGCGCACTGCGCTAGAGGGAGTTGAGCTGTAGTCAGTTCTTCATTCTACTCTTTGTGCCTACAGATCTACCCTCGGCCACCTTGATGTTCGGGAGGCCATGGGTATCAAGCTGCCTTAGTGGACCACTGAGAGAACAAATGATGCCAAGAAGGCTCAACTCCTGATTCATCTCACAATTCCAGAATGAATACTTAGGCAGACAAGCGTCAATATGATCGGGAGATTATGTTTCAGAAAGGGGATCATGTCATTGTTAGGCAGAGGCAAAAAGGCAAATCTGATACTCCATTTGATTCTGATCCATTGCAAGTTGTGACTGGTAACAGACACATGGTGGCTGCTCGCAATCCTGGAGAGTCCATTACAAGGGATTCCTCCCATTTCAAGCTCCTGCATCGGAGTTTGTCAGTTCTAGACATCCAGAGTGAGACTTTGTCATCAGAGGGCCAGGAGAGCCCCAGGACTGCTTCAGTGGCTAGCTCACCAGTGCCTGCTGTGGTTGTTTTTCATGTGTCTACTCAGCCTGCCTCCACGAGATCTGGAAGAATGGTTTGAGCGTCTCAGAGACTCATTGAGGAACTATCATGCATATGCGTTTTGTTTGTATTTTTTATTTAACAAAGAGGAAGATGTAGTGTCATGTGTATTATAGAGTGCAGGACCCTTTGGTCCCTAATGAACACTTAACTCTCTTTATTGAATGAACTAAAAGTAATGATAATTGATAACCATTTATATTGACTTCTGCTCCTTACATCTCAGCCGACATCAAAGATCCATCGGCCTGTATTTGGGATTAATGGTGATGAATAAGTAGACAGTGGAACCCCTTGCTCCAGCAGTTGGTAGCAGAGTACGGTTCATGTCACGAGACAGGAACTGACATAATTAGCCTTAGTTTAGAAATGCCCATGTCCTTAAGCCCAAAGCCCAAAATTGAAGATTGATGGAGCTTCGGTTTCAAAGGCATTGAAGTGGTGAAGATGTAAGTATCAATATGGTCATGAGTTGCTATTGTATTTGTTGAGATTTGTCATATTGTTGTGCTTGAGATTAAGTGGTGTGTAAGCGCTACATATTGAGCAGTTGAAGTGGTTACTGGATTCAAAGTAGACTAAAATCCCAGGAGAGATAGATAAACAGTTGAAATTGTGTTGATATTTGCCTGCTGAGATTTGTGGTGCGGATTTGTAGGGTATCATCAAATTGCACAATTGAGATAGGGACTATAACATTGTTGTGATTGTACTAATATTGATTGGTGTTAGTGGAGTCTGTTACCAAAGGGGAAGCTACATCAGTTAGGGTGATTTCTTGCTGGTCGAGATTTCAGTCACGTGTGTGAGTACAAGAGTAGGGAAGTCAGAGGGTGTTAAAAACCTTACTTCCAATTGTTGTTATTGAATTAATGAATTACTTTGAATTTCTTTAGTGGAGCTGACAAAAATTATTTGTTTAACGTGCATGCTTGCAGTTGTATAATTTGTGTACGAGAAAATTGTAAAGGAGGGTGAACCGCTGCGAGGAGTGAGAAATATACTGCTCTGAGATTGGTTGGTTGGTATTACTGTTGTGCAGCTATTGGTTGAGGACAACGCAGAGTGCCGTGCTGGCATAGGTCAGTTTTTGTGAAAGCGCCCTGCTGAGATTGGTTGACGAGTTCTCAAGTATTAAGCTGTAACAGGATCGGAGAAAGAGATTGATGTATATGGAATTACAAACTGAATCAAAACATTGAATTTGAACTTGATCACTGCACATTTACTTTTGAATTAGCGCAAAACTTAAATGTTTGTAGACCCTTACAGATTTTTTGAGTGGTGGTGTAAGAGTCCCAGTTAGAGATTGAGAAGAGGTGCCACCGGTGGGTATGCCAGATCATTACATGGCCGCAAATATAGGGCTCCATACATGTATGTGACTTCCTCAATGGTGCAAGATTACTGAAAATGAGGGTCCATTGAAATGTCCACAATATGATACATTCAATTTAAATTTATTGAACATCTGAGGGAGAAATTATGCTAGATGAAACCACCTCCTAGATCCACTCACTGTGAAGCATTAAATGCGTGGGAAGGAGCCGCTCATGCTAAAGAGAAGGAAAAATATCAGAATATGGCAAAAAAGGCCAGGCAAAATTACGCAGATGCTCAATGGGATGAAGGACAGCAGAGGTTATTGGCTTTGCGTCCACCACCATATGTGGCCCCTACAATAAATACTGATAGTGATACAACATCTAGTGCTACAGCCCCTGTTTAACCGAGTATACTTCAGATAAGGAGATCATTTCCAGCACTTCAAATTATGCCTGCACTGGTTGAAGTGGCTCATAATGTAATAACTCCAGGTGTTACTGCCTTAATTGTGAGTGTTCCTGAACCAGTGTCACAAGTTGTGACAACACACACATTGGGAAGGCCAGTGGCAACTGCCCCTAAAAAATCTTGAACCTCAAGGAGTTGTAGGAGGAGTAGCTGTGACAGGGTTCAGCTGGACATCGCAGAATTCAGTTTGTTGCCTGGATGCCACAGCAAAATGTTCAATCATTGATAGAAGGAAGAAGGATTGTCTTTATGACACCAATTGTACAGTGAGAGGCAGGAAATTTGAGGATGGGATTTTTCCCCCGTGGCTTGAAAAGACTTCAGAGAATAAGAAAGTGGAAAGATCAGAGAGACTACATGTCTGTTAGTCAAAAAAAGGCAAGACCTTTAGATGTGCTGAAATTAAAGGTAGAATTAGAAGAAATTAGTAGGGGTTTTCTGGACATTTCACATTTGGAACATTATCACAAAAATGAACTGCTATATTTGAGTAAAGAAATCACGAGATGTGCAGCTGCCACATGAAAGATTAACTGAATTTGCAGCAAAATATAAAGTGGATCTTTCAAAGAGTGCTTCATTACAAAGAAGCTTTAGGGCGTAATTAGATGATGAGGCTATTGTGACAATGCGATCTTCAGGGATGAGATTACACATTGTGGAATTGGTAAAATGCATCCGCAAATGGAGTGATTTTGAAAGATTAGATAGCAAGTGGGCAAAGAAGGAAGAAAAGAAAAATAAACCATCAGATGCAGCAGAAGCTAATAGTAAAACACCATCGCACCTCCAGATGAAGATGAGACATTTACCTTTCCTATGAGGGAAACACCAGGTAGAGGTTATGAGTATTTACCATGGAGTAGAGGTGATCTTGCAACATTTACGAACAATTTTCTGAAATTGAGAGAGAATACTGCACAGGGGTATACAAAAGTTAACATATTTGTTAAAATTTCAATAGTTTTGAGGACAGATTTGAATACTTTCTTTGACATCATAGTGTCGAGCGATTTGTGGGCTGTTTGTAGAATAGCTGTACAATTGCCACGTTCTGAACCTCCGAGAGATGCTCATACTCATGCACCCTCACCTGTGGCCATGACAAAATGCAATGAAAAGGAAATCCTGCCAGAGACATTGCTTGGCTAAAAATCAATAGAACTACTCGAGGAAAAGGAATCAGTGGATGCTTATTATAAGCAATTGTTATAGGTGTTTAAACAGCATGGTGGATAAGAAAATCCTGAGAAAATTGATATGGCTACTTTTGTGCCACCAATTTGTTCTTGGATTGAGACCAGAGATCAGTATGCACATACAGCAAAACGTGATTTGTTGGCAGACAAAACAATTAGATGATATCCTGAGGTATGCAAAATATTGTAGTGATGAGCAAGAAATGACGCAGAAAAGACTGAAGGAGAAACTTATGCTTGCACAAACAATGCTAGCTCATAAAGGATTTCAGAATCAATCATTCAGAGGGAATGTTAGTGAAATGCAAGGTGTTGATTTTCAAGCTGGAGGTCCCAGGGTAGAGTCAGAGGTGTTCCGATTGATCTGAATTCTGGGATAGACATTACAACATTGAAAAGGTCGACTCTTTGTCATTATTGGGCATTGGAAGTGGGCTTGTAGACAGAACCCGAATAGAGTGAGTGGTGACAGGCAAATGCACGGAGTAAATCAAATGCAAATGCAGAATATTCCAGTTCAAGTGCCTGCACAACGAATGCAATTGCCAGTACAGTCGCAAGTTCCTATAATGCAGGTTCTGCAAGCTCCAATGGCCCCACAGAACATGGGAAATCCTTCATTTAATATGAATCAAGTACCAAGAGCAAATCCAAAACCATTTCAAAACCAGAACCCATTTCAACAGTGCCTCATGTTGGAAAACAAGAATTTTGACTGACAATTCCCAATGAAGGTGCGTGAGGGTTGTGGAAGATTGCGTACTTGGCACAGTCTTAGAGGTAGACCAAAGTGGGCCATTTATAGAAGGAGAAGTTAATGGCCACCAAGTGAAATTTCTTACTGACACTGAAGCTGCCTGATCTGCTGTTAGAACAGCGGAAGTCCCAGACCTACTCCTCTCAGGAAAGAAGATCCAAGTTGTAGATGTTACAACTTGTTATATATGATTCTAGTCCGGTAAACCTGTTAGGAAGGGATCTTATGTGCAAGTTAAATTCAACCTTTTACTGCATATCGGATGGTGTTGAATTCTAAACGCATGATGAAAATGTTGAATTTAAAATGGCCCGACAAGGAACAGCTGTAGGATTGTACCCAGTGAGAACAGTTGAGGATTTACCCCCTGATATGAAGGATACTGTGAACCCAGAGGTATCGGACTTTACAGGAAAGGATAGTGGACTAATCAAAGGTGTAGAACCTGTCCGAATCACAGTAGAACCGAATGCAGTTTTCCCAAGAACACCACCTTATAATTTGACGCCATTGCAGGAATAAAACCAGTGATTGAGAACATGCTAAAACAGGAATTTTAAAAGAGATTGTTGGGAGCCCTTGCAATTCGCATATTATGGGTTTATGAAAACCCAATGGGAAATATCAGACTGTGCAGGATCTTCAAAAGATTAATAACATAGTTGTTTCATGTTGTCCCGTGGTACTGAATCCAGCCACAATACATTTTCACATCCCTTGGACTGGAGAATGGTTTATGGTTGTGGATCTCTGTCAAGCTTTCTTCTCTTCCATTCCACGAGGACAGCCAGTACTTGCTCTCATTTGTGTTTAGAGATAGAGTCTTGGCATGGTGCCGAGTTCCACAAGGGTTTACAGAGAGTACATCAATCTTTAATCAGATCTTGAAAAACAATCTTGAGACTCTGCAGATGCCTTGAAATTCAGTTAATTGATGACCTGCTTGTGGCATCAAATACACGAGAAGCTTGCAAACAGGATACGATTGCTCTACTGGATCATTTGGCTGAGAATGGACATAAAGTGTCTCCTAACCAGCTGCAATATTGTCAAAAAGAAGTCCAATATGTGGGACATATAATTGAGAAAAGAATGAGAAAGGTGTCACAAGAGAGAGTTGAAACTATTTTGACAATGAATCTACCCAGAACTCAAAGAGAAGATAGTGTTTTACTGGGAAATGTTGGCTATTGTAGACAGTGGATACCAAACATTTCCCTAGTGGCAAAGCCTTTAGAGAGGCTGACATACAAAGATGTTCCTGATCCACTTCCATGGAACAAAGAGTGCTTGAAAGCTTTCCTGGAGCTGAGAGAAAGTCTCTGTTGTGCCCCGGCACTAGGAATGCCAGATTACAGTCAAATGTTCACATTGTTTTGCAGTGAGAGGGAGGACTGCACTCTCTTAGTGCTTACTCAGATGCATGGAGATTCATGAAGACATGTGGCATATTTTCCGACTACTCTTGACCCTGTTGCCACAGGATTGCCCAGCTGCCTTAAAGCAATTGTGTCAGTTGGTGTCAGGATTGAGAGATGTGAAAGCATAGTGATGGGACATCCTCTTACAGTGATGGTTCCACACTCAGTGGTGATTTTGCTCATTCGAACGAAAACACAGTATTTGACAAACAGCAGACTTACAAGGTACGAACAACAGATACTTGCTGCCAAAAATGTGGTGCTCAGGAGATGTCGCATGCTGAATCCAGCAACCCTATTGCCCTCTCCTGAAAACTAAATTCATGGGGATGAAATTGAACATGATTGTCTAGATGTTATGGACTTATGCACCAAGCCAAGGCCAGACATAAAAGATGAGCCTCTCAATGAGCCAGATTATGTAATCTTTGTGAATGGCTCATGTTTAAAAAAGAATAAGGGAACTTTGAGAGCAGCCTATGAAGTCTGCACAATTGAAGAAGTGATAGAAGCTTCATGGCTTCGAGGTCTTACTTCTGCAGAAGTAGCGGGATTAATGTCCCCTATGAGAGCGTGTTGCCTTTTAACATAAATGAGAATGACTATATTTACAGATAGTATGGCTTTGGTGTGGTCATTGACTTTGGACAGTTATGGTCACAAAGGGGTTCATGACATCTTCAGGATCCCCCATAAGAAATAGGGAATATGTAAAAGTATTGTTGGATGAATTACAGTTGCCCCATGAAATTGGAGTGGAAAAGTGTGCTGCGCATGGAACCGGCAATGTTTATGTTACAGTTGAAAATCGATATGCAGATCAAGTTGCTCGGTACTGTGCACTTGTGGGTTACACATTTAATGGAAATTGCACAAATAAATCTTGTGAGAACACTGCTCTATCTATGTTGTTGTCAGTAACTGACACTTGGGAAGAGATTAAAAGATTCTAAGAAGAGGTTTCAGAAGCATAACAACAAGATTGGGTCAGAGCAGGGTGTGTTAAGGATAAGTATGAGATTTGGGTTTCAGCTGTTGGAAGACCTGTGTTGCCAGACAGTTTGTTGTTTCCCATGACATTTTCATGGTCTTGCATACATCGCAAGGGATGCAATGCTTATGTTGTTTAGACAGAACTGGTTCAACCCCTGATTCAGAGTTCTAGCAGAAGAATTGTGCCACAGATGTGTAACATGTCAACAGATGAATGTAGGGAAAATAACACCAGTAACCAGGAATCACGTAGGAAGATCAAGTGGACCATTCAATAGGATGCAGTTGGACTTTATCGAGATATCTGTATGTAACGGGCTAAGATACACCCTGGTTATAATGTGCAATTTCTCTTCATGGGTAGGAGCCTACCCAACACAGAGAAATGACACTTTCACTCTAGCTAAACTGCTGTTGCATGAACGTGTAGCGTTCTCCCCAGCCTGGTTACACGCCAATGACTACGCTACAGACAGAGCTCAATAATACACTTCTTTATTCGTCTGCGTGTAACTGTGAACTCAACATTTTAAACCAGCCTTCATTGCATTCCCCTCTAACACTTACATCACTGTTCTACAGAGTCCATCAGGAGCCAAAGGGTTCCATCATTTCTAACTCACAAGACACTGTATCTCCCCCTCTGTCAATGTAGCAGGACTTTCACCTGTGGTTGAGTAGGGTGCTGAAAGATAAGCTTTCAAGGTAGAATTCAACACAGTTTTCAAATCGAGCTTCTCAAGAGAAGCACGCTGCACTGCTTTCTTTAGCATCATCATAAAATGCTCAACAAGTCAGTTGGCCTGGGGCCACAAAGATGTGCTATTCTGAAGCTCTATGTTTAAATGCTCCAAGAAATCTTTAAACTCTTGACTGTTGAAAGGCTGGCCATTGCCAGACTTCACTATGGCTGGAACACCCTATGTCACAAAGATGCCATCTAGTCTTTCAATAACTCGTTCTTGAGTAGTAGAGGAAAGATCTTCAATTAACAGAAATTGTGAGTATTCATCCATAATCACCAGTACAAGATGTCCATAGTCGAGTGGATCGAAAAAGTCAATGGCTAGTCTCTCCCATGCATGCTTTGGTAGTTCTGACATGTTCAAGGTGTGGTGAGTAGTTTTTGTAGAAAGGCAGTTGCATATATGACAGGCCTGTAATTCATTTTCAACCCTGTCATCAAGATAAGGAAACCAGACTTGGTCTTTGCGAGCTCGTTTTGTGGCAATGTTTCCACAAAGTCCTTCATAGGCCATTTCATTATTTTCTGTCGCAGACTCTCCGGAGTCAGAATTCTCGACCCTCGTAGTATAACTCCTTCCTGTGTTATGGACAGTTCATCCTTGACATGTTTGCATTTCTGATATTCACCATCATTGGTGAGTGGTCAAGTGTGTTGGTTCCAGGACTGATGTGTAATTAGATCCTTTAACTTTAACAAATCGCTATCATGGCTCATGGCAGTTAAAAACTCAGGGGTAATGAAATGGCAGCTGGGTGTGTTTGTTTTTACTATGAATTAATATAGGCCTCAGTCATTTTAGATGGAGTACCATGACCTTGGAAAGGCACTCTGGAAAAGTAGTCAGCAGGGTCCTGATCCTTCCCTGGACAATGCACAATTGTATAATGATACTCTTGTAACCGCAGTCCCCATTGTTCAATGCGAGGAAGCATTTTGGGTTTTGGATTGCCAAAGATAGTCAGCAAAGCTCGATGATCAGTTACCAGCGTAAAAGGTTTTCCATATTGGAATACATGGAAATGTTCACAAGCCCATATGATGGCTAAGCTTTCTTTCTCATATTGTGAGTAAGCAAGTTCTGTTTGGGACAACCTTCTACTTGCATATGCCACAATATACCTTCGATCATTCGTATGTCCGCTGTGCTGTGAAAGGATAGCGTCTAACCCGACTGGGATAGCGTCAACAACAACCTCGGTATGAAGCTTCAGACTGAAGTATGGCATTTCAGTAGCATTCTCAATGGCTTGTTTAATTCTTTTAAAGCTTTTCTCACATTTATGTGACTAATGAAATGAAACAATCTTTTTCGTCAAGGCTCTCAATGGAGCACTTACAGTGGCAAAGTTTTGTATGTATCTGGAACAGTATCTGGCCATGCGAAAAAATGAACTCACAATAGAAACATCTTGTGGGGAATCAGCATTTGACAGCGCTTCTCCTTTAGCAGGACTTGGTGTCATACCCCCATCAGAAAAGATATGGCCAAAGAATTTTAGCTTTGTCATATGGAACTCACACTTGTCTGCATTCAGAGCCAAACCAGCTTCAGCAAGTAAATGAAACACTTGTGTAAGAGCTTTATCGTGTTCCTTTTGTGTAGCTCCAAAACCCAATATGTCATCACTGTAATTGAGCGCATTCATAACAGGCTGTATGATACGTCGAATGTCTTGAATATCTTGAAACTGTTCTGCAGCAGATGACACACCAAAACTTAGGGCCTTATTACGATGCCAGTTGGACATTTGACAGTGCTTGTACTCTAGCAGGACTTGGTGGCATACCCCCATCAGAGAAGATATGGCCAAAGAATTTTAGCTTTGTCGTATGGAACTCACACTTGTCTGCATTCAAAGCCAAACCAGCTTCAGCAAGTAAACGAAGCACTTGTGTAAGAGCTTTAACGTGTTCCTTTTGTGTAGCTCCAAAACCCAATATGTCATCACTGTAATTGAGCGCATTCATAACAGGCTGTATGATACGTCGAATGTCTTGAATGTCTTGAAACTGTTCTACAGCAGATGACCAAAACTTAGGGCCTTATTACGATGCCGGTTGTATTGACTGTCCATCTGCTGCAGCCGTGATCCGATTCCAACCGCCGATGCCGGGAAAGTTCTCCCTGCTGTATTATGATGCAACCGCAACTACCGCAGAAGTCTCATCTACGGCGGAGCACATACCCCCGAATATGTTGCTGCCAGTGCGTGAAGAATGACAGGAAACATGTGCTATGTACACACATGCATAACATATGTGGGGATATGCTTTGTGCACCATGTACCCCATTGCTGGAGTGTGGCGATCTGTGCACAGTCCAGTCAATGGGGATACACGCCACCTACGGACTTATCTGCATTCCGGCGCCAACAGGGTTGTAGTCTTCGGGGTTCAGCTGTCGCAGTGTAGGGGGACCTGGAGGAAGGGATCCAAGCCGGAGACTTTCAGGGAGAAGCTGATTTGGGTAAGTATGCACCCCAAATCCATTGTTTCTGATGACCCGAGGCAGGAGGTCAGACCGCCATGGTTGGGTCGTCCAAAACACACATCTTAATGCGGACGGCAGTCCGAGATCCCTATAATACCCTATGGATGCTGTTTTTCTCCGACCACCATCTCGGTGGTCAGAGAAAGGCTGTCAGAATTGGCGGTCTTTCAGCAGTCAGTTGGAGTACAGAAGGCATGCATCGTAATCCGGTGGTCGAACCGACCGCTTCCGACGAGACTGTGGCAGTCGGACCACCTCCGACAGGACCGCAGAAGCTGGTCCGACCGGCATTGTAATCAGGCCCTTAATCTCATGTACCAAAATAGACCAACATGCGTAGAAAAGGTTATAATGTACCTGCAATCTTCTTCAAGTTCTAACTGATGATAACCTTTATTTAAATCAAGGTGAGAGAAGACCTTTGCACCATTTCATTGCTTTATCATGTCAGCAATGTGTGGACCTGGAGATTGTTCTCGGTCAATTGCCTTGTTTGCATGACACATGTTAACACATATGCATACAGCTCCTTCTTTGTCCTTTTTAGGCACTACTACTATGGGAGAAACCCATGGCATTGGACCAGCTGAACGCTCAATAATATCATGCTTACGTTACGTTTCAAGTTCTTTTTCAACAGCTTCTAGAAAATGAAAAGCAATTTGTCTCTCTCTCAGAGCAACAGGACGGATGTCATCATTAATATGCAACTTTACTTTCATAGTCTTAGGCTTTCCCAAACCATGAAATAACAAATAGAACTAACTTACTATTTCGTGGTAAGCATTCATGTAATTCACAGAAATCAGTCCCATATCAGCGGCAGTGCTGAAACTGAGTAGAAAGGCACTTGGTGCTGTGCCTTGAAGCATGTGGATGGGTGCTTTCATCTTCGCTTTCTTATGTTTCATTGTCGCTACAAATGAACCTCAACTTTTTAAGGGCATTGAAGCAGCCCATGTATACACTTTGGTTTTCGATGGTGTAAGTTGCTGCAATGGAGAGAGTTCATTGTATTTCTCCTCAGGCATAATGTTTATTGATGCATCACTGTTGATAATGAAAGGTATCGAACCATTTATTTTCAGTGTAATCTTTGGTTGATGTTTGAATGACATTGGTACTTTGGCATGTTAATCTTTCTTTGACTGACATTTTTCTTCACAAGTGGCCAAACCAACATGCGCATGCTTTTCTGAGGTAAACAGTGACATGGCACAAAAATTTTAATCACTTTCACTTGATACTGATACAGAAGAACTGTTTGACGATGATTTAGATGACGATCGTCTTTGTTCAGTGTCAATTTGTCTTAACTGATGCCGCTGCTTGGCCTTGTGGGTGTGCTTTGAATATTGCTTCTGGAATATTCTGGCGGCTATTTTGTCTTCACGCTGTGACGCACGCACTTTTTCCTTCACTTAGAAAACCGTCACAAAATGGTTCTCCACACAACTTCTTTTTACAGGTAGACATACTTTGTGTCCTTCAGTCTTTTTTTTTGCCTTACTTTTCACACTCATGAGAGATTGATTGTGGGCACCTCTGTCCTCCATGCCAGTAGCTTGTCTATTAGCACGCTCTTCAGTTCTGGCAGCCATTAACATTCACTCCAGACTAAGGGTCTGATTTAGATCTCGGAGGACGGGTTACTCTGTCACAACAGTGATGGATAACCCGTACGCCGAAACATAAATTCCATTGGATGTAATGGAATTTATATTTCGGTGGACGGGTTATCCATCACCGGTGTGATGGAGTAACCCATCCTCCGAGATCTAAATCAGGCCCTAAGAGTTTCTCTCAGCATTCGGCTTCTGAATAAATCTGACAAACATCGATCAATAACTCTCAGACACATAGCTTCTTCATCATTAAATAAATTGAACTTACAATGTCTGATGAGTGTGCTGAGTCTCTCCAAAAATTCATCAATGGTTTCTTCAACTTTCTGGCATTCTTGGTTGAAGATGTATCATTCGTAATCAACATTTGCCATTAGATTAAACTTGAGATTCATCACTTTTTTAATCTGGTGATATGTGACTTCTTCATCAGTTTGCAGCATTTTCTTTATTACTTCTTTTACACCAGAAAGAGTTTTGAGATACTTGATAATCTTTTTGTTATCAGTCTCTTCAAGTGCGTCAATGAAATCATCAAATGTCTCTATCCAAGCAGTCCATCTTTCGCCAATATTTTGCTTTTTGGCAGTATCAAACAGTGGTTTCAGGAAAGCAACAGCGTTTTAGCCTTTTATGGAAGTGGCTGACGTTGAGGGTGGATCTCTCTCCAGCTCCCTTGTCTGTTCATCTTGAACCTGTTCGTGTGAGCTATCTCTAAAGCTTTGGGACGTGCTGGCCTCTGGATTATCCTTGATGGCTTTTGGAAAGGCGGCCTTGGTCTTTGCCTCCATTGGAAAATCAGTGTTTTACTATTCCAAAGATAGCAGAGATTGTGGTGATTGTCGCACACTTGTCAAACACAACCCCTGTGCTTGGTCTGGGTCGCGGCACCTGGCGCTGGTGTCATACAAGCTCACTTTACTCAGGTTCTGGTGAGTAAATAGCTGTCTTATCCTTTGGCAGCTCTTTGCCTGCTCTTTGTCTTCACCATTTTCTAGTTGTAATGTTATCATGCAATTTGTGATTATCAATAGCTGCTCTTTGACAACCGGGTTGTATCTGCCTTCAATGTTAACGCTCCGGATTACGTATGACTGCATCTTGCATAGCAGCGTGGTACTTTTATGTACGGTCTGACCAGCAGGTACTCGTTCACCGTTATGTAGATTTTTTTGTAATGCTTTAATTGTTTTCAACATTTCTACAGTGGCTGGAGTTGCGCTTTGAATCCACATGCGTTAAGTGTCAGTTCCGTACTTCAACTGCAACACATGTTGCACGCACAAGCAGTTTTCTTGGACCACCTCAACCTCTCTGGGAGTGCACTGTCAATCTTCAGGTTACCTATCCTGTAACTCGTAGTCCGTTGTAGAGTCCTCCCCAGCCTGGGTACCCGCCAATGACTATACTGAGCTTAGTATTACACGTCTTTATTGGTCTGCGTGTAACCGCGAACTCAACATTCTAAACCAGCGTTCATTGCATTCCACTCTAACACTTACATCACAGTTCTACAAAGTCCATCAGGAGCCAAAAGGGTTCCATAATTTCTAATTCTCAAGGCACTACGGTACGGATTTCCGATTTCTCTAGAGTCAGACTAAGGGACTCATTTTAATAATGAGGTCCTTAGAATACTGTGTGTGGCCCTTCAAGTGGTACAGAAATTACACTGTAGTTATTGCCCTGAGGCTTAAGGAACAGTGGAACAAGTAAATGGAACCTTGAAGTCTCGATTGGTCAAAGTTTGTGGTTCCACTTCTCTGAAATGGCCAGAAGCATTACCACTGTTTCTCATGAGTCTTTGAAGTACTCCTGACAGGAGAACAGGATTATCACCGCATTAAATACTCATGGGATGTGCTAAGAGACGGCCTGCTGTACCTGCAAATGTACTTGTAAACATCACAGATGACACGATACTTGATTACTGCAAAGGACTGGCTGATATTGTGTATTCTGTTTCTCACCAGCTTGGAGCTGCTACTGAAAATCCACACCAGGAGCGGTGCCATGGCCTTAGTCCTGGTGACAAGGATTTTTTTGAAGAAGCATGTGCAGAAGTCCTGCTTGGAGCGTAGGTGGAAAGGTCCCTACCAAATCATTCTGATTACAAACACTGCTGTCAAATGTGCTGGGATACCAAATTGGGGGCATGCATCGCACACTCAGAGAGTAAGGTGTCCCCATAAGAAATAGTATTCTTTGAGCAATGTCAGAGAGCACCAGTGACAGCACATTCAGAAGAACAAGAAAGGGATAAAGAACAGCTAGATCTCACACAAGTACAAGTTCCTGAGATATCGCAGAGTGGTGTGGAAGTACCATCTGAAGATACTGTTGGAGTATCACAAAGGCAGTTGAATGACCCAGATGAAGGAACGAGTGCGAGAAAAGAAGAAAAAATCTGGAGATTTGAATGGCCAAGTGGTAAAAGACGATTAAGATCACGTGTGTCAATCAAACGAATACTGTCTAAATAATCGAAGAAACAGAATCCAGCAGTTTAAGTGACAAAGAAGAGGCTCAACAGACACTACGGAGATCCAAAAGAGCAAGAGTACCTTGTTGAAGGTATTCAGCACCACAATGGACCTACTATTCGAGAGATGTGCCAAATGGTTCAAATCAAAGTCCAGATAAATTAAGCTCTGAGTTGTTTAAGCCTCCATGATATGCCACACTGACAAACATTATTGACTAAAACAAACTATTTGAAGCAAATATTGCAATTGAGAACTTGACAAGCATTTCTATTTGAACAAGAGTCTGAAAACAGCTTCAACAGCAAGTGATTAACTGTGTTAAAAGTCAAGAGGTTAAAGAGACTGAAATAATACAAAGAACTAATGGAACAATGACAAAGAATTAAGAAATATTCTCTAGGTCCAAGGTTGCAGTAGAAGAGTAGGTATAACATTTAGAAGAAGACTGAGTAGGGTTATGGATGGCGCACGAAGATTATTGTATATAAGCTGAATGAAATAATTGGAAGTCAATTTTCGAAACGTTTTGCTCTATGCACAAGTAGAAGTTAAGGTCAGCAAAACGAATCTGCTTGCTGCTATATTGTACTGACGGTCTGACTGTAGACAAACATGTGTTCCCTCAGCAAAGCTAGATTTAGGATCATTTTAGGCGTCACATTAATATTTTTATTAATAATAATCATAACAGTGTTAGTTGGACTCAATTTTACACCAGAGATGGAGATGCCTGTATCTCCACATGAAACTACAACACCTGCACACACAATAGATGAAACAAAATTGAAAGCTTCATTTGTAGACTATTCGGAAGAAGATTATTTGACTAACGTTTATTCTAGACAAGTTCAGGAATACATACAAGCTTTAGATGCCAAAGATTGTTACGTATGCGCACACGTACCTTCTTTAGCTGCAGATGAGGTGACTTATCACCACATCCCACTATCATATGAAATTATATGTAGCATACTGCTTAGCTTACTCTATAGACAGGAATGCTTTGAATATTATTTTTCCAATTACAACATGATTCTTCCAAAAGTACCTCTTCAGAAAAGTATGAATTTACACCCACAAGCAAAAGATTAAGACACTGCATGGTATTTTTTTTATATAATCCGCAGTTATAGACACGGTCAAGGCTTATGAAAATAATTTGATCTGTTTGATGAGACCCTTAGAAAAACATACATTTTGGCATTTGAAGAACGCAGAACTTACATATTTCATAGCAGAAACAAAGATGGCATTTATAAGAATGTTTGGAAGAAAGAAGATGAATAAAAAAAGAAAATGGTATATCCAAAGCTGAAATTAGACAGATGACAGAGAGGAAAATGATGTGCTTACAAAAGAAGAAATCAATTTAGAAAAAGATACATTGGGATTAGTAGTTGTGAACACACATGTGAAGTTTTGGCAGGACCAGTTCAAATTCTTACAGGGGAAGTAGCAGTTATTCCAGGGGTTTATTTCGTTTGTGGACAAGATGCTTATTTCCAGTAAACAGCTGATTGGGAGGGTATTTGCTATTTAGCTTTATTGTTTCCTAAAATGTATCATGTAAATATTATAGATGCTTTAACCATGACACCTTCTCATAGACATGAACATAGTGTTTATGATGGTATACATTTAGTAGGAGATGTTTGGAGCAATCAAACCACCTGTAGGAGTAATTTAAAATAATGAAAAGATTAGAAAGCTGTCAACAGTAGTGGATAAATTAGTAACTAGTACATCTGGTGTTGTACAGGCTGTTAACACAGAATTAGTGGCTATTAGATTATTGGTTTTACAAGATTGATTAGCTTTAGATATTTTACTGGCAGAGAAAGGCAGAGTTTGCAAGATGCTGAAAGCTCAGCCTTGCTGCTCTTACATACCTGATAAGAGTAAAAAGAAGAATTTGCAAAGAACATTTCTGATCTGAAACCTAGAACCATTAGAAACTGCTGGTATATTAGGCAGATTTGGCAAAGGAGCTCCTGCTATTGGTAATTGGTCTGCAACAGTAGGAGGAGGATTTTTTAGATTCATTATTGAACCTCGTACTTATTATAGGTGTTTGTTTGATAACTTTATAGGCTTTATATAAAATAGTTAGATGCTGTTTAAACAGAAGAAAGAATAGCGAAAGAAATAAAAAAATTCGAAGAGAATTAGAATTGGATGAGAAAAAGAATAGAGAATACAAGAATACAAGAAACTGAGACAACTTGGAAAACATAAAACTGAAAAAGAAGGACACGGAGGGAGAGTGTACTTTAAAGATTCATTAATGAAGAAATTGTGATGGTTTTTAAACCATCAGCGGGGGAAACTCATAATGCAAATATTATTATTTACGAAATGCTTTATTAAAAAATGTAATGTGCAGAATTTATCTTCAAAAATTAAGTGTGTTAAATGCAAAGTTGTAGTAGGCAACCATACCTAAAACCTATAGGCCTGTAACCTAGTAATGAAGCATGGATTCTTAACTTTACATAAATGAAGACAATATGATTTAACTTGAAAACCATTTAATACTGAAATGCTTGATTTACACTTTAAACGACTGTGGTGCAAGTTGTTTTCCTTCTCTTTGATGCAGATGTTGCAACTTCAGAAGCTACTGCTTATTAGTTAATAAATAAATGTTTGCTGTATTCGACAACTGATAGTGAGGTTCTCACCGCAAAAGATATAGATGACAGGGAGGAGGATTCCTGGGAAGACTTTTTGGAAAACACGAAAGGATGTGCTACAACATTCAAGGACTCATGGGTAAAAGACGATTGTACTCTGGTGAGAAGATGGGGAGTAAACCTGTTCCCAGTGGCATGCTAAAATCGTATTGCCCAACATGAAGAAGAAAGAATATGAATGAGGCAACATAGAAAACGTGTGTTTTTTATTAATGCGTATTCCTAGAGTAGGCAAGGCAGATTGATTCAGATTCTGAAAGAGATTCCTATTTGCAGCAGTTGGTGTATGTCCCCTGTCCCATGCTCTCTGAATTGAGACTCTTTACTGAGTTTTCTTGGATATCTCTTCATGAGAAGTCTTAGTTTATTTCTTGATCTGCTGTTATTTGAGTGGAGAATACGCTTTAGCTAAGGGGTCAATTACGATGCTGTTCGGAAAGGTTCCGAATCGGATTCGGGTCTGCCGAATCCGATTAAGAACCCGTCTTTCCGACCGATTCGGAAAGGTTTCCGAACGACGATTACGATGTTCGTAAGGCGTTCGGACTTTCCGAGTCAGTTCTGACTCGGTTCCGGATGGTATTCAGAGGAACCGAGTTGTTCGGAGCCGACTCGTGCAGGTCTATGGACCGCGTTTCCGACCGAGCAATTACGATGTCAGATTCGGACAGTCTTTCCGAATCAGTTGTTCCGACTCGGATTGGCTGTCGGAATCTGACTTTGGGGGCCCGTAGCAGGCACCCCTTCACCTGGGGCCTTCCAAATCGGTCCCGTGGGGATACCCAATGGACCCCTCTTTCCAACCATGCACAGTGTGGCAGGCACCAAAGGGTGCCCGCCACAGGGCGCACGATTTTCCCCACCCACCCTTTTCTTCAATGGGAGCCTGTGTATTCGATCTGAACACAGGCTCCCATTGAAGTCAATGGTAGTCCGACTGAATTGTATCTGGAAGCATCGTAATCGGTCGGTCGGACTCCCCGGATCCGATTCGTTCGGAAACCAGTCCGAGAACGATTCGGTCGGAATGCTTTCTGACCAGCATCGTAATCGGCCCCTTAGTCTGCTAAAGCGTTATGCTTATATTTGATTCTATCATCAGAACCCTTCATGGGTATTGGAACTGATACCTTTAACACTTCTTGCATTTATCTTGGCTTACCTTAGAATAGGGAAGTTTTTTTATGGAACACGCTTGTTTCATTTGATTGAATTGATGCTTTGTTTGATTTGCTAAATCGATTTACCTTCTTACTAAATATTAATAGATTGATCTTGTTAACTTTCAATGACGAAACTTGGAAAATAATACTTAAATAAAAGAATGAATATCTAAAATGTTTGAAAATAAAACCCTTTAACTCACACTGTACTCTCTTTATGTACTGAACTAAAAGCAATGATAATTGATAACAATTTATATTGACTACAGCTCCTTACATTTCAGCCGACATCAAAGATCCATCGACCTGTACACAGGGTTCATGGTGATGAGTAAGTAGACAGTGGAACCCTGTGCTTCTGCAAAGGTACGCAGCTTTAGACTTATTAAATATTTTTTTAAAGTTTCCACAGGTAGCTTGATGGAAAAATATTATTTATTATAAAGAGAGGAAAGCCATTGAACTCTTCTACACAACATTGGACAGGCCTTTCGGGCAGTCTTGCACTGGCAGATGAGCCAGCTTAAAAATGTCAGTGTATGGTTGATTTTTAGGTCTGGATTGATAGTGCAGCTGTCGTTAGTCCTCATGTGATCAACCTAAAGAAGCATTCATGAGTACTACTAGAGAGCATTCATTTCACCCACGTATACTGCATTTGATTGGACAATAATTGTAGGAGTTTGCCTAAGAAATAGTTTAATTCCAGTTTTTTGACAGTGTAGTGTTCACAAAAAAATGCTTTGGAGGAGCATTTTTATCCACTATTGCACCCCACACGCACCACCCCTCTGCCCTAGCACCGCAAGCTTTAATAAGCACAGAGGCAAAAAACAACAATAGCATATCATGCCACATGTGCCAGCAGTAGCAGGACCAGTTCAACAACGCATGACGGTGAAGTATATTTTCTACTCCTAAGATGGATGCTGCATCAAAACATAATGTTGCAGAGGTGTTGGAGTATACTGGTTTACATCTGTTTGAGTTTGTTCATATTTCAGTTTGTGCACTTTCTGTGCACACCGTTCTGGTTCCTGGTTTACCTGTGAACAGTTGAGCAGCTGAGGTGGGCAGCTCCAGACACAAGCCTTCAGAGAGGCATGCTGGAACCGGCCTCCTGTTGCACAGAGTTGCTATCCGGAGTCTCCCAGGCACATAAAGAATAATGCAAGTTGAGCCATATACAAACAGTTTGCAGCTTAGAAGGTTCCGGCAGTCTCTTACGGAGCTGTGGTAGAAAATGGTGTGATTCCAAACACAGCAGGGTGACAGGAGGACACTATGGTGGGAAACAAGGGTCTCTGGCAGGGGGAGGGGAAATTGACAGTCTGGTAGGGTTGTATGATGTACAATGCATGCCTGAACAACGCATGCCTGTACCACGCTGTCTCTACCACAACTGCGTCTTTATCATGCATGCCTTTACCACGCACGCCTTTGCCATGCAATTTCGTGGTAAAGACATGATGGGTAAAGGGGCATGCGGGCTAAAGATCATACCCATGCCCTATGCCCTGTAAACTGTCCCTTTTCCCCCTGCCCCCTAAAATTAAATCCACACCCCAAAAACTACCCTGACCCCAGCCCCCACACCCTGAGCCCTAAACTATCCCCTACATCCCTAAACTACCTCGACCCTGCCCTGTAAACTGTCCCTTCTCCCCCTGCCCTGAGCCCTAAAAATTAAGCACACGTCCCAAAAACTACCCTGACCCCAGCCCCCCTGAGCCCTAAAAGCGATCACCTACATCCCCAAACTACCCCGACCCTGCTCCCTGCCCTGCAAACTATCCCTTTTTCCCCTGCCCTTAGCCCTAAAAACTGTCCCCACCCTAAAAACTACCCCGACCCCCTCCTGAGCCCTAAAACCTACCCCCACCCCAAACAACTCCCCCCCCACCCTCAAGACCAAGCCCCAGCCCCACTTACCTCACTGCGTCCTTAGCGCTAAAAACTGTTCACCACCCTAAAAAATACCCGACCCCCTCCTGAGACCTAAAACCTACCCCCACCCTGAAAAACTACCCCCTCCACCCCCCAAGACCAAGCCCCAGCCCCACTTACCTCACCGTATCTTCTCCCGATAGTCCTTCCTCTTCCTGTCTTCCCCTTTCTGTGCCTCCACTCGGCAACTAGACAGCGCATTGCCTTAACCATGCATGTACGTGGTTAAGGCAAGCGTAGTACGGCATGCGGGGAAACGGCACACGTGGCTCAGCCCACGTTGTTAAGGCCGTTTCCCATCTGGTAGTCTCTCAGATAGCCCCTAAGTACAGCTCAGGTGTGCAACTCATTGCTGAGCCTTTGAGACCCAAGCAGTGATACAGAAAGTCTGATATCAGCTGTTGCTTTGTTTTACAATTGCTGGGGTCCACCCCCATTGAATAGGCTATTTAAATGACGACGGTGAGGACTGGAAGCTGCATACAAAAAATCAACAGCATGGAATTTGAGGAGTGAATAGAGGGTGTGTTGTTGAAAGTGGTGCTGCAACATTCATGTTTTTTTGAACAGCAAAATGTAAACCAATTATAGCAAAATATGCACCATAAATAGCACCCTTAAAGTACTTACGTATGAGGCTGTTGTAACGGTGTCAACGCCCCTGAATGTTTTTTGGGAGTTTGAGTCACTAGATCAGAATTACCCATGCAAGTGTCTAATGTACATCAGTACGTTTATAACTGCAATGTTGTAAAGTCTTGGGAAGAATCTGCTCTGCCTTTCATCTTTCTAAGGTATGTACCATAAATATCACTGGATTCTGCAATAACTCCAGTCATTTGCAATGCTGTGAATTAAGCATGCTGTGATAACAAGTGGGTAAAAGAGAAGCAGGTGTTTTATCTTTTCAAGTGTAATGTCAGAAAACATCCCAGGGCTATAAATATAGGACATTAGCTGCCAGAGTTATTGATGTGTGCCTGCTGTGATATGAGTGTACATGGTGTTTTGAATAAAACATTTTGATAATATTGTTAAAAATAATATTGAGTCACAAAAGTATCGTAAAAATAGTGTTTACAAAAATATTGCCATCCCTCACCTAATTAACAAAAACACAAATATCGATGACCAAAATATCACAGTTGAAATGATCTAATCTTGCTAATATCTGAAACACATATATTGGAAACAAATATATTGTTCTCTTTAAATAATTATATAAAATGACACAAATATTGAAAACCACAATATCCACCACACTAATATCACAAAAAATATGACAAATATAATAAACTATTGTAAAAATTCTCATTTTTATTACACAATAAATAAAATAAAAGTTAACATAAATAAATATGTTGTCTAATCATATTATTAAATTATTATCACATCAAAATAAACAATAAACAAATAAAACAAAATTAAAATATTTTTAAATATACAAATTAACAGATAATAGAAATATGACAAAATAATAAATATTATTAAATAATATTCAACATTAAAATATTTCCTGAAAAACACAAACTAACACAAATATATATTACATATTAAAACAGAAACACCAATTAGCATCCACCATAAATGGTAATAACTGAAAAAAATTCTAAGTAAAGAAACACTAACCAATAAAAATTACTGCAATGCTAACTAGCCAATAAAAATACTTACTTAAAAAATTAAGATCACAATATAAAAGAAATAGAAAACGTCATTACTTCTCACACCAAAAACACTAAACCTGCAAGAAAAGGACACTCTGCCAGATTGCCAACAGAACACCAAAGAAGAAAACTGGAAAAGAAAAGACAAATACCTTAACAAGTAAGTTACAACATTTAAATTAAAGACATTTAAACTAAAATATTTTAAAACATTAAACTAGAAATAACTAACCAAACTCTATATGTTTATGTCTTTACCAATCTTTTGATACTAATGAAAAAATAGAAAAAAATCAACGACCTACAGAAACACCAATTAAAGTCAACACTTGAACATCAGGACAAAGACACATTGTAGGTAAGTAAAAACAGATAACTTCTAAACATCAACTGAACCGTAAATGTAAAAATAAAAGTAAAACCCCAAACCCCGACAAACTAACCAAAGATAAACATTTAGGGGCATATTATCAAGAAACGGCGTTAAAATTATCGCCGCTTTAGCGGCAGAAAACTGCCGCTAAAGCGGCGATAATGGGCTTGATAATATGCCCTTGAGAATTCCAATAGAAGCCCATGTTCTGGTGTCAACATGGGCTTCTATTGAATTCTCAAGGGCATATTATCAAGCCCATTATCGCCGCTTTAGCGGCAGTTTTCTGCCGCTAAAGCGGCGATAATTTTAACGCCGTTCTTGATAATATGCCCCTTAAAGTATAACTAATACAAACTTGGTTTCCCCAACAGAAAAAAACACCTGAGCCACATGTGAACACCCTCAACAGAAAACTGAAGAAAAGAACTGCAATTAAAATGAACACCACATATGTAAATATAAAATGTAAAACGATTGTCGTAATGTTTTGTGTACATGAGCAAAGCAAAGTTACATTTATAACATTTTATTTAACTATATGAAACTATTTTCATACAGAATGACAGAAAGCATAACATCACAAAAAGGCAAACAATTGCTCTCATGCATGGGCTACACTTACAACCAGGAAAGCAAAAACACCAAGAATGTAAATTGGAAATGTACAAAATATTACTCCATTGCTTTTTATGGGAGAGCTACTATTAAAAAGGATGTTGTTATTACCGTAAGAGTACGTGACCCCCCCCAAATGGCACTGAAATTGAAGTGAGGTATGTACTTCAAAATTTAAAATAGGCAAGCACTAGGTTCCAACAGCCCACTACTAAAATAATAAAAGATACACTCCCTAAAGTACCTGAACACATCTCAGTTCAGCTACCAGCTACATTCATTAAAAAACACCCAATAGCATGATGTCCTAAGAAAGCCACCAGTCATAGTCCTGCTGCCCCTAGAAGGTACCAAGACATTGAAATTCCTGAATACTTAATCAGGGAGATAATGATGAACCCTTCCTCCTACATGACAACCTTAACCTTAAAAATGAAAAATGAATAATTATGTTTGCTACTGTAAATATTTTGTTAAGATTAAGCCAATGTGAAACATGGATAATTGATGGAACATTCAAAATGTCCCCTAGACCATTCATTCAGATCTGCACCTATACATGGTGAATATACAAAATTATACTTGACTTTGAAAAGCAATGATAGAAACAATCTTTAAACCATACCCACACAAAGCGATATAAGGCTGTTATTACCATTTTAATCAAAGCATTTGGAAACATCTCCAAAAATCTGCACTAAGGGGTTGATTACGATGGCGTCCAGTAGGGCTCCGAATTGTATTCGGGTTTGCCGAAATCCGATTCGGAACCCTTGTTTCCGACCGAATCGTACACATTTCCCAACGACCGATTATGAAGCCTAGAAACCGTTTCGGCTGTCCGATTCGGTTCCGAAAGGCATTTGGACAGGCCGAGTCTTTCAGAGCTGAATTGTACAGCTCTATGGACATGGTTTCTGAGCGAGCGATTACGATGACCAATTTGGACAGCCGTTCCGATTCAGTCTGCCCGAAACGAAACGGCTGTTGGAATCTGTCTTTGGAGCCAGTAGCAGGTCCCCCTTACCTCGGGGCCTTCTGAATCTGTCTCGTGGGGTACCCAAGGGACCCCCATTTCCAACCATGCACAGTGTGGTAGGCACCAAGGGGTGCCCGCCACAGGGTGCATGATTTTTCCCAGCCACCCCTTTCTTCAATGGGAGCCTGTGTATTCGGTCAGAACACAGGTTCCCATTGAAGTCAATGCGAGTCTGACCGAATCGTATCCAGAAGTATCTGGATGCATTGTAATCGTTCGGTCATACTCGCAGAACCTGATTCATTCGGAAACAATTCTGAAACCGATTCGGTCGGAAGAGTTTCCAAACGAGGTCGTAATCAGCCCCTAAGTGTAGAATACGCAACAAACAGCCAGTTTGCTTTTGAAATTAAAACATTAATAGCACTTGCATATGTCCCTGTAAGAGTGGTAGCTAACCACTACAACATGCTTATAGAAAGTCAATTTTACCACCAAAATGAACACAAAGTAAGTCCTCTAACGGACTATTTTGAAGACACTTGAGTTGGCAGACTGCTACGCTCTGGAGAGAGATGTCAACCCAAATTCCAAATACCATGGTGGAATGTCTATGACAGCACCAGGGCTTAAGAAGCTAAAAACAACAACGCAGCGAAGAATGGCACAATGCCTCCAAGCCACACTAGGAGCAGCCCAGCCTACGCTCTACAAATTCATACAAACTCCCCAAAAAGAACAAAGCTACCAACAGCTAAGAATAGCGCAATCAGTAACTCACATTAAACATAAGCGAATTTAGAATCTTTACTAACAACAAAGGAGTACGCTACTTGGAATCAATGCGATACAAAAGGGGATGATGGACGGAACGCTTGAGCCAATCAAACACTCACCCCCAGTCAACTGATCTGGGTTTAATCCATCATCATTCTTTAGCTCACTCCACCACCCCAGTTCAGACATGGCCATATGCAAATCAGTCTGACCCTGTGCCTCATGGGAACAGTCCAGCCCGAACTGCCAAGCCATGTCTTCCCTGGACCGGAAACAAGCATCCTAGGACCGGTTTCTGGCATTCCAGCCGTCATCAGCCAGGCTTGCCTGAATCCAGTGGCAAAGTGAGCAAGGGACCCACGTCTGGGCATACCCCGCCAACTTAGGGCGAACAAAGCGATACAAAAGGGGATGATGGACGGAACGCTTGAGCCAATCAAACACTCACCCCCAGTCAACTGATCTGGGTTTAATCCATCATCATTCTTTAGCTCACTCCACCACCCCAGTTCAGACATGGCCATATGCAAATCAGTCTGACCCTGTGCCTCATGGGAACAGTCCAGCCCGAACTGCCAAGCCATGTCTTCCCTGGACCGGAAACAAGCATCCTAGGACCGGTTTCTGGCATTCCAGCCGTCATCAGCCAGGCTTGCCTGAATCCAGTGACAAAGTGAGCAAGGGACCCACGTCTGGGCATACCCCGCCAACTTAGGGCGAACAAAACGATACAAAAGGGGATGATGGACGGAACGCTTGAGCCAATCAAACACTCACCCCCAGTCAACTGATCTGGGTTTAATCCATCATCATTCTTTAGCTCACTCCACCACCCCAGTTCAGACATGGCCATATGCAAATCAGTCTGACCCTGTGCCTCATGGGAACAGTCCAGCCCGAACTGCCAAGCCATGTCTTCCTGGACCGGAAACAAGCATCCTAGGACCGGTTTCTGGCATTCCAGCCGTCATCAGCCAGGCTTGCCTGAATCCAGTGGCAAAGTGAGCAAGGGACCCACGTCTGGGCATACCCCCGCCAACTTAGGGCGAACAAAGCGATACAAAAGGGGATGATGGACGGAACGCTTGAGCCAATCAAACACTCACCCCCAGTCAACTGATCTGGGTTTAATCCATCATCATTCTTTAGCTCACTCCACCACCCCAGTTCAGACATGGCCATATGCAAATCAGTCTGACCCTGTGCCTCATGGGAACAGTCCAGCCCGAACTGCCAAGCCATGTCTTCCCTGGACCGGAAACAAGCATCCTAGGACCGGTTTCTGGCATTCCAGCCGTCATCAGCCAGGCTTGCCTGAATCCAGTGGCAAAGTGAGCAAGGGGCCCACGTCTGGGCATACCCCGCCAACTTAGGGCGAACAAAGCGATACAAAAGGGGATGATGGACGGAACGCTTGAGCCAATCAAACACTCACCCCCAGTCAACTGATCTGGGTTTAATCCATCATCATTCTTTAGCTCACTCCACCACCCCAGTTCAGACATGGCCATATGCAAATCAGTCTGACCCTGTGCCTCATGGGAACAGTCCAGCCCGAACTGCCAAGCCATGTCTTCCCTGGACCGGAAACAAGCATCCTAGGACCGGTTTCTGGCATTCCAGCCGTCATCAGCCAGGCTTGCCTGAATCCAGTGGCAAAGTGAGCAAGGGACCCACGTCTGGGCATACCCCGCCAACTTAGGGCGAACAAAGCGATACAAAAGGGGATGATGGACGGAACGCTTGAGCCAATCAAACACTCACCCCCAGTCAACTGATCTGGGTTTAATCCATCATCATTCTTTAGCTCACTCCACCACCCCAGTTCAGACATGGCCATATGCAAATCAGTCTGACCCTGTGCCTCATGGGAACAGTCCAGCCCGAACTGCCAAGCCATGTCTTCCCTGGACCGGAAACAAGCATCCTAGGACCGGTGTCTGGCATTCCAGCCGTCATCAGCCAGGCTTGCCTGAATCCAGTGGCAAAGTGAGCAAGGGACCCACGTCTGGGCATACCCTCGCCAACTTAGGGCGAACAAAGCGATACAAAAGGGGATGATGGACGGAACGCTTGAGCCAATCAAACACTCACCCCCAGTCAACTGATCTGGGTTTAATCCATCATCATTCTTTAGCTCACTCCACCACCCCAGTTCAGACATGGCCATATGCAAATCAGTCTGACCCTGTGCCTCATGGGAACAGTCCAGCCCGAACTGCCAAGCCATGTCTTCCCTGGACCGGAAACAAGCATCCTAGGACCGGTTTCTGGCATTCCAGCCGTCATCAGCCAGGCTTGCCTGAATCCAGTGGCAAAGTGAGCAAGGGACCCACGTCTGGGCATACCCCCGCCAACTTAGGGCGAACAAAGCGATACAAAAGGGGATGATGGACGGAACGCTTGAGCCAATCAAACACTCACCCCCAGTCAACTGATCTGGGTTTAATCCATCATCATTCTTTAGCTCACTCCACCACCCCAGTTCAGACATGGCCATATGCAAATCAGTCTGACCCTGTGCCTCATGGGAACAGTCCATCCCGAACTGCCAAGCCATGTCTTCCTGGACCGGAAACAAGCATCCTAGGACCGGTTTCTGGCATTCCAGCCGTCATCAGCCAGGCTTGCCTGAATCCAGTGGCAAAGTGAGCAAGGGACCCACGTCTGGGCATACCCCCGCCAACTTAGGGCGAACAAAGCGATACAAAAGGGGATGATGGATGGAACGCTTGAGCCAATCAAACACTCACCCCCAGTCAACTGATCTGGGTTTAATCCATCATCATTCTTTAGCTCACTCCACCACCCCAGTTCAGACATGGCCATATGCAAATCAGTCTGACCCTGTGCCTCATGGGAACAGTCCAGCCCGAACTGCCAAGCCATGTCTTCCCTGGACCGGAAACAAGCATCCTAGGACCGGTTTCTGGCATTCCAGCCGTCATCAGCCAGGCTTGCCTGAATCCAGTGGCAAAGTGAGCAAGGGACCCACGTCTGGGCATAACCCCGCCAACTTAGGGCGAACAAAAGCGATACAAAAGGGGATGATGGACGGAACGCTTGAGCCAATCAAACACTCACCCCCAGTCAACTGATCTGGGTTTAATCCATCATCATTCTTTAGCTCACTCCACCACCCCAGTTCAGACATGGCCATATGCAAATCAGTCTGACCCTGTGCCTCATGGGAACAGTCCAGCCCGAACTGCCAAGCCATGTCTTCCCTGGACCGGAAACAAGCATCCTAGGACCGGTTTCTGGCATTCCAGCCATCATCAGCCAGGCTTGCCTGAATCCAGTGGCAAAGTGAGCAAGGGACCCACGTCTGGGCATACCCCGCCAACTTAGGGCGAACAAAGCGATACAAAAGGGGATGATGGACGGAACGCTTGAGCCAATCAAACACTCACCCCCAGTCAACTGATCTGGGTTTAATCCATCATCATTCTTTAGCTCACTCCACCACCCCAGTTCAGACATGGTCATATGCAAATCAGTCTGACCCTGTGCCTCATGGGAACAGTCCAGCCCGAACTGCCAAGCCATGTCTTCCCTGGACCGGAAACAAGCATCCTAGGACCGGTTTCTGGCATTCCAGCCGTCATCAGCCAGGCTTGCCTGAATCCAGTGGCAAAGTGAGCAAGGGACCCACGTCTGGGCATACCCCCGCCAACTTAGGGCGAACAAAGCGATACAAAAGGGGATGATGGACGGAACGCTTGAGCCAATCAAACACTCACCCCCAGTCAACTGATCTGGGTTTAATCCATCATCATTCTTTAGCTCACTCCACCACCCCAGTTCAGACATGGCCATATGCAAATCAGTCTGACCCTGTGCCTCATGGGAACAGTCCAGCCCGAACTGCCAAGCCATGTCTTCCCTGGACCGGAAACAAGCATCCTAGGACCGGTTTCTGGCATTCCAGCCGTCATCAGCCAGGCTTGCCTGAATCCAGTGGCAAAGTGAGCAAGGGACCCACGTCTGGGCATACCCCCGCCAACTTAGGGCGAACAAAGCGATACAAAAGGGGATGATGGACGGAACGCTTGAGCCAATCAAACACTCACCCCCAGTCAACTGATCTGGGTTTAATCCATCATCATTCTTTAGCTCACTCCACCACCCCAGTTCAGACATGGCCATATGCAAATCAGTCTGACCCTGTGCCTCATGGGAACAGTCCCCGAACTGCCAAGCCATGTCTTCCCTGGACCGGAAACAAGCATCCTAGGACTGGTTTCTGGCATTCCAGCCGTCATCAGCCAGGCTTGCCTGAATCCAGTGGCAAAGTGAGCAAAATCCCTATTATAAAACAACTACCTACTTACACACTACCCAACAAACCTTAACAAAGGAAAACACCACCGTAAGCTAACCATTTTTAAACAATTATTAAAAATGTATTTTTATAAATCAGTCAAAAAAGTAATAACATAGAATAGACTGATAAATAAAAATATGTTGTGATAATTATTTAAAAACTATACATAAACAACCACCTACCACAACATTAAGGGGCTTATTACGATGTCGGTCGGAGTTGCCTCTGACTGACACCGTCTCGGACTCTGGACCGACCGACCTCAGGTCGGCAGTTCCGACTGCCTGATTACGATGCGACTAAACACTGTTCGGTCCCATACTCACTTTTCTCTATGGGAGCTTATGTCACAGCCGTAAACCGGCCGTAATACAGGCTCCTATAGAGAAATGGGTGTGTGTGTAAAACCCTGCACCCGGTGGCAGGTACCCCATGGTGCCTGCCACCGGGTGCAGGGGTACCCTCTCGACCGCCAACCGTAGACCGCGGAGGCAAGTCGCTCTCCGATAGCCTTTCCATGTAAGAAAGGCTGGCACGGAAAGGCTGTGGGATACCGACATCTTAATCGGGTAAGGGGATTACAGTGGAGTTCCGACTGGCCGAAAGACTCCCAGAGCTGGTCGGAACCCAGTCGGAATGACCGGCCGGTTTACATTCCGACCGCCGACATCGTAATCGGGCGGTCGGACCGCAAACCGACCGTGTTGGTCGGAAAGCTTCTGACTAGTGGTCGTAGGCTTTCCGACCGACATCGGAATCAGCCCCTTAAAGTGAACACAATATGAAACCAATTAAATCGGACACATAGAAAATTTAAATATTACAATATAATTAGACGAAATACACATATATAATAAAATATAACATTTCCCACCCAAAAATAAATAAAGATATCAGACATACAGCTCTGTGGCTGTAGATATTCATCTATGCCCATGTTCTCAAAGTAGAATCCACAACAAAGTTTTAAAAAATCTCCAAAGAACCCAAAAAGGCTAGAATGAAAAAGTCTTCTGATCCATAAATCTGTAATAACATACCCACCCTCACAAAACACTTTCTACTAAAACAACATAAACAGTACATTGCAATTAGAAAATAAAATTCTATAGAAAAGCTTATGTAAGGTCTTACTTTATCTGGTGTTTAGCAGCAGGTAACCACAAATCACTCCCACAAAATCTGACTAAAATGGACAGGAATAGATGTAAAAGTGCACTTATCAGGAAAAAAATGGCCAATAAATGGAAACAACAAATGACTATTTCTCTATATAAAAAACAATGGAACTTTAACAAAACAATATTGAAAAATATCTTAAAAGAACATGTAACAATGTTATAAAAATATGAACAAAAATAAAAATGTATGAACAAAATATTAAGGGCGGGCGGAATTTGCGTAGTCGCGTTACGCAAAGTTCCGCAAAACAGTAAAAAATCTCTGCGAGCACGTGGAAATTCCGTGAACACGCGGAATTGCTTGTCCCGCCCGTACGCGATGTGTTTTTGCGTGCTCGCGGGGAAATATCTCGCTAACTTGCCCATGCGGTCGCTAATGAGCGCGGCCATCTTCTTTTTCACTTGTCCCGCCCGTTCGCGATGCTTATCTCCTGTTCCGGGTCGCGTATTGCATGCTCCCGCCCATTCGCGATGAGTATTTCCTGGTCGGGACCGCTTATTACGTGTTCGCGACGCTTTTTGCGTGCTCGGGGGGGAAATATCGCGCGAACTTGCCCATGCGGTCGCAATGGGCGTGGCCATCTTGTTTTTCACTCTATTGCTATGGTTCTGGGCCTGCTTTTCTATCCTCCCTCTATCTTTGCAATACTTTGTTTCTGTATACTTTTTTTAATCTTTTTTATTTATTATCTATCTCTCTATTTTCCTGATTCTATATTTTGAGTTTTTTTCTACTTTTTGTGACTTTTTCTACTACTTTTTCACTCTTTTTCTATAACTTGCTTTTTTCATTTCTTTTACTTACTTTTCTAATTCCTCCCTTTTCTTTTCCGCCCCCCCCCGAGTCCCAGAACCATGGCCAAGGGAGAGGGCAAGGGAAAGGCCAAGGGCAAGGCTGCTCGCAGCTGCGACCGCCTTCCCTGCAGAAGGCGGCGCCCACAAGGGGTGCAGCCACGTGCCTTATTCAGTGAGGCGGAGGTGGCCGCACTTGTTTATTTGTCCAGCGCCACCTCCCCTTAACCCTGGCAGCAGGCGGCAGGCCTGGGTCCGGGTACGGGCTCCGGGAGCGTCGCCAGCGGTAGGGAAAGGTGCGCCGGGCAGTGTTTCGCTGCTCTGGTGTCCGGCGCACCGATACCCAGCTGACGCACCGGTGGTCCGATATCCTGGACCGGGAGCAGGACCTGCTGGACCTGCTAGGAGTGGAGGTCCCGGGGCTTGGTGAGTAGCTATTTAATATTACTACTTTGTGTTCTTCTGCTCTGTGTTATATATTGCGAATATATTTTTTTTCGGAACAGCAAGAATGCTGCTGCTTACATTGCAGGTAAATTACGTTTAAAAATCTTCTGTGATTGTTATGACACAGGTGCTCGGCGCTACTAATCTTACTTGTTTGCAACTTTGCGCTCGCTTGGCATGATTATGTAAGAGTTTACTTTAGAGAACTTAAGTTAGGCAATGCTAGAGAGACTCTAGTCCTTCCTTTGTCCTCCTGCCACTAAGAAGAGATAGTGGTGGATTGATAGGTTTAGTTACTTATTAGTAGGTAATTTTTTAGTGGTCTGCATGACGCATCCTCTGTCACGTCACGTGCTGCTGAGTGCCCCAGTCCTTAGTAGAACCTTTTGTAGTTTGTTTAGTGAGTGGTAATAGGCTTATCACTAGCAGAACATCAGCAGCAACCAACCAACAATTTGGTGTATGCAAAAATGTATGCATGTGTCCTCCATCTATGCATTTTTGAGGACTAAAATAAATGGAAATGCAGACTTAGTGAACAATTGGCCCATCTGGAATAGGTGGGCTAGGTCAGGTGGTACTTAGGCTTAGTTAGTATTCTGGAATCAGAATGGAACACTGGATTAGTGTTCATAAATAATAACTATAATCAAACCCTGGCACTCATATGTACAGTATCATAAGTATACAACTTTTATCAATAATAAAACATATCAACATTAAAATAGTTTATTATTTCCTTGTAAAAACTCCAGCCAACACGTGTTTCGTCGCTCGGGACAAGACACCCGCGACTTCTTCAGGGCTGGAAGACATACATAGAACAGAATATAAGCCCATACTAAAGGGTATAATTGTTCCATTTAAAATAAGTGCTTTACATAAAATCCCAACAATATACCGCAAGCCAATCCGCATGGTATATACATAAATACCAGTGTACACAACATTAATCATCCCAAATGCTATAGCGTGTATCATAACCTTAAAAACAATCCACATCAGATAAAAAATAAAAACAATTGATAATGTTTGACGTGGTTCACCAACCTATATTATCATCAAAATGTGTGGAGGGTGATAAAAGAAAAGAACCAAAGGTGGGAATAGAGAAGAAAAGGGTGCTTATCGAATCTGTATACAAGTGCATAAAGAAGAAAAGGATTCTCTTCAATTTACATTCAATAACAAGCCTACCTTGATTTGATTGGCCCAATATTTCAAGCCTATAATATATATGAAAAAGTATGTTTAAGTGTGAACCCAACATTAGAAGCTATATATCTATCTACAGGATATGACCAGTACAACATACCTTCTGACTGGTTGTACTTCCGTCCCAGCCTTATTATGGCTGGGATATAGAATATATAAATGAAGGAAAGTCCCAGCAATATCTGTAAAGTGAAAACCGCACATTAGAACAGAAAACCGAATAGTACTTGTCGAAGGTATCTATCCTAAATACAAATTCATAAAGGAGAAAGACAAGTCAACTAAACTCCCCGTGTGTTCCATTTCAAGGTGAAGGCTGCGTCTATCATAAACATAATAAATCCGATTCATTGATATTATTCCTAAATAATATCTTTCATTCTAAGAGAGAAATTGTATCTCCTATAGCAACAGAGGTATAGTATGCGATAGTGTAACATCCAAGAGGGGCCAAGGACCCGATAAAACCAGTGAAAGAGCGCCGTTTGAAAGCCACCATAATAATAAATCAGTGCATAAGTGCCTAATAATTAAAAGAGAAGACCCACAACCGATCAGAGTGTTAGTAGTATCTAACACTTACCAAAAAAGCACGATTATATCAAGCTTCGTGCTTGAATCTTAGGCTGCGTATTCAACAGCCTGTGGCATGCTGCGAAATAAAGATAAAATAACCGCATTTTATGATATGAGCAATAGTAGCTTATTATTAGAAGGCGATTACGTTCCTAAATATCTATCTACCTGTAGATAGCAGCATCCACGCATGAAACAGTCCTCGGCGCTGCAGTATGGCCGTCGTAAGTAAAAACACCCGGAAGTATACGGCTATAAAATAAGACACGTGGCCAGTAAGCTCAGTACGTGAGCTACGTAGCCCAAAATATCCGCCATATTAGGTGAGTGAAATTACCCGTGTCCCGGCTGTAAATTATAACATTATGTTGTATAAATAAGGGACTACACCTCTAGACGTCATATTCTAAAGATATTAAAGATACTTACCACTCATATCTTGCGAATCCATGTAACGGAATCTCCTAAATAAGTCACAACATATAAGTCATGTAAACTGAATATCAACAGGACACCCTATTCCAAATCTATCTAGGGGTTATAAAAGCCTTACTCGTAATAATTATAAGCTCGTAGAAATGAATCCACGTATCCAGATTTTGCTCTAGGTCAAAAAGACTTTCTAAGTATTACATCAGAGAGATCCCCAAGAACGTTAAGAAGAAAAGACTCACTTGTCTGTACTCAGAGTATTAGTAACAAATATCGAAGGGGAATATGTTAATTCCGTTGTAATTCGGCTGATGCGAAGGGGGAATATAAGAAATATGAGAGCAAGAATATAAAAGAGAATAACCGAATCCAGAGTTATATAAGTGCGTATAATATAGTTTGGCTTCACGTCAGACCATATCATATCCCAAAACCAGACCATATGATTAGGAACATATCCTAATCAGTGTATAAATATCAAAAGTACATTTCTTTATATTTTTATTCCGATGTTAAATTAATACGCTGCCATACATATATGCATCAACATTGTCCTTAAATCATGTGGTTCGTCAGATGTATACACAATAAATCCTAGTCCATTAGAAGTTGTAGGAATTATAAACAACTTTTACCTAACATAATTCAATAAATACATCATAGATGCAGGTTACATTAGTGACATCATCATGAATGTATTAAGATTTCTCATATAATAATTCAGTCCCCTAGGAAATAGTGTAGTTCATGATCTGTATTCATCCCATGTTCAACCGCTTGAAGCTTCATGATCCATAGGGCCTCCCAGCGTCTAAGATAAAGTTCTTTATTACCGCCCCTCGTGTCCATATCAATCTGATCAATCCCACAAAAGGATAGCGTTTTATTAATCCCTTGTGCTTGGCATTCATTAATATGGGTTGCAGTGGTGTATCTGGGGTCATGATGTTTAATGGCCCTCAGATGTTCATAAATTCTCTCTTTCAGTGCCCTGATGGTACTTCCTATATAGAAGTAACTACATTTGCATTTAATCATGTATACCACATAACGACTATTGCAATTGATCATTTGTCTGATCTCGTATTGTTTGCCCAGATAACTCCGAAATGATTTAGTGTTATTCATTGCCAAGGGGGAAATTTTACAATTGCCACATTTGTGGAAACCAATGCATCTTTCAGTGAGCCAGTTAGATTTTGTGGTCTGTTTTGGATAGCTTGGACTAATCCACGATCTTATATTCTTACCACGTCTATATGTAATGAGAGGTTGCGTTGTAATATAATCCCTCAATGATTTGTCATTATACAATATTCTCCAATGTTTTTTCATGCTGTTCCTAAGAGTTACTGATACCTCATTATAGTTAGTGATCAATCTGACCATAGAAGAGGTTTTGTTCTTACATGGCCTATCTTTGAGAATATCCACTCTCTTAGTTCGTGTAACCTTTTGTTCAGCTGCAATAATGGTTTGTTTATCATAACCTCTAGCAATGAATCTTTGTTGCATATCTTTTTTACAGATACTGAAGTCCTCCTCCTTACTACAATTCCTTTTGCCCTAGTTAATTCACCAGAGGGTATAGATTTTATTTGATGTTTAGGGTGTGAGCTACTCGCATGTAGTAACGCATTGCACGAAGTGGGTTTACGGTAGAGTTTGCTCTGGATCTGGTTATTCTCTACGAATATAGTTAGATCTAGAAATTCTATTTCTGTCATGCTCAGATTAGACGTAAATTGAACACCCATGTCATTGGAGTTAAGGTACTCACAGAATTCATTTAAATTACTCATTGTGCCAGACCATATCATAATGCAGTCATCTATGTAACGACCCCAATAGATGATTGATTCATTCCATGGAGTACCCCTAGGGCCCCAGATCCACTCCTCCTCAAACCAACCCATAAACAGATTGGCATACGAAGGAGAAAACCTGGAGCCCATGGCGACTCCCTGTATTTGTTTGTACCATTTGGTTTCAAATAAAAATACATTGTTCTTAAGAATTAGGTCAATCATAGTGAGGATCATTTCAGCATGTGCCCACTGTGTAGCCGGTCTTTTGCTCAAGTATTTTCTAATTGCTTTAATTCCCAGGTCTGTTCTAATGTTGGTATATAAAGCGGTAACGTCCAGTGTTGCTAGTATCATGCCCTCCTCCCAGGGAACATCTGCCAGTATACTCAGGATATGCTTCGTATCCCTGATATATGCCGGTAGGTTCTTCACTATTGGTTGTAAAAATGCATCCACATATTGTGATATTTTTTCATCCCAACTAGTATAAATAATAACTAGACGGTCCGCGAATCCCGCAATACTAGTCGACCGAGATTAGATAGGTCAATTTTATTGCAATTGTTGTTTCCATAAATGTTTTTTTGAGCGTTTTTTAAAATATTTTATTTGTTTCACACCAATCATCCATGTTTGTCTCTTTCTTTCTTACATCTTTCATGATCAGCACCCAGGGGCAAGAAGACGGGGTCGTTGGAGTCGGCGGGAGCAGCTGATGGCCAGGACCGCTCCTCTACTGAGGGCTCTGCTGCTGGCCCCAGTAAGTCCTCCTGTTGTTAATATTAATAATTATACTTCCCTAACTTTCACTGCACCTTATTTTTTCCGAACTATTATTTCGATTTCCTAATTCTATTTTTTACAAAATCTTCTTCGATCTAGATTATCTGTTTCTAAATTCTTGTTATCCCTGCCTCTAACTGCCTCTGCTATGACTCTCTGTACTACTACTATTAGTCTGTCTGTAGCTAAGTTTGCCCAGTTGGCCACTCTTTATTTAAAAGGTTTTAAATAAAAATCAGATTCACCAATAGCTCTAGCCACTGAGTCCAGTCCTTTGGGTTGTCCTCTTCTAGTCTTCTTAATCTTGAGGCTTTTCGACAATTCCCACCAACAAAATGCCCAACCAGATATTTTACTATTTTTGATAGGATAGGACATACTACTACTGTTGTAGGGATTCTGCACATACAGAACTATGCACAAGAAAATAGGACGTTGGTGATAGGAGGTTGGACCTTCCTCACACCTCACCCACAATCCCCTGACCGACTAGCTATAGTGTCTCATTAGCTCCCCGAACCCCCCGAAGATACCCAATGATTAGACAACCCAGAACATAACACTCCCAACCTCTCAGAGTCGTGGAAGCAATGCACACCCTTTCGCTCACTCACTTGTGTAAGTCCACACCAAATACCACAGAGTCTATGTAAGTTCAAAAGGTTTATTTTCAACTAACAAGCTCTGTACGTTGTTCTATAATGCAGTATACGAGCCAGCACCAACAGCAAAATGCATAAGATTAAAACAATAAACATTGTTTCAACTACAAGTCCATAGAAGACAAAAGGGGAAATCATGATAACTGAACAGTGGTGGAAGAACCACCCTCCCCTTGGTAGGAATATAGTTTATATAAAATTATAAATGAAGATCTCTGAGCGAATTCTGGGGGACCCCTCACCTTAGAAGAACCTAGAAGTACTGGTTACATCATAAGCTCTGCAAAGCTCTGGTTCGTAGAAGGGAATCTTCCGTCTGTTATGAGAAAAATGGTGCGCGTTAGAATATTGCAAGCATTTCTCATTCTTGCCAAAAAGTGTAGCATGTTATGGCTAAGCAATACGGACTGACCACCAGAACTCCATAACAAAGTGGCTTGTTTTTCGACCTTGTACGCAGCGCTCAGACAGTAGCAGTATGAGCTCATGTGGGCTCAAAGGCGTCTTATACAACAAGCTGCGAGGTAACGTGCGCAAAAATAAAAGACACAAAGCTAAAATGGTTGCTTGGCTCAGGCTAACTTAGCAAAGACTAGAATGACCCTAGGGGCCATATAACACTACTAGTATCTACTCTACTCTAGTACCCGATTTGTACTAGTGATGTATGTTGTATATGTATGTATTAACTTTTTTTTCAATCTTGCTAGTGAAAAAGAATAAATAGGGGGAGGTGTATATGGCATCTAAAAAATGTGTAATGTTTTTTCTAGGCGTACTACCGACCACCAGTGCCGGGGCCAGCGGCGATGGTGACGTGGCCACTGAGGGAGCAGGAGATGCAGCAGTTGCAGGAGCTGCAGGGGGTGAGCCAGCAGCAGTGGCGGGCGGTGGTAAGTTATATTCCTTACTTATTGACATTTCACTCGCTGCAAGGGTGTACACTGTACTGTTGAGACTTAGTAAGTAAGAAGTTGTTGTGAACGGTTGACGAAGACACCCTTTACTTAGCATTAGCAATAGCATTAGAGGCGGGAGTGTTGAGTAACCAATGGCCTCTTCTATCTGACTTCAACTCAGCTGTGAAAGTTTTATGGAGAAGACTAAAAGTCAGATCAGATGACCTTGATGGATGGGTTGAACGAAAAGGGAAAGAATGGTGGAAGGAGGAAGGACGGGCGAGATTTAATATTTATGCTTGGCAGAGAAGGTTATGTGGGAAGCATGCATAGGTGGCTGATAGGAATCAGATGCATGGGTGGTTGAATGCCTGAAACTCCCACAAATGTTAGAGGCCGAGGAAGTGGGAGGATAGATACATACCACAAATGTTATGTACTGTGCTTGCTAGTGCTACTGTGCCACTATGTGTAGAATTAATTTGTCTTACTGTTTTGCTAAGAGTATATTGTTACAATAGTCTTGTTTTTTCTTCTTGATATAGCTACTCCTTCCAAAGGGAAACCAGACAGGAAGGAGTTGGCAGCCATGGCCCGGCGCCGGAAGCTGGAGGCCATACAAACTGAATACCAGCGGCTGGTGGTTCTGGCGGAGGAGGAGGAGGCGGCAGCAGCTGCAGCCTCCTCCAATGCCCCAGCCAGGCCCAGGCCCCTCCAGTGTTACGGCGCCGCCATCTGGCAGCCGCCCGCCGCCGCACTTCTTTATCCAGCACTGCTGCCCCCCCCTGTGGATGCAATTGTCGGGCATTGAAGCGCCGCGTGGCCCGCCTAGAGGAGCGTATTATTGTCCTGGAGAAGCGAGCCCGCCAATGAGAGTTGAGAACTTGAGACCCTGTTGGATTGCCCCTTTTTTATTGCTTCTTTTGGTGGGTGGGAATTGGGCGTTGGGGTTTATGGACATGGACAATTGGTTGGACTTTTTCGTTTCGGACATTGGTTGGGGTTAGGGAGAGGGGTGGGTCAGGTGTTGTTGTGGGATTTTTTACATAGTTTATTTTTGTTAGGGGATTAAATTATATTTATACTTTACATACGATGTTGTTAATGTTTTGTGGGGGGGTTACTGTTTTACGTCACACTGTTTCCTTGCTGCTGCAGGGCCACAGCCAGTGTTTGATTTAAATAATCGGCTGATTTTGTAAGACACAAACGGATAGATGCGGTACCCCTCACTGAGTGACTTGTCCTACTAGTACTGTCAGTCTCTCCTCCTAGTCTATGCATTCTGCAACTGGACTCAAGGGGTGTGTGAATTAATGAATTAATTTCCATTATTAACTATGCCTCCCCCAAACTTCTTTTCTTACCTGTGCTTGATGTTTAACTTAGGCACAGCAATGGCTGCATGGTGATCATGATGGTTTGGTTTCCCAACATGCCATGGTTGTGGTGGTAGTAGTAGACACTGGCAGTAGCATTTGCAAAAAAAGAAAATGAGACAGTCAGTCGCCTGAGAGAGACTGTGGGAGGAGTAGTAGAACGAAGTACAGTACAGTACACAAGAAGACTGCCAAACAATAATAATAATGCTGATTGCTAAAGTAAAATAAAACATAATGGTGGCGGGGATAGCCTAGTACAACTAGTTACAAACTGTAGTTGTGTCGAGTCACTCGACTAGGCCTACACTCGACACAAGCGTAACCTATAGTGCTGTGTAGGACAGTAGGAGGATGACAAATCCAATCGATGCCGGCAATTAATGATGATGGATTAGGTTCCTTTGGGAAAAAAAATTACCTTGCAAATATACTGATCATGGGTGGGCAAGCAGAAGAAGATCCTCGCCCTGCCTTGAAATTGAATTAGTGTTGCTTTCGCCACATCCGCCCCAGCAAGCGTGTGATCAATTATTGGTGTACATTTAATTTAGTCACACCTCAACAAATCACACAGCCCGGGGGAAGAGGGTTAGGGTTTGATGAATGGTTGGGAAGGGGGGTTTGGGGAAAGGTTTGACAAAGAAAAACACTACGCATGGACAAACAACAAAACACAATCTTGGCAGATGACCATATCCATAAATCTGTTAAGGGAGAAAAAGGAAATGCATGCATGATGATGATAACTTGATGGTTAATGATAAGTAGTACTTACTAACTACTACTAGACAATTAGACAGTACAGGGCAGCAGTATATTATGCAATTTGCCTTGCCTGTCTGCCCTCAGAGAGACCCAAATTACATACAATTTCTGTTCGGTTGTACCGGGCTTACTTTTAAAGATAGCAAAGAAAATTAAAAAATAGCTGTAGGGATGAATTATAAGCAGAGAGCAAACACAATAACAACGACACACAGTCGTAATGATTGAAGATAAAAAATTAATCAAATTATTTAAAAGATGATGAATGTTGATACTGTTACTGTATGTTATCCTGGTCAAATTGGGGAGTTGCATCTCAGCATTCCTCTTGGTCCTCCCTTCCATGGACGCTCCGTCCATCAATCTTGGGTGACGCCACTGCCTGCCTGGCGGATGCGGATTGGTAAGGTGAGTGTGAGTTGTTTTCCCCAGTATAGCACAGGGTAAGGGCCGGTCTGTAATTGTAGATGGAAAAACAAAAGGGATATTGAAAAATCAAGGAGAAAAAAAATGCATAAATTACGGTGGAGTGCAACAAGAACACTTTTAGAGGCGGCATGGATACATCATGTCTACTCTGTTTCCAGCATTAACCTACAACAACAACAGGACAGAGCAGGCCCACGGCACCCGTGACCCATCCTCCATTTAGCTTACATTTTGACAGAGGCAGACAAAGCACATATACAGCAACATAGCATTTTACAAATTAAGTGACTAAATCAATGCACCGCTGTCAGTCATACCACTACACTCGACTCCACCACTACACAGACATGTAGGTCTGCTGTGGTTGTTGTTGACTGTTTACATTTTATGCCACTCATGAAACGCCCTGACTTATTCCATCAATCATCTCCGATCCTACTTAGTGACTGCGAAGATATTATGTCACTGTGGTCATCATCATGGTGTTGTCCAACTCAGTGTGCAGTGTACAGAGTGAGTCCACATTCCATATTCAAAATGCAATGGATCGGCCTGCAGTAGAAGTACAATTTTGTTATTAAAAAACAAGAAGGGAAACATTGACTTCAGTTACTTTTAGTGTGTAGATTAAATAATAGTACACAATGAATTCACTTCATGCACAACAAACAACAACAACACAAATCACTCAGTCAGCGTCCAATGCATGCCATCATTCATTACCTGTTCCTTCTCATCTTAAGTTAAGGGGCAGTCTCTCTCGGCTCGGAAAGGAGGATAGCTATAGTAGTCATCATGTTCCACTTCTTTTGGAGGGACTCAACGAGGCAACATTTTCTTTTTTCTTCTATTATTCTACATCCAATCATCATCTGGCTTGAGGGAAATGGATTTAGGGCGTGTCAGGAGGTTGGAGGAGCAGAACTCGGAGCAGTGGACTTCAGTTAAATGCAGACAGCTGCAACTCCAATATGGCAATAAAAAGACTAGAAGACGGTGGTGATGGATTTGTTGTGATCCGAAGTTTCGAACCAGAAAGACAGACACACACAAATAAAAGTAAATAAGGAAGGAAGAAAGTAAGAAGTTCAAGCCTAGTTGTCAGGGAAGTATAGCTCGTCCTCAAACTCTGGGGGTTCAACCAGAAGTAGGTAATCATCTAACACACTACTTCCGTCACCTAAGTCGCTGACCTCATCTTCCTGCGTTGATTCATGTATTGTGTAATTCGGTGGTATAAAGTGCTGATTCATTTTGATCATGGTTAACCTCTCCACGTTTTTGGGCGAGAGACTGGTCCTTTTCACTGTTACAATGGCACCAGCAGCACTGAAAACACGTTCAGAAGAGACACTTGTGACAGGGCAAGCCAGATAGTTTATCGGCAGCCTGCTGAGCACTGGCCATTGGCCCCTTTTCCCATACCAATACCGCAATGGGTTTTGATCAATGTAGACCTCTGTTGGGTCATCCAGATAGGCCTGGACCATCCGCTCAATGTTCAGGGGTGCTACACTTTGTTTGGCCTCTTTTGTCTTTGCATCAGCACTGGACCTAGCAAGCCCTTGCTGTAAATACCAATCCTGTGCCGATTTTACTGGGGCTGATGATCCGGTTCTTGCTGTTGTCGATAGTGTTGGTGACCGCTTTAAGCCAAACGCACTGCCCTCAGGCTCTGAAGTGGAACTTGACGCCGGATGCCCTGCTGCAGTGCTTGTTGTGGGTTTGAGTAGCGGGCCTTTAATTGCCAGCCGTTCATTTTCAAAGTCACTGGCTACCTCAGCTATCCAAGTTTTGTACCGGGCAACCTCCAGTTCTGAAAAAGGAATTAATGTCTTACTGTTCAGTGCCGATTTGTACCGTGGATCCAGAATTGTGGCACAAATGTCATGTTTTTCTGACACAATCTTAGTTTGCACCCTTGTATTTTCAGCTAAGCGACGGGATAAGCTCTCCACCAACTCATATGCTTCATTTTTTTCCTCCACACCTATGTACGCTTCAGACACCTCCTTCAGCTGTTGCTCTAGCATGTGCAACAATGGGATAGCTTGGCCCATAGTACAGTCCTCCTTGCTGACTTCACGTGTGAAGACCTCGAAAGGAAGAAGCATCTCTGTCAGGCATTTATCTAGGTACCATTGGTCCATCTGAAGGGTCATGCCTTTCACAGTAGCATCCCCTCTTTGCATGACATATTCATTGATTGGTCTGTACTTCTCAAACAGACGGTCAAGCATGTAATAAGTTGAGTTCCAACGTGTTGCCACCTCCTGGATGAGTGCTTTGACTGGCATTCTATAGTCACGTTGAATGATCCTCAGCTGCTTCCGGGCTTTAAAAGAATGCCTGAAATGTGTGCATATTCTTCGGCAGGTGGTCAGTAAGTTGCTGACTATGGCTTCTTTTTCCAGAAAGTCTTGAACAATAATGTTAATGCAGTGCACCAAACAACGGACCCTGAAATAGCCACCATCCTCCATGGCCTTAAGTACATTACTGCCATTATCCGTGGCAACAAAACCAATGTTAAGCCCTCTTGGGTGCAGCCATTCAAAGACCTTGCTGTTAAACTCTTCCAAAATGTTTGCAGCAGTATGAGATTTCTCCATGGCGAACATGGCTACAGTTGCATGTTTCCGAGTAGCATTAAAAATCTCAGCAGTGTCAACAGCACCTGCTTCAGATATCTTTTCTCTAACCTCCCAAAAGAGATCCAGTGTGCAGTGATGCACATGTAATCAGTGGCTTGGCAACTGGTCCACATGTCTGTTGTCAGGTGGATATTGTGAACAGCACTCTGCTGCAAAGCTTGTCCAAGCAATTCCAGCACATCGTGATGTAGTGCTGGAACAGCAACTCTGGCGAAATAGGACCGGCTGGGAACCTTCCATTTAGGGCAGATGGCTGACACAAATTTAAGGAAACCCACCCCTTCCACAAAAGAAAAAGGGAGAAGGTCCAGCGCTAACATTTTAGCCAGCTTCGCATTGTACAAACGTGTCGTTGGGTGGTTGCGTTCGTACTGCCCCTCCGACCTAAGCATGCTGTCAATGGTAGGCTGGATTATTTTCCTTTGTGGTGCAGATGTCTTCTTGAACCCAGTTAGGCTCAACGACGTACTTTTTTTCATTGCAGTACTCGGTTGCCTTGGTGTCTCAGTCTGACTCTGAGTCTGACTCTTCTTACGGTGCCACTGAGATGTTGCTGAGGATGTGGGCGGTACCACTACACTGCTGGGGACAGGGCTAGAAATGTCTCCCTCTTGTTCACCTTCCACCGCGATCATATCTTCTTCTACTTCTTCATCCCCACCAACAGCAATGGGTGCAGTTTTACTTTTTTGTACGTGAAGTAGGTGAGCCTCCCACTGGATCATGTGGTGTTTTTTGAGATGACTTGTTTGGCCTCCGGTACCATAGTTTGTACCAAGCTTACCCCGCCTAACAGCGTGTCAACAAATTGAGCATATAGCAATGTTCTCCTCCTTACTGCTAACCGAAAAGAAGTCCCAAACTGGGGAGGTGAACTTTCTGGCGCTGCTGGAGGTGCCACTTTCAATGCCAGATGAACTGGAGGGTGGGCGTGGAATTTGACTCTGTGCACTTACAGTACCACTACCTACTGAGGTGGTGGTTGAGCTGGATGTAGGTCCCTGCCGGGCCTTGGCAAATGCAAATATGGAAGCTGGAGGTGGTGTTACCTGTCTTGGTGGTGTCCGTGCTACATCCCTCGCAGCGATTTTGGATAGGGTAATAATGTTGGTCTCCATCTCCTCTGGGCCGGGAGTGATGTTCATGATGACTGGCTCATCATCATCATCCCCCTCTTCTACATCTACCTCCATAACTCTAAGGCTTTCTGGAACCTTCCTTTTCATTAGCCTTGTCTTGTGGCATGCATCACTCTCAGACTGAGCTGGTGGCTTCCAAGTGGCATCTAGATCATCAGAAGCGGGGCTTGAAGAAGAAGTTGATGGACTAACCCTCCTTTTCCTTGCTGGGGATCTGGAAGACAATGGATCTTCTGAAAGAGTGGCTTGCTCCTCTTCGTCTGTAGGAAGCTCGATTTCCTGAACTGCCCCTACTTCAGGAGGAACAACTCCTATTGTGGGCTGTTGTTGCGGCTGTTGTTGCAGCTGTTGTTGCGGCTGTTGTTGCGACTGTTGTTGCGGCTGTTGTTGCGGCTGTTGTTGCCCACTTATCTGCTGAGTTTCCGCCTGCGTTGATTGGGTACTACTTTGCGATAATGACATTTCAACATCACTGCTCGTTAGTAGACTGGCTACCTCTGCGACACTCATGGGCTTGGGCCTAGGTTGGTGGGGTGGGCCTGCTGATGCGGAGGTGCTGCTCCCAACTTGGTCCCCGGACACCGCTGATGCAGGCGTAATTTTTTGTTTCCCAAAAAACATATTGGCCGGCACACCAGTCTTGGTAAGTGGCAGTGCCACTTCCTTCTTCTGTTCCTTCTTCTCACTGGCAACTTTCTTGGTACTGGAGGACCTGGTACCTTTCTTTGGGGCCATCTTCTTCTTCTTTCTGATTTCAGCAGGACTCAGGTGCACAAGTTGCAGAGATGTCTGTGGTCACACGTGGACGTGACGTGGTGCGCAGCAGGACTTCTGTCTGGCAGTACAACGGATGATGATGACACCTCCTCCTCTGTCTTTTTGTGCACCTAAAAGCAAAGAAGCCAGGAGAAGAACATCAGTGAAATGTTGCATTTGTTGTTGTGGTTCAATTACTACTAGTACAAACAAACAAATATAATATATAACTTATTGTGTGGTGGTCACACTTGTTAGTGTTATATTATTACATTTTATTAATTCAGTTTAAGTTATAAAAAAAAACATAACAGTGTAGCCATTTGTGAGACTTTGACAACAAGGGCTTTCATGGGCTTACATGGTATAGAAGAACAAAAACCAAAATACAAATGTAATGGAAGTGGAACCTGTTTGGCATTAAATTATTTGCTCAACACGTCATTCAGGGAGCTGCAGCTGGCAAAGGGGATGGATGGAAGCAGTAAGCCAAGAGGAACATAGGAAAGACATGCAGGCATATATGGCAAAAGCAGCACACTACTAAACTACCACCACAAAATGGCCACCAGCCACATGGACACTCACAGTCACAAGCAACAAGGAGGAGGCCTGGAAAACAATGAACTGAAACAGGCCTATAATAGGCAGGCAAAGGAGGCATGCTAAACAACACTGCTTTAATGCAATAAAATGCAAAAACGAAAATCCACAGGGCTAAACAAGGTGTGCAAGTTACACAACAAACACACCACACACACACACACACAACAAAGACATTTATTTAACACACACCAAAAAAGTGAAATACCCCAAAAAAACACATTTTGCAATTCAATCAAATGCCATCCATGCCCTAAATGATGTTTAAATTCAACAGAACACACAGAAACAGTTGTTTCATGCACCCATGACTACCTCTGAGCCTACTGGATGAAAGGCCTGTTGGCAGACTAGGCCACAAGCTTGCAGGCCTATGGCAAAAGCACACTGCCTGGCTTCAAAATGGCCACCAGCCACATGGCCAGGCCCACAACAACAAGAAAGGGAAGACAGACAATGCAGGCCTATGGCAAAAGCACACTGCCTGGCTTCAAAATGGCCACCAGCCACATGGTCAGGCCCACAACAACAAGAAGCCTAGGCCAAAAAGGAACAAAGGAAACACATGCAGGCCTATATGGCAAAAGCAGCACACTTATAACTACCACCAGAAATGGCCACCAGCCACATGGACACTCACAATCACAAGCAACAAGCAGGAGGCATGGAAAACAATGAACTGAAACAGGCCTATAATAGCCAGGCAAAGGAGGCATGCTAAACAACACTGCTTTAATGCAATAAAATGCAAAAACGAAAATTCACAGGGCTAAACAAGGTGTGCAAGATACACAACAAACACACACCACACACACACACACACACACCAAAGGAATTTATTTAACACACACCCAAAAAGTGAAATATCCCAAAAAACACATTTTGCAATTCAATCCAATGCCATCCATGCCCTAAATGATGTTTAAATTCAACAGAACACACAGAAACAGTTGTTTCATGCACCCATGACTACCTCTGAGCCTACTGGATGAAAGGCCTGTTGGCAGACTAGGCCACAAGCTTGCAGGCCTATGGCAAAAGCACACTGCCTGGGTTCAAAATGGCCACCAGCCACATGGCCAAGCCCACAACAACAAGAAAGGGAAGACAGACAATGCAGGCCTATGGCAAAAGCACACTGCCTGGCTTCAAAATGGCCGCCAGCCACATGGTCAGGCCCACAGCAACAAGAAGCCTAGGCCAAAAAGGAACAAAGGAAATACATGCAGGCCTATATGGCAAAAGCAGCACACTTATAACTACCACCAGAAATAGCCACCAGCCACATGGACACTCACAGTCACAAGCAACAAGCAGGAGCCCTGGAAAACAATGAACTGAAACAGGCCTATAATAGCCAGGCAAAGGAGGCATGCTAAACAACACTGCTTTAATGCAATAAAATGCAAAAACGAAAATCCACAGGGCTAAACAAGGTGTGCAATGTACACAACACACCACACACACACAACAAAGGCATTTATTTAACACACACCCAAAAACTGAAATACCCCAAAAAATACACATTTTGCAATTCAATCCAATGCCATCCTTGCCCTAAATGATGTTTAAAATAAATTCAACACACACCAAAGGAACAGTTGTTTCATCATGCACCCATGACTAGCTCTGGGCCTACTGGCTACCCACAGTAAGTTTTTTTTAAAATGATGAAAAGTACCAAAATTGTAGTTGCAGCAACTGCAATGCCCCAATCAAACAAACAACAACACCAACTTACTTGAAATGAATGAAAGTTTATTGTTTGATTAATTAAAACCTTACAATATATATGCAGTAATTTTTGATAATAAAATCCAATTATAAAAATTGATTATAAAAACATTTGGGCATCAAGTTCATTATACTATTTACATATTATGTACATCCTACATTACTTTCTTTTAGCTTATGATGTTCTAACTTAATTCTCAATTGCGTTAAGAACTTTACAAAAGCTGAAGTTAAAATTATATTGTCAGTATGAAGGCATCTTATCAGAGCTTGCCTGCAGCTCCTTATTCCACGAACATTAAAATGTCTTTTAAGAATGGATACTCTCTCAACCTTCAGTTCAGGACAAATACAGAGGAGGTGCATGATGTTCTCTTCACCAAGTTTGCATAAGTTACAAGTCGTTGGTGCCTCTGTGCGCAACCATGGCATTAGATGACATGCGCCCGGGGACACTCCAAAGCGAGCATTTATGAATATTTGCTTATACTTAACAGACCAAGGAATTTCGAGATACGATTGCACTTTTACCTTGGTATATCCATTCATAAGAGGCCACGCATGCTTTCTTTTTGAGAAGGTCTCTTTATCCAAGAGCAATGATAGATGCTTAGTTGTACTATTGATAACTTTTTTAAATGAGTTCGCAGTAATCGGCATTTCCCAGACCGAGTTTACTGAATATTCTTCTAATGATGTAGATAGATATTTCCACGCCTGGGCTTTCCAGTTTAAGTTTATTTCCTGCCACAGTAATTTGGACAATTGATTTGTAGTATCCTTTTTATCCTTTTCCAGACTTTAATAAATTGGCCTTTCCACTCAAATACCTGATTAGACAACCCAAATTCCATTCGTATCTGCGCGGGTGATGCATTATGTGGAATTAAAAGAGGGCTTTATAGATGTTCGTAACTGAATTGTTGATTATGAGTGAATCTTTTCCACACAATGCTTCACTTCCATATGTCAGAGTTGGCAAAAGTTTTGCTGATATTACTTTCAACAACGGTCCATAACTCTGGCATCCTATGGATTTCTGTATAATTCTGAAAGCCGCTAGTAATATTTTTGCTCTCCGTTGAATATCAATCTTATGTGGTTGAAATGATCCTCGCTCATCAAATAGTACTCCTAAGTATCTATATGTACTCACTTGTTCTAATTGTGAGTTGTCCAAAATCCATTTATACTTATGTTTTGACCTTGAGTATTTATTAACCTCCATCATTTTTGTCTTTGTTTCGTTGATCACCATTCTATTTTCTTTAGAGTAGTTAGAGATCTTATTTAGCAGGCGTTGTAGTCCAACCCTCGTTTGACTAAGTAGGATAACATCATCTGCATATAGCAGGTTTGATATCGGAGTATTGACTAATTTAGGTGGACAAGCATTCACCTCATCTAAGGCTTGCGTAAGATCAGCTAAAAATAAGTTAAAAAGCAGTGGGGACAGAACACATCCTTGTTTCAAACCTGACGCTGTTGGTATTTTTTCTGATACTGTTTGTCCATCACCCATCCGGACCCTGACCCATGTGTCAGTGTAAAGAAGTTGAATTAATTTTAAAAGGGAGAGTGGTATACCTTGATCAATTAACTTCTGCCATAAAAGATCTCTATGCACACAGTCGAAAGCCGACTTAAAATCTACGAAGCATAAGTATAGTGGTTGTTTCTTTGTAATGTATTTGTCCATTAGGACTGATAATACAAGGATATTTGTTGTGGTACCTAAGCCTTGTGTAAATCCAGTTTGGTTCGGAGGGATTATCTGCTTTTCTCTTACCCAATCAGTTAAGTTAGATAACAGTACACCTGCAAATAATTTTGCATCAGTATCCTGGAGCGTAATGAGTCGGTAGTTTTCCGGCAGAGACCAATCTCCTTTTTTGTAAATAGGAGCTATCAATGATCCCTTCCAAGTTTCAGGTATCGATGTTGACTTTACAATCTCCTTGAAAACCTTCGTCAGGCAACCTGACCATAGACTGGGGTCATTCTTATAAAGTGCAAACGGGATACCGTTCGGGCCAGGCGCACCATTTTTTTGTTTCTGGATTAACTTACATATTTGTTTGCTCGTTATATCAATTTCTTGTATCATGTCATTCTTTGTTAGTTCAATCATATTGGCCCTAACTTTCAACTCCGTTTATCCCCACAAGGATTAAGATGTATAGACAGGAACCTGATCCATTCATTCTCTGTTAAGGAAGATGTTACAGCTGTTCTGTTTGGTCGCACTAAACCATTTATTAATGTCCAGAATTCTCTGGAGTTTGATTTTTACTACAAAAGAGTTCTTTAGCCCACAGATCATGTTTTTTTATTCCTTTCATCCCACAATAACTTCTGCAAGTTGCGATTGACCCCTTTTAATTTTAAACACAAGTCCATATTTCTCGGATTCTTTTTTATCTGTCTCCTTAATTGATTACGCGATCTTTTCATAATTCTCGTTGTTAAGGTTAACGTAAATTTCTTCCCACTTTCTGCTTGCACCGGTTGTTTTTTGAAAGTTTTTTGCTTAAAGGTATTAACAAGTTTGTGTATAAAATCCACCCATTGGTCAATCGCAGTTAAGGTGTTATTTTCAAAAGAAGTTTCCACCAATTTAAGGGCCATAATGTTAGTCACATCTTTGCTGTGCTCCTTCCAAATTTGTTTCCTGTAGTTTACTGAACCCGTCTGTCCTGGCAATGTTTCATATTCAGTATGCTTGTTGAAGATCAAGTTGGTAATAAGTATTTGTTGCCTGTGATCACTCTCAAATGTTTTTACAATTGAAAAAGAGATCATATTAATAAAGATATTCAAGGATACCATTGTATAGTCAATTCGTGATTTATGATCCTGTGATTGGAATGTCCATGCCGGTGGGGAGTCTTGGGGTAACCTCCCATTTAGGATTCTTAAGCCCAGTGCTTCCACATCTTTGACAAAGGTTAAGCTCAATTTGCTTTGAAAGACGTTAGGAACTGTTGGAAGGTATTGTTGCAGAATTGCCCAGAGATAATCTTGTTCTTGGATTAACTCATCTCTCATGTAAGGTACAAACAAATTTAAATTGAAATCCCCTGTGATAATGTACTCTGAGAAAGGGTCATTCATCATTAGCTTAGATAAAAATGCAATCAGGGTATTAGTCATATCGATTCTCGCAGTAGCTGTAGGTTGTATATATACGTTTATTATAAACAGGTTTTTTGAGAGATTATTTTCCATATACCGCAACTTTACTATCAATAAGTTAGAATTATTCGTATCAATTAGCTCGTGTTCCACTCTTAATTCTAGAGCAACAAATGTGGCTAAACCCACACTGGGGCGCCCCCATTTACTTTGTTTAATTGCTGGCATGAAATATCCTTTGTATCCTTCAAGTATCACAGGATTGACAGACCAAGTTTCCTGTAGCAATATAACATGACAATAACTAGTCATTGGGGTTAAATAAGCATTGTTTATTTTTTTGCGTAGGCCATTAATTTTCCATGAACACAATTTTAAAGCTTCATCTTTATTTATTTTAGGTATTGATTTTACTTTTGTATTCTGTCATTGTGCTTTACTGCCATGGAGAGCCATACCAATCCATTTTTCATTTACTTTAGTTTGCTTTTCAATTTCTACTAGATCCAATGGTAGTTTGAGCAATGAGTCTGTTTTTCCAATTGCATTTTTTAACACCGAATGAACTTGTGAATTTACTTTATTTTGTTCGTAGCGATTCAAGGAAAATGGTTTCGGATACACCGCAGGCTGTGGCCTATTGATTTTTATTCCCCAACTAGAGAAAACATCCTTTACATTTGAAATTAGTTCAGCTACAAGTAATTTGTCCAATGTTATCAGGGTCTTTTCCTGGTTACTATCTGGCGTAGTAAAAATTTGATTGCTTCAATATTTTCACTTGAACCTTTTTCAAGTGAGCGAATAGATTTAAAGAGGTGGAGGATATTTCCTCTATTTAGGATATCATTGCTGCCTCTTGAAGAGTATTCAGGAATCAAAATCAATTGCGGTTTGTCATGTATTGTTGTTTTTAGACTTCCCAGATCTATAGTCGGTAGGAGGTCATAATTTGAAGTCTGCTGAAGCTCTTTGTCATGTCACCTTATACCTTCATAAGTTGTGTTTTTTTGCCTTTGGGAATCATGAGGGTTATTCAGATTTATGCTGTATTCACTCTGAATTGGTCCTAGTGTTGTATTGACTAGTTGACCATCCATCCTCGCGACATTAGTTTTTTCAATTCTACTTACGTTCTTAGCAGGTTCCATCTTTTCACGTACACTGTGCGCTAAATTATATTGAGCCTGAATTGTTCTTTGAAATATAGGTTGATTTTGTTTTACATCTTCATCCTTTCTTCCCTTCATGTTCTTCTCGTTTATGGTTGAAATTTTTATGTTATCCTTACTTTCCACGTGTACCTGTATTGTCCTTTGTATTGTTTGTAGGAGGTGTCTTTCTTTTTCTCACTCTGCTCCTCCTTCGATTTTACCTTATTGGGGGTGATCTTTGATTTTGCTAATTTTTCCTTTCCGTTTTGATCCGATGCAGTCTTCTCCGATACCCCATAAGGTCCTAACAAACCTCCCTCTTTCCCATCTCCTTCTGGATCATAAGGGCTTATTTCACTAGTTGATGATAAGCTATCTATGCCTTTTTGTTTTTGTATATCATTTCTCTCTTCTTTAGGATAATTTTCCCTGGTGCCTTTATTGCCTTTATTAAATAAGGCAAAATACTTTTTACTACTTTCGTTAGTTAGAGAGCTCCTGTCCACCTGTGATTCTTTATCTTGTTTTCCCTTAGAGCCTTCGATTTGGTTAGGATCGTCATTTCTCAAAGCATCGGACTGGCCTTCTAGAGCTTGTGTTGTTATTACCAAGCTGGATTTTGCTTTATTCCTTGCTTTACGCAGTTTTTTCTTATGCTTTTTCGATAAATAAAACTTTGGGGATGGCTCTTCCCTTACCTCCCCATTAATATAAGCTTCTTCATCATGTAAACTATCTAAATTTCTTATATCATGTTGTTGACTCTCGTCAGCTTCCGTTCTTCTACTATCCATTATTGCCAATATTGGGCTACATTTGAACTTTTTGCCGCTGTACCTGTTTTTTTCTTAGTTGGCTTCATCTCACTGGTTGGAAGGGGTTCAAATTCACTTATTGATGGTTCTTTCACAATATCTTTTTTACTCAAAATTACAGGTTTCTTTGCCTCATCAGAAATCATACCTTCTTGTTGCTGGTTCTGTCCTGTTAATACAATTGAATTGCCTGTATTGGGCATTTCCCTAGGTAAAAAACCCTGGTCAGAGTCACGTTGATGGTTAGCCTCATTTTTTTGATTGACGTCATTAACTTTCCAGTTTTCGCCTACTTTCTTATGTCTCCCATTTTGCAGACTTATTCTTACGTCTTCTAGAATTGTAGTCAATGCCTCTGGTAATGTTATTAATTTATTTATTATTGCGGCACATGTACAATACGTGATTGTAGTAGAGGCCTGCATTTGTGCTCTTTTTATCAGACTGTTCAACTCAGCTAATTTCTGATCTATGCCCATTACTGCACTTGCCATCACGTTAAGTAAATCCACTTGAATCTCCATTTTACTTGATTGGAATATCAAAGCTTCTATTGTCATAGTGGATGTACGATAGAAAATATCCCAGATTGACCCAAGTTCCTGGTTGCTTGTAGCAGGTGGTGTGGAATTATGATGTTGTCGATTACTCAGATTTTTTTGACCAGTATAATCACATTGAGTTACATTCTCGGTCCCCCTTCATTGTACAATTGTTTTCCTTGTAATTTTTTTGAAGTACAATTAGATGTTTTATTATTAAAAATAGCTCTATCACTCGGTGTACTACATAACTGTATTTCCTCTTTATTTTTTCTATGTTCTTCTTTATTTGCATCCAGTTCATCCATTTTAAAGTAATACGTTGTACTATTATCTTTGTCAGATCTTTTGTTAAGATCAATATCCCCATCAGTGTCTACACGGACGTCACTGTTCGCTATGCATGGTAATATTCCGGCTCTGAATGATTCTTGAGTTTCTTGGTTTGCTATTGGTAATATTGTGTTAGTTTCTGTGCCAGCTTCCCATTTGACTTTCTCGATTATCACATTTACCTTTAAAGGTAGCGGGTTACTGACAGTCAACATATCCAATGATCTTTCAGGTATATCCAGATCACTCAGTAACCTTTGAGTTGCTGAGGCTACACTTAGCATTTCAAGATCTGTGACATGACCATTTGTTGTGTTTGCTTTTACCACTTTTTCCGTTCCTAAATGATACATACACTTCATCTGTGTTTGTCCGTCTGAGTCTTGACCAGAATTTTGTTCACTTATGTTATCTGGTTTAATCGGTGTTTGCAGATTGCTTGCTTCTACTGCAGTTTGCATAGACATAATTGCCTCCAGTGGATCCTTCATAAAATCAAATTTATACGGAGTTTTTGTTGATTTTTCAAACATTCTTGCAATAGGAGAAATTCGGGATTGATTCCCTCCTACTGCGTTTGCCCTTGTTTTTGGCGCTTTTAATGCTTGAATTTTTCTTGTTCTTCTTGTAGTAGTAATACCAGAGGCTCTTTCTCTGCCTGAGCGCATACTGTAGCCACTACAACCCAAATCTTTACTATCTTGTGCTCCAAAACACCAGCAGGGGCTCAAGGTAAACGCTCGAATCTTTACTGCACCTCCTCCGCGTCCTCTGGACACACTCTGGACACACTCTCACAGCCTTGTGGCTGCTGAAATTCGCAGAAGCACTCAATAGGTGTGCCTATTGGTCTACTTCTTAACTTCTTTTTAATTTCGCATTATCCACAGTATCCGCAATATCAACAGTATTCACGTCTGCAGCAGACCAGGAGCAGTCACAGTGGTGTTATAGAGCAAATGAGCAGATGAGGCAAAGAGGCAATGTGGCACCTCTATTCCTCTATTTCTCTATTCCTCTGACCCAGCCCCAGCTCCAGCACCTCTGCTCCTCAGCTCCTATCCTATGCATGCATGCCGCTTGTACTGCCAATTGCTACCAATTATGAGAGGACCTCGTGACTTCTATGTGCTAATTGTTCAAAGTGCCTTATGCATTTCCTTAGCATTTGTAGATCAAATACAAATGTTCTTAGAGTCTTTAATACTCTTTTCCTTTTTAGTTCGTGATGAAATTATTCCTTAAATGCAAGTCTTTTAAAAGAATCGGTAACCAACTCTTACCACGTTGTAGAAGGCAAGGATTGCATTTCAAACGCTACCAAGCTTGGCCTTGTATTGTTTGTTGACTGCTTAACGAGCCTCTTTTCTCTTTTTCAGGAAGTTGGAGATCGAGTTGCAGCACCGGAATGCAGAGAGCGCTGGACCGAAAGACGCGCAGAGGAACTGAGGACTGGAGCCACCGGAACAGGAATCTTCACTGGACCGCGACGCTGAGGACAGGTGAGTGTTGAGTTCAGAAGCAACCGGTCGCTCTCGCTGCAAACTGTCGTTAGCCGCAAGCCGAAAACCACAAACTGCAAGCCGCTAGCTCCCTCCAAACATGGCCGGCGCAGCTCCACTCCACTCTGACAAGCGGCAGCCAATCGGTGAGCAGGTCAGCTCGGCATCGGAGACCGGAACTGGTAAGTGGCCAAGTAAACAGCAACAGTCCTATTCAGTAGGGAATGAGGATGTCTCATAGAAGTAGCACCAACTTACTTGTAAAATCTCAAATCCAAAAGTCCTCAAATCCAATGATATATGATGCAGCAGACACAAAGAGTGATTCTTCCAGCTCAAAATCCAAATGAAAAATGAACAGGAGATGGACAAAGCACTGGGAGGAGCCTGCTGGACAGGAACAGGAAGTTGGAGACTCTGTGGCACTTCCTTCCTCTCCCCAAAAAAAGTTTTTAAAAAAAAGGACTCCTTGCACAAAAAAGTACAGCCAAATTTCAATCTGAGGAGTTTTTTTCATCCAAATCATCATTTTAGAGAAGGTTTTATGCTGCTCGAGATATTATTCTTCAACAGATTGCAAATTTTGCGTGTTCGGCATCGCGAGCTTCACCAAACTTCCGCCGGATGTCCGATCGCGCGTCCGAATGACGTGTTCGCGATCGAACACTCTCTCGCGGTGTCCGATGGCGCAGCGAATGACGTGTTCGCGATCGCACACTCTCGCGGGATCGCGCGGCCGGCTACCAAAATCTCGTGGCGCACGCGAACGGATAGGAAAACTCATCGGCGAACGCAGGGATCCCGGTAAGTCGCTATTGCGCGTGCGAAAACGCATTTTTAAAGCGCGAACAAGGAAATCATTCCGCTACGCCGCAGATCGCGGAATTTCCAGCAATTCCGCGTTCTCCACGGAACGCGGAATTGCCGAAATTCCGCAAATTCTGCGAGCGGAGCGGATTTTACCGCCCAGGGTTACAAAATATAAACAAATATGCAAAGTATAATGCAAATAGTGTTATAAAAACAATAAGTACTATAATATAGTACTATTTATAATGACTAAAAAAGAGTATAACATGTGCTAAAATACATATCTGCCTATCAAACATATACATGAAAAGAATAAATAAGTAACATTTTTGTGAAAATGTTTAGAGATATAAATATGTGAAAGAAATATATAAAATGTATTGTTTTTAAAAAAAATATACTACATGTTGCATCGCAATGATAAGTAAAACTTTTCATTTTATGTTAAAAAAATATGTTTAAATAATTCTAAACAAATACCTTAAATAAAATATGTAAAAGAAAATAAAGAACAATGTACATAACCTAAAATGTGCCATTTCCTATTGTATTAAAAATAAGGAAAAATGAATGTGTTTTGTGTAAAGGTTTAATACTAAAGGCTTCACATATATTACTCACACTGTACTGTAACATAATAGGGTAAAGGTGTTGGAAAGTAAAGAGATTAAATTTACTATTCCCACTTCAATATAAACCATTTTGGGGAAGGTGTTTTAGACTAAAAATACCTGATTATATATGTATTACTTCTTTATGACAAATATTTAATCATATCATTAAAACAAATTCAAAATAATGTAATAATCATATAAAATCATATACATTTTATATCAACATATTATTAGAATGAAATAATATAAAATGGAAATAGACATGACTAATTATTACAAAATAAATCTACATCAAACGTAGTAAACAAATATTAGCAATTTAAACAGTACGACAGAAAATGAAATATATACGAAATTATAACCAACATTACAACAAAATACATTTTTAAACACCAATTGATATAAAATACTGAATTTCTCAAAACTATCAAATAAATATAATTAAATAATACTATAACTATACACAATCAAAAATCACAATTTAGTAAAAATGTTATCCTTAGACCACCCACTTACAAACAAAATTATTGAACTAAACATATAAATTATCATTATTTAAAAAAATTGGGGTATTTATAACAAACTGAAAAACAAACTAATTTAAAAATATTTTAAAATTTCATTTATTAAAAAACAATTATTTGTTTAAAAATATTACCTATAAGAATTGAAATTTTTTAAAAATAATGTACACATAATATTTAAATCTATAATAAAATAAACAAACATTTCAATGTTCTTCAAACAATTACAATTTAATTTTAAATTAAGAAATTAATCACATAAACCTACCTTAAAACCATATTAAAAAATAAAAAGTTAACATTATTATTTAAAAAACATTCACTACGTATCAATGCATAACAAGAAACTATATAATATTAAAAAGAATATTTGCAGCATAAATTAATAAACAATAAAATGATTAATATTCATGAATACATTATATATCAAATTAAACTAAAATGTTGTGAACATATTTTTACCTAGCAAAACAAAAATATTTGAAAAACATAATACAATTGTATTTAAAAAATCTAAATCATTTTGTATCAATAAGTTTTCATCCATTTTAAAATATAAAATATTGAATTACAAATAAATTAATTACTAAATCAAATTTCTAATAATTTTGACAATATTCATAAAAAATAAAATAACTACAAACATATTTTTAATATCTTCTCATCCTTTCCATTTCAACAAGCCTCTCCTAATGTTTTTAAAAACAAAAACAATAGTTTATTTATTTATTGAAAAACAAAACTATAAAAATAAATATTTAAAAAAATAAAAAAACAAAGATTTAACTTAAAAATTAACATAAAACACCAAATAAATACAGTAAACAAACCATAAAAAATTTACCATAAAAACAATGTTATATACAACAATATTTTTGATAATATTATTTACAACAATATTAAAACCTGCATGAAAACAATATTCTTAACTCCTACATTTTCATGCCCACAATTTTTTTGAAATCACAATATTCTTGCAACAATATTCTTGTATCACAAAGTTTTTTATTTGATATTTTGTCCAAACACCTCTGGAATCTGTATGACCAGCCAGGCTGAGGGGTCTGACTGTCATCTGCTGTCCATGGTGAAGGAGAATAAACTGAGAGTATTATGGAGGATCGGTGGATAACCTTGGGACACCATGCAAAACTGCATTGTCACGAGCTAGGTTGTGTCCCTTTCATGGATATAACTATCTGGGGCGGATTTTGTTCACTAACATTTACCGTTCACATAACATGCATGATGTCGGTGCATCCATTGGTGCAACTTTTTACATCAACATTTGGAACACCCAACAAGGGGAAAAACAACACTGGTAATAAGCATGTGCAATTATAAAATGGACTTTGGATCAGTGATTCAGTCGAGTTGTCAACACAAAAACTGTCCCTGTGCCAGTGCAATCTATTTAATACGGAAATGTAAGTGATCTATGTAATGTGGATCCTGAAGCTGACAGCAACGTGCAGCAAGTGTTCATTCGAACAGGAAGCAACCTGTTTCTGTGCAGCCTCTTTGTTATACAGAGAAAACACTTGTGACATATGTTTAATGGCATCAGGCACAATAGAGAAAATGCACTTTAGCAGGAGTGTATGTTTGTCCACGCTTATATCCTTAGTTAGTGTTCAGAGTGTGCTTGCATGGTTCTGAAGTATTGTATTTCTCTTAGCTGGTAAATGTGAGCATTTGAGAAGACATTGTGTAGTTTGGGGCGGATGGTTAAGTGGTAGAGTGGTTGGGTGGATGGTTGGATGGGGTGGTGAGATGATGGATGTTTGGAATGAATGCCTGGTTGACTGAGTGGACACATACCTGGTTGAGTAAGGATTGATGTCTGGGTGAGTACTTGGATGGATAGATGAATGGAAGGATGTTTGGATGGTTGGGTATGTACTGCATAAATGCATGGGTGGGTTAGTTGTTGGATGGTCGGTTTAGTTAGGTCCTTGGAAGGATGGTGTGCTCTTGGATTAATGGATCAGGTATGGCTGGAGAAACAGAGAGATAGATGCACAGGCAAAAATATTCATTAAATGAAATGTTAGTGCCTTATTTGACGTTTGGGTAGGACTGGACGACTTTCATATTGCAAATGTTTAGTGACTATTTAACTATATGAATAATGTTGATACTGTAAATGTGTGTTTACTGCTGCTTTTTGTAAACCAACAGGGACAGTAATAAAAAAAGATAGATGTACTATAGTCAGGCATGATGGAGGGTGGTATTCACAGGCAGCCTGAGCCAGTGACAGTAGAGCTAGAGCAATCACGCTATGCTCACATTTCGGATAGTTGAGGAGAGTGACCAGAAAGTCACAGCCATGTACCCCCACATGGAAACCAAGCCATTAAAAAAGCATTTCTTTGACCTGTATGGAATGGGAGGCTGCTAGAGACGGAAGGTGTTTGCAAGTGCTGTTGAAGTGAATGTGGCTGTGAGTTGCTGTACAGTACCGTATTTTTTAACCGCCCATCAAGTTTTGGAGGCAGGATGAGAGCGTGTCTGGGCAATGGAGGGCCAACATTTCCCTGGTTTGAGAAGGAGGCCTAACAGAACAGGACGAGGGGCGGAGACAGATAGCTCTTTTTTAATGAAATCTGACATTGGTACTCTCTTAACTAAATGTGGAAACTGCAATGAGTCATGCACTACACACACACACATCACATCTATACAAACTATGCCTACAAATGTACAAACATTACACCCATGCATGTCTACAACTTACGCACAACAAAAAAAACAAACACATATTTAACTATGTACATACATTTATGAAATATGCAATATATACCGATTCTTTCGTCTGTTTATCTATATCTTGTATCTCTCTGTTTCGTTTCTGTCAATTGGTCTGTCCCTCTTTCTATATGGATCTTATGTATTTATTTGTTTATGTTTTTATGTATGTATATCATGTCTGTTTATCTATGTCAATTTGTATTTTTATGTCTGTCTATTTATGCCTGCCTCCACGTAAATATGTCTGCCTCGCTTTATGCACGTTTCTATCTCTCTATGTATGAATGTATCTCTCTATGTATGCATGTATGTCTGTATCGATGTATGTATCTGGCTATTTATGTGTGTATCTGCCACTGTGTGTTTGTATGTGCCTACATGTCATACTCTGTATACATTATTCTGTCTTTGTTTGTACGTGTGTTTCTGTCTGTCGCTGCTTGTCCACGATGCAATCTACTTTTCAGTTTTTTTCTACCTGTTGTGGAAGCACTTTGTTCACCCTCCGCATCTTTTGAATCAACACTATTATGTTCATTGACTTCCACTGCAAGGGACTGGCCTACAAGGCAATCAAGCAGTGCCTGACGGACTGGCCTGACAGGTCAGTGCATGGGCCGGTTTTTCGGCTATTTGTGGGACTGTTTTATGGTCTGCTGGGCCGTTTTTTTATGTTGATTTCTTTCATATTAAAACAAACATTGTCTGCAGCAAGCTCGACCCCATACAGCGTGCCATACTTGGCAAAACACTAATACAGCAATTCCTTGCAACATTGGCACTTTTTTAGCCTTTAAAATCACTAATGTGGGCCACTTTTATTTTAGGGCCGGGGCCTACTTTCTGTCCCAGTTTGGCACTGACCACACACAGTAAATCTTACCTACTGATGAATAATCCAATGTTCCATCTATTGTGAATGCACATCCATCATGCTTCTGTTGGGTTTACATGAGGAATTGAAGGGGCTGTCTGTCATCTGCTGCAGTTGTATTACAAACCCCCATTTGTCTGGATGGGGGAAGCAGATTATTCTTGACCTCCTGTCTCAACACCCAATATCCTTTGAGGTTTGATAATTACTTTATCCAATGCATCGTTCAATAATATGCAAATGCTTGAGTGGCTGAACAAAGCTTGCCATTGCAATTGAGTACTGTTTAGTGTGGGTGTTTTCCCACCGGGAAATCACCTCGACATCACCCAGAGAGGAACAGGCACAACAGTGGCTACATACAATTCTTGTTTGCCAGCACCTCTATACATGCCCCACAAATGGCAATTATGAAGAAACCTTTTATAGAGACCCTTTTGTTTTTTTTTTGCTCTACCTTATCAGTTCAACTGTCAGCAAGATACATTATTATGAAATATTATACTTAGTAATCAAAATACATGCCAGGGCTACTAGCTTTGCCATTGCTTGTATTTAATTTTTGTGTACAGTGGGCCATGACAGGACCACCAAAAACAGTCTACACACTTTTTTGGCCCAGTGGGCCATTATAGGATCAAATAAATTAGCCCACACACTGGCTTTCATCAAGCTGGCCTATTTGGCAATAGCAAAATGTCTGAGAAGCCAGTCCAAATTTGTTTCTGCATTCACTATTTCAGATATGCCACCCTCCGCACACACCTCACCTCGTATCGCCTGCATGCTTCTCAATACCAGATCCCCCTGCAAGCACACGCCACTGAGATCTGGGACTTCATCGACACCCACTCCCCAGACATCCTCTTCCTCACCGAGACCTGACTCAGCCCGTCTTCAAACCTCACCATTGCCATGGTCCCCCCTCCTGGATTCAAGGTCATCCACTGCATCAGGCCCCATAATCAGGCCCCATAAGCCGGGAGGAGGCCCAGCAAACATCCACAAGGACACCATCACCTGCACCACCTCTCCGGAGGAACCTACCGCGCTCATGGAACACCTACACTTCCAACTACTGATCAGCCACTCCATGACCATCACAGGAGCCCTTGCCTATCGACCTCCAGGATCCCGCACCTCCTTCAGTAGCCTCGTCACTGACTTCATCATGTCGATCGTCATCAGATCCAACAACTCCCTCCAACTTGGTAACCTCAACATTCATCTCAACTACCCCATGGACCGAAATGCCACTGACCTCCTAGAAAGCCTCAACAACATTGACCTCACGCAGCTTGTACAGGGCCTGACTCATGCCGCCAGACACACACTCAACCCTATCTTCACGTCCAGCAACAAGATCCCCTTCGGCCACACCTCCCCACTCACATGGACTGAAAACTCCATCATACACTTCTACATCAGTGCCCCCCACCCAAACCGACCATCAAACTCAGCTGCAACTGGAGCAACATGACAGAATCAAACTTGACTCACGCCCTCAGATCCAACCATCCAACCCTCACTGGTAACCTACAGAAAGACGTACCCACATTCGACAACTGGATCTCAGACTGCGCAAACAACCTAGCTCCCATGAAAAAAATCAGACACACTAGAACTTGCTCTCAAGCATGCTGATACACCGAGGTCCTCAGAGACTCCAAGTGATACTGCAAGCAGCTGGAAAGAAGCTGGAGGACATGCCGAGACAACACCTCCAGAGACACATAGAAATCAGCCCTCAGAAGGTACCACGCACAGATCAATGATGCCAGGAAAGCAGCCCTCGTGACCAGACTCAAATCCGCCCCAGCTCAGACAAATAACTCTTCAACATCATCAAGGAATTCACCAACCTGACGGCTCTCACCAGCACCATCACCCCCCCACAGATCATCTGCGACATCCTCTCAGACTTCTTCCACAACAAAATCCTCAAGATCTACTGCACCTTTTCACCCCAACCCACCATTGAGGACATCACTATACAGCTCCTCGCCACCTGGAGCACCCACCTCCTAACAAGTTGAAGCCCACTCACCACAGAGGACACCACCATAATCATGCAGACCATTTACTCAGGATCCGCCTCAGACTCCTGCCCTCACCACACGTACAACCTGGGAAGCACCCTAATCAATGCCAACCTCACCACCATCATCAACTCCTCCACCCTCAGCAGATACTTCCCAGACAGATGGAAACACGCAGAGGTCACCACTCTTCTGAATAAACCCTCTGCCAATCCTAAAGATCTTAGCAATTACAGGCCAATCTCGCTCCTACACTTCCCAGCCAAAGTCCTAGAGAAAGTGATCGACAAGCAGTTCTCCATCCATCTTGAAGAGCACCCCCTCCTTGATTCCACACAATCAGGATTCCGCAGCAACCACAGCATGGAGACCATCACCAGCATGTCTGACATAGCAAACTGGATGCAAGAGAACTTCCTCAAACTCAATACGGATAAAACAAAGGTCCTGATCTTCAGAAATAAGAACTCCCCCTCGGACTCCACCTGGTGGCCACCAGACTTGGTTTCTACGCCCACCCCACAGGCCATGCCAGAAACCTCGGCATCATCCTTGACGACAAGCTCTTAATGAACAAACAAGTCAACACTGTGATATCATCCTGCTGCCACATCCTCAGAATGCTTCGCAAAGTCTTCTAATGGCTCCCCACGTACACTAGGCGCACAATCACCCAAACCTTCATCATCAGAAGACTCAACTACGGCAACGCACTATATATCAGCATCTAAAGTAACCTCACTAAAAGACTCCAAACCATTCGGAACACCGCCTCCAGACTTACCCTAGACATCCCCAGGGCACACATCATGCCTTACCATCGGAACTGCACTGGTTACCCATCCAGAAATGCTGCAAATTTAAACTACTCACCTACACCTACAAAGCCCTACACAACACAGGACCAGTCTACCTCAATGACCAACTCCAACTCTACCAACCCTCCAGACATCTACGCGTCACTTCTCTCTGCCTCGCACGAATCTGCAGCTTCCACAGATGCAAGACAGGAGGTCGCGCTTTCTCCTTCGGCCAAAAGCTGGAAGGAACTCCCTCTACATATCCGGACCAGTACCTCACTCCTCAACTTCCACAAGAAGCTGAGGACCTGGATGTTCAACTAGGAGCACCTCCAGACATATGCACGTGCTCTGGCACCTGGATAGCCTCACTGGTGATAAGTTGTGCCTTATAAATCTGCATAACATAACATGACATAACATAAATTAACATAGCATAACACATAACATAACATAACTATTCCATGCTTCACGTATGCTTGTCAGTAAGCATTTGAGAGGCATGGTATTTAGGCAAAGGCGGATCAATAAAATGCCTGCAAGTTGGTGAGAGTTGGTTAATGCGACTGCAGCAAAATATCAATAACAGATTAGAAACTCAGCTTTTTATCCTGCTGAGAGTGATTTTATCACCAGCTCCTTAAGAGAATACGTGTTTTCAACCTTTACCTACTCATTTATAATTGAGAGAATTTTTGGTAGTGTGCAAGATATTAATGCATAAGTTACTTATGCCTGTGCGGTGGGGTTGCTTCAGCTACATCATCCATAGTAACTTCCCACAGGCATTTCAGGAAAACAAGTTTGGAAGTAAAGTGGTATGATTAACTAGCCTTGTGTCTATTTGTGATACTTTAAAATAGGGTGCAACTGGTAAACGTTAGTGTCTTGTTGTTGTCCATCTAGAACATGTCAATAGGTAGCAGTCCTGATGGTTCCATGGCAAATTAATAACTACAAATCTATTTCCAATTATAACGAAATCCCAAAAACAATATTAACAGTAAAACCAAGTACAAAAACATATATCACAAAAAATAACTTTTATAATAAATATAAAACATATTAAGTAAAAAAACAGTTTTACAAAAATAATATAAACCATAAACACTAGAAATAATTTAAATACAATATTAAATAGTGATTAAAAAGTACTTTAAATGCAGACTAACAAACATTATATAAAATGCTTAGGGGCCCATTACGATGTCGGGCGGAAGCACAACCGCCGTGCTGGCGGATGCAAAAACCACCAGTTACCGCCGGCACGCAGCAGTCCACACGCCCGCCCAATTACGATGCGAAAAGCAGGCCAAACACCGCCGGCAAGCCAGCAACACCGTCCGCCATCAAAGTGCGCCCGCACACGTAGCGGCGCAGCACAACTGACACACACCGTCCGACGAAACACGTCCCGCCCGGCGCATAAATTACGATGCCGCAAACAAACGGCTCCCACGGCAAAGAGACACCACACGTGAAAGAGAGGCGGAAACACGGACGCAGAGCACGGACAACGAAGAAGCGGCACCCCGGGCATGAATCCAGCACTGCAGGCCCTTCCCATGCTTCTGCTGATGCACCACCAAGGACGCAACGTACCGCGGAGACGCAGGTAGGCACACACACAACAAGTGCACGCAAACAGCGCACACAGTGCAAGGGCGGAAAAAGCGGACAACCCCCACCAGCGCGTGTACACTACACATCCACCATTGCATCCACATATGACACACAGGCCAAATCCTAACATCGCGGAACACATGTGTACACACCACCTGGGACTAGGAACCAACCACCCCGTCACGGCCCCAAAGCGCCGATGACGCCGCCACACATGCGCACAACGCAGAGGCCAACCGCAGCGCCATGCATGCGTTGCACACAGACACAGGGACACAACCAAGCAGCACACACATCAGCCCCACCCCGAACGCACATGACACGTGACAGGCCGGCCACAGACATGTCCCCAACGCCCAATTCACGGACAACACCCAACGCCACACAACCGACGCACACATGTCAGTGAAGTCACGCAACAGCAGGACACACCCCAGTGTAACAAACATGGCGTAGCACACAGCGGCGGCAACACCAACTAGGAGAAGCAGGGC